>CM063502.1:15913109-15943109 GCA_032207245.1 Pardosa pseudoannulata
TTATTAAATTCCGACTATATATTAAATAATGCATATCTATAAATCTGTATATACTCGTATCTAAATCAATCTATCTATCTACCTACCAACCTACCTAGCTAACTACAAATATATCCATGCATCAATCCATCTCACTTTCGGTCTCCCTCTCCATATATCTATCTATCTATCTATCTATCTATATATATATATATATATATATATATATATATGTGTGTGTGTGTGTATATTTATATATGTATTTATGTATGTATGTATGTGTATATATGTATGTATATATATATATATATATATATATATGTATATTTATATATGTATATATATATATATATATATATATATATATATATATATATATATATATATATATATATATATATATATATATATATATATATATATATATATATACAACATATATATGGATAAAAATTTTAATACAAAAATGATGCAATTTTAATGCGAAATATGTACATTAATGATTTATAGAGGTTTATTAAAAATATTTATTTTGTATTCTCTTTTTTAAATTTCTTTTTAAGTCCAATTCAAATGTGCTCCTGAATCATGCGTGCATATCGTTGCCATTTCGCTCAATCTTTTTTGCTTGAACATTCAGAAAAACAGTGTGAAAAAGAAACCAATATTTCGAGGTTATTATGTCACGGAAGAAATGAGATATTTCTTCTGTTAGCAGATGAGAGAACTGCTTTGTATCTTCCTTACGTCACATGTTTTTCCCTTCGTAGAATCTGACGAACAAATAATAGAATCCTTCGAAGTAATATTGTCAGCTGTGGAGGAACGAAACACGTCTGGTGGATATAAAGAAGCGTTTTACTCGAGATCTATCTCGGGTAATAAACGGATACGAGATATAGCAGAAGATTTATTTTCGTTTCTTACAGCAAGTCTCGAAAGTCGTAACTATGAAACGATTCTAAAGCACAATTATATACATCACAAGAATATGGAGACATTGATTTACAAACTAATTAAAACATTTTAACAATACTATTTAATGTTTAAGTATATGTACTAAATTTGCGTATTAAAAGGATTAAAGTTAATCTGTATGATTTTTCTAACCTATTCAACACCCTACGTTTAATACGGTTATTAATTCTGGATAATACAGCAATAACTCAAACAGTAAACTTATTTTAATAACAATAATATTTAATGTTTAAGTATATGTGCTGAATTTGCGTATTAAAAGGATTAGAGTAAATTTGTATGATTTTTTTAACCTATTCAATACCCTGAGTTTAATACTGTTATTAATGCTGGATAATAATAGCAATAACACAGACAGTAAATTTTTTAAAATTTGTAACAAGGCATTTTGAAAATAAATCGAAACTCTAAAATTGTAAAAAAACTTACATACAATCAAAAATTAATGAGACATGAATTCACCAAATATTTAAAACGTTTTTACAATAATATTTCATTTCTAATGTTTAACTATAAAGTATAATTTATGTATAAAAAATGTTGAAGTAAAGTTTTTATTTTTTTCATTAAACACCATGCGTTGATTACGATTTTAAATTAAAGGAAATTAAAAAGAATTTAAGAAAAAGACTGAAGAATAATTGAAGTTTATATTTTTCGAACAAAACTAAAATTAGGACAATAATATTTAATTGAAATATCGTGGAATTTTGATTGAAACTTTGAACTCTTGATAATACAAATAGGATTAGAAGAATAAATTGTGGATTAAAATAACTTTGGGAGAAATGTTGTTGACACGGATTGTAAACCAATAAATGTGAAAAACTTTTCGTAAAACAAAAACTCTGCACTTTTTACGAGTGTTATAATTAAGTCCTACTAAAGTCGATATTTCTTTCATTTTTCATTATTTTTTGTGTCCGTAAATTTCAATTTTTCAGGAACTCCTGTGTATTAATTACCCAAAATAGCCTTGAGTTTAACAGTATCCTTTTCACAGAAATTAAAAGAGTATTTTTCTGTTATTTGTGTTAAAAATGTATTATATCTAATAATAAATACTTTAAGATAAAAATCATCTTCTGGGAGCCATTCCTACTAAGACAAATGATTTTTATAAACATTTTATGGACTTCTAAAAACAGCTACACCACTATGTGTTATATTTTTCGTTGCCTCTTTAAAAAGCCTTAATAATCCTTCTGATTCTAAAATCCTTAATATTAATCTCAGTAATAACTTTAAAAGTATTAATAATTTTGGATTATATTGTGTACGTATCTAAAAATTCAAAATTTTAACTTTCGAAATTTAAATATTCTAGTTATTCTTTAATATAGGAATAGATAGAATATTTAAATAAACTTTTAAAAATCAGTCCAATTGTATGTTACAAACTAAACTTAAACAATTTATTCAGTTACTAAAATATACATGCAGGAGTTTTAAACGTTTTTTTACATTTGTTTCCCTCAATTCCCGCGTTTAATTATCAATAGAGAGCTATACAATTGGTTTAGCTATGTTTTTACAGTGTACATCAAAGCAAAGTGTAGCTGTTTCAAATACATCCATTAAACATTTTAAAATTGACTTTGAGTTAATGAGCTTCCAATATTAAATACATCATAGTTCCACGAAAACTGCGTTGTAAAAATAAATACATAATTTTGTAATAGTTACCTTCTATAAATAAATTCTACGGTTAAGGAAACGCATTTTATTTCTCAGCATTATTTGTTTTTTAACCTAAGACGTTACATCTATTATTTCTAATATATGATTATATCTAATCTACATATTTCATTGGAAATTTAAAACAATGTAATTTGTGTCTTCAAATGTTGACATATTTAAATGTTTAAACGGTGTTGTTAACTAATTAAAAAAAATACTTAATTTTGTAATAGCTATCTTCTAGAAATAAATTCTATAGTGAACAGATATACATAAAGGATACAGTTTTTTTAGCACTTTTTTCATAGCATTACATAAATATTAATAAAGATCAAATCTTTATTTAAATAACACATACTGATATGACAAACTTTCACTTTAATGAAAAAAATTAGGTATGTGAATAAGAAGACATTAAGAAATAAATCTGTATGCTCCCAAAAAGACACATTTGCGCATTTAATTTTATACATTAATATAAAATGTTATGCATTTTTTCTCAACCTATCCTAACATGCCAAAATTTCTTTTACTGTATCATACCAAATATTTTTTTCCGAACAATACTATGGTTTTTTTATTGCATTTTAAATCAAATTTGATTGAGTAAGTATTACTTTTTAAGATGTGGCATTTAAAAGTTTAATGTGAATGCTATTTCAATGGAACCACCATTTTGTTATATTTTTCTGCCAGTGTATCAGATTTCTTTTATAGAAATATCCCTAGCTGTTTATGTTATGGAGACTTACAGTAAAAGGGTTTACTGGGACAGTTTTTCTTCTTGAGACATTTAATTTGCATTACTTTATGGGAAATGATATGCAGTCGTAAAAATGCTGGCCCTGGGAATTAAAAAATGAGGCAGATTTTTAGAGGTAAAGCAGTGTCTGTGTGTGCTCTTCAAAAGAGCTTATGACACGATCCAGTTGCACCCATTTATACCCGAGGAAAAAAACGTGAGAAAGGAAGCCTAATGTAAATCTCTGGCTTGTGACATTATACTTCTGAAGTATTCTTAAGAATAAAGTAATAATTTCTCTTGAGTACTGCTGCTAGAAAATAAATTTCATTTTCTGCTTTTTAAAAAGTAAATAATATAGTTAAATGCTTTTACTTCTACGCTACATTCTGTTGCTTAGATATTTAATTTTGTTTTACGTTCGGAAAATGCTTTTATATTCAGAGCATTTTATTTAGTTTTTTAGATTTTTATCTCTTGATCGTTATCGGATTTTGCATTGAAATTAAAATTCGTTTAAATTTAGAATTTTAATACATTTTAGAGTAAGGTTATGCTTAAAATATTTTTTAAAGAATTGCCTGTAGCATTTGCTCTCTACTTTAAAATCGTTATTACTATTCTGATTTATTAAATATTATTCTTACTGTATTAAATTTATTTTAAGTATGTAAAATATAATTGTTCTATTAACCCTCTGATTGCTCATCCCGCGATATCCACGGGCAATTCAAATGTAGCAAAATTTGCTCATCCGCGATTTGCGCGGGCATGTGTTTTTCTTCCTTTATTAAGAAACACATTTCGCCTTTTCACCGCTTAACCAGTGGAATGAATTATATACAATAATTAGACATTTAATTAGATAATAAATAAAATTATATGACTAGAACTATAGTTATATTAGATAACAGAATTATAGATAGTATGTTATAAATATAAATTAACTGTATTTAAATTGAAATTTATTAAAAAATAATTTTTTTGTGATAACACCTGAAATGAGTTTATCTGAAAGCTTAGTTTCTCATGATAAAAGTCAATATAAAAAATCTTTTCTAGAAAAAAAAATTAGTATTTCAATTCTCCAATTTATATATATACTTAAACTAGGATACATAATAATACACAATTTTTAAAGATATCTCGGTTTACAAATTGAGCAGTCAGAGGGTTAAAGAAACGCATTTTATTTCTCATCATTATTTGTTTATTAACCTAAAACGTTATATCTAATTTTACTGATATGTGATTATATCTAATCTAAATATTTCATTGGAAATTTAAAACAATGTAATTTGTGTCTTCAAATGTTGCCATATTTAAATGTTTAAACGGTATTGTTAACTAATTAAAAAATAAATACTTAATTTTGTAATAGTTACCGTCTAGAAATAAATTTTATAGTAAACAGATATACATAAAGGATGCATTTTTTGTAGCACTTTTTCCATAGCATTACTTAGATATTCATTAAATATAGAAGATCAAATCTTTATTTAAATAACACATACTGATAAGACAAACTTTCCCTTTAATGAAAAACTTTACGAAGAGCTTTAAGAAATAAATCTGTACGCTCCCAAAAAGACACATTTGCGCATTTAATTTTATACATTAATATAAAATTTCCTGCATTTTTTCTCAATCTAGCCTAACATGGCAACATTTCTTTTACGGTATCATACCAAATATTTTTTCGGAGCAATACTATTGTTTTTATTACTGCATTTTAAATCAATTTTTATTAAGTAAGTATTACTTTTTAGATTTTCATCCTAATGTGGCATTTAAAAGTTTAGCACAACTAAAAAAAAGTTAGTTTTAAAAGTTAAACACAACTTAAAGTAGTAATTTTTTATTTCTAATTCATTTTACATATAAAGTATTTAAATTAATTTATATTAGATATATGATTTTGGTTTGTATAAATATTTTATTAGTTTGTTTTAAACTAACTTGATGTTCCTTTCAGAAAACAACAGTTCATCTCATTCAGAAATGTATAATCGACGGAAGCGCTCAGTGTCGAATGAGTGGAATGTTGAAACTATGGTTGTGGCAGACAGTAAAATGAAAAAATATCATGGTGATAACTTAGAAATGTATATACTTACTCTAATGTCCACTGTAAGTATATATTGATGTTTAATATGAGTTGAAATTCATATTTTAAGACCTTTTGCTGATTTTTGTGACAATTAAAGTTTTCTTTTACTATCAAGTTTCTTTTGATATCCATTAATATCCTAGTTCAAGGCTAAGTTATTGAAAATTATGAGGCAAATCTAAGAGAAACACTTTCAATATTTTTCAAAACCTCAAGTATAATAATTTAATTCTGAACTTTTTTCTTTATTTTCGTATGAAATTTTTTCATTGGAATGATCAAAATATATTTTACCAAATAATTCATGTAATTAATAAATTGATATTTTTCAAGTATATTTTTTTCACCACAAACATAAATAAATGATGAACTTCTAGAAAAACATAACTCATTTTTTTATTTTCTGGTAAAAATTAACTATATCTTTCAACGAATCTACTGAATAAACAAGCAGTCTTTAATATAAATTAATAAGTAATTTATGGCAAAATTATTGACATTTATGGTGTAAAATCAGAGATACATTTTTGGAATTTTTAAAATTTTAAATATGTTTTTTTTTCTAAAATTTGTTATTTTATTTTCATATTTTAGACATTCAAATATTTAATAAAAATTTACTGTATTAATTTATGTACGCAATTAATATTTTGATGTTACAAATTTTTCTCCCACCGCAAACATAAATGAGAAATAAATTAGTCGATGATTTCTTGGAAACATTTTAACTTATTTCTCATATTCAGGTTAAAGATTCAAATATTTAATAAAAATTTACTGTATTAATTTATGCACGCAATTAATATTTTGATGTTACAAATTTTTCTCCCACCGCAAACATAAATGAGAAATAAATTAGTCGATGATTTCTTGGAAACATTTTAACTTATTTCTCATATTCAGGTTAAAGATTAACGGGAACTTTCATCAAGTCTGCAGAATGAAAAAACAGTCTTGTATATTTAAATATTCTTATCCTTTTTTTTACGAAGTAGCTGTTTATGTCCACCACAAAATCTTTCATGTCTTTCCTTGTGAAACATTTTCTCCGAAAGGAGGGCGAAAACATCGTTGGTGTTTCGTTTCAGTGTTACATTTAACAGAAAACACCTTTCTAAGAATGTCTCTCCGTCGCCTTTATAAATACGCATGCAATGAGTGATGTATCTCAAGAAAGAAAACCTTAAAAATACCTCGTACTTTTTTGCAGAAAGGGTTTCTTCAGAGAATTAATACTTAATTTTTTTGAAGCTGTAAGGATAAATACTTATTCTGAAAGAAGCTCCTCATATTAAAATGTCCTCTTACTTTCAGCCCTCCTGTTAGTACTTTAAGAATGATGCTTCATTATTTAAATTCTGACGAATTTCTTGTAATAGGGAAACCCCAATAATGGCGTCCCTTAAAAAGACTTAAAGACTAAAAAAGTAACAGATATATAAAAGATCCATGTCAACCAAAAAAGAACATTTAACCCTTAATTTGACAAGATGTTTTTTCAAATACTTTTTAATTTCTGTTATTTTCCCATGTCTGTATAGGCATTAGGATCTCTGCAAATCCAACAATATATATATATATATATATATATATATATATATATATATATATATATATATATATATATATATATATATATATATATATATATCATTTTCCATTTTTGAGATAATTAATGTCCGCTGTCACGAACACTGATAATTATGTTATAGAGTAGTTATAAATATACATTATCCGGTGTAGCGGACTGACTTAGCCAAATTAAGGGTTGAGGGAATTAAGACAATAAAAGTAATACAGATTTACATAAAATTGCTTGTGGCTTTGCTGCCGCAGGCAATCAATGGCCTTTGTCTAATATATAGTGCTCTACTTCATTGAAAAGACTTTTTAGATTATGATCATTTTAATTATTTATACAAATGCAGTTTATGATAGTATAAAATGGATGGAAATTATTTACCCAATTTGAATTGGACTATAAATCTTAAATTTCCCTTTACTGCAAAATAGTAAAAAGTGTAATATTTTAATGTTTTTTAAAACTTGCACAAAGAAAATTTTCGTAAAGTAATCAGACTACAATTGGAAAAAATGAGTTAACAATGTCACAAAAATATTTCCATTGAATTTATTTTGTTTCCATTAGACTTAGTTTCTTCCCCGCTAGCATCGTACCTCGTTTTAGGTTAAACAATGGATCTCTACTTGGGAGGTAAAAATGTTTTTCTTTTCGGTTTTTTCCGGTCTAGCGGGAGAGTGTCACCCCTGATGCAGTTAAACCCTCTTGTATACCTTATTATATTTCGACAATACGTATAGAACCAATCTTGCGTAGCACAGAATGGAACAAAACGAAAAATTCTTCCGATCCCCTAAAAGATACCTTTTATTTCAAAGCCCATAAATTTAGACCCTAGAAACTTTGCTCTTTGGATGTAAACATGAATGCTATCACTGAGCATAAATCGTATTTTTAGGAGAAGGGAATTGACATTTATTATTTGTATGGAGTAAACATTGCTTCTGGGCTTGTAAGTGTATATCACTATTAAGGTCATAAATTGTAAAAAATATTTTTTGCAGCCGAATACAATTTTCTAATTAAGTATGATTATTTAGATGTGTGTTAACTTAAGATAATTGTTACCAATGAGGAGGCACTTGCCTTTATAAATATCATTCACCATACAAAGCTGCTGGTTTCTGTTGCCACTTTTATTGTGGAAGCACCATGTATATAGGACAACTTCACTCCCTCAGCAGGGATTGCTCAAATACGTGCACGCTTTATACGGGAATCGAACCCAAGCCACTACAAAATACACTAACCACTAAAGGATAACCATTTGATTTTCATACATTTTAATATAAACAGATTACATTTGCTACTAAATTATTGAAGACATATTTTAAAATAATATAAAACAAAATAAATAATAACCGAATGTTAGATCTTTATTTTGAATTTTTCGGGTTGTTAGTTTTGATTAACGTTCTTATACGCAGTTCTTCAGAATTTATCACTTAAAACTAAACAATATAACGGATGGAACGTCACTTATAAAATAAATTTTGAGATTAAAAGTCTAATTCAGCTTGTATAATACTCATAGTTCCTAAAGTTTTGCATTCAAATTTATAATAGATTATAAAATGTATAGCTTTTCATTATTTTTTCATATCTGGTTAAATGTTGCTTAATCACAGCTGGTACTAATATTTTTAGCCTTAAATGCATTTCTTCTTATGTAATGCTGACAATTTGACTTTTAGGTAACATGCCTTAAATTCAAGTTTTTTTTAATAATTACCTCGTACCTCTGCTAATGTTTACATTAATTTACATGCTAAAATATAACAACTGTTCACTTGTACTATGGTTAGTGTTCCTCACAAGTGAACACTAACCATAATTCACCATGATTCAAGTTTTTTTTAATAATTACCTCGTACCTCTGCTAATGTTTACATTAATTTACATGCTAAAATATAACAACTGTTCACTTGTACTATGGTTAGTGTTCCTCACAAGTGAACTTGGTTTCGATTCCAGAAGAAAACTTGGCTATGCTTGTATTGTCCAAAAATAGGGAGAAAATTTAGGAACTTTTACGGTACTTTCTTTAAAAAAAATTACAAATATCAAGCAGCGTTGCATGTGCAAAAGCTAAAACAAAGACCAGTTGTCCCACACAAGAAAAATTAAGTTACACTATTTATGGAAAAATGTATAAATCTGAGATCTACTGATCAGTTTCTGATATTTTAAAATTTAGAAACAAAAATATATTTCTAAAATGAACAGACACTTTTGAATATATACATATATTGACATATTGTTGAATATCTAGCAAAATACGTGATGAATCCTCCTTAAAATTCAGGTGTATAAAAAGCATGTTACACGTCATATGTTTCTGCGAAGATATTCCGCTGGAAATAGGGTACGAGATGCAAAGCTTAGGGAAAATCTAATATTTGGGATCATCCCATAAAATATTGCTTGAAATATTTTATAGGTCAAGAAATAATTTTAAATTTCCCTACCTATGCTAATTTCTATGAAAATTGGAAATATATTCATAGATATGTAAAGTTTTTAGAGAAAAAATTTAATTTTTCTCGTAAGATTTTTATTTATTATAACGGCATTTTATCCTTTAGGATTTTTTACTCAATCTAATTCCTTTTTTAGGAATTTTGTGAAGCTGTTACAATAGCATCCTCCAATCAGAATATAAAAATCCTAAATATTTCCTTAAATAGGAGTGATATTACTAAATAATTTTATCTGCGCATGCACTAATGACATACGACAAACGTTAAAAACTTTTGTTATCAATATGAAGAACAAGTGCAAATTGAATACCGAGCTACATCATCGGGCATGGTGCTATATACGATTAAACCAAATTTCAGAATTTGGTTTAATCCTAATAATAAATTTATTAGAATTAAACTAAAATCCTAATAATAAAAATTATTTTTATTTTATTTTTTCTGTATACTGTTTTTATGTTACCCTATTTGAGTTCGGAACAAAACCTAAGCTGATATATATAATATCTAATATGCATTATATATCTCTTAAGTTTCAAGATAATTCATCAAATAATTTATATTCATATTCATCAAATAATTTATATTCAACAAACCGTCTAAAATTGAATGTTTCCGGTCATTTTAACACAACTCTGTACATTTAATGTATCCGACTAAGTTAAACACCTATTTTTGTAAAACAAATAACATATAATGACGTTTCGCTTTGTGTTAAAGCATTACATTTTTTGCTGCCAAATAATATATTTTATTAGAATTTATAATTTTGTTTAATTTTTAAAGAAAAAAGAACAACATTTCATATTGACTTCTCTTGCTCTCTTGCTTAAAATTTCACTATTTGTTCTCAATAATATAAAATTTTTGAAGCACTAAAAATGCTAAAAAACTGTAATTTACAAGTATAAAATAATAAATTCCATGTAGTCCATCAAATGATTCTTTTGGTGATTTTTCAAATATTTTTGTTCATCAACATACATCTAACAGCAACTTCAACTTCAAAGTTGTTTTTTTATTTTAATAATATTCCAGCCTGTAGTCCATTTCACTCTCAGCATCACATATACTTTATATTAAAGAATTCCTGAAGATATATTTACATCCATAAATTCTAAAGTAAACAACTGAGCTCTAACTGGTTAACTAGAAAAATCTCAGTCTTTACAAGTTGTATTAAGACGACTTGATGAGTTTCGAGTTTACGAGTTGAAGTTTTCTTTAAATCTACTTCCGTTTATCAGATAATGTAAAGGTAGACATCACTATGTTTTTAATGCAAACCCCGGACAAAACATACTCTGATTTAGGAAGGTAAAACAATAATTTTTTTTCAAATAACTTTCTATATATAGTTGTAATTATATATCTCTATATCGTAGTTTATTTCCATGTAAAAAAGAGTATTTTGACATACTAAACTTCCTTCTCGTAAAATTCTAGTAAAAGTTAAATTTCATGTCCTAAATTCTCTCTATTTTAGTTTCAAATCACGTACGTGCACTTATACAAAGCAGACGTGTCATATATGAATGGCACAATTTAAAATTTAGAATCTTCTTGAAGACACTTGAGGAGTCATTTGCATGGAAAAGATGCCTTGATATAGCTTGTATAGCTTAAAAAATGCTTGAAAGTTTGTCCACTAACTACGGCCATATAAAGAACATACTTAAATTCAAACTTTCCAGTGAATTTTCGGGGTATAGTGTAATTAGGGAGTTATCTACATATTCAAAGAGAAAAACAATCATCACCTGTATCTTAAGTAGCTGGAAATTATTTGTAATTTTAATAATATTTATTTGGTTGTTGGCTTTGATTGTGTGAGTTTTTACAAGATCAGTTCAAAAAATAAAAATGTAATGGTTTTTTTAAACATTCCAAATTGTTATCCATAGTTTTCTACTAACAAGTCCCAAAGTTTATATGAACAGCTTACAACACTTGTTGAAAAGGTATAGTTTTGCAAGAGGAGTAATTTTCTAAGATTTTGCCAATTTGTGAATGAATTCCCCCCCCTCTTTTTTTAAAAAACTAGCTACAAAAAGGAATGAATATGTTTCAGTGTATAACATTAATATCTTTTTAAATTTTCATAATATATATGTGGACTTTTTTAATGAATTTCCTGGACTATTGACTACAAAATATAATAAAAGTTTGGGATACTTCGTACAGTCGCAGTCCGAATGTATTGTATCTACGCATTCCTATCCTGTCATCAGTTTGATTTTTTAAAATTTTAATTTGTACAATTACATTTTTCTTGCAAGACTACATCTATTATTTAAGTTTTGTAAGCTGTTGATGTGAACTTTGGGAATTATAAGAAAAAACTTCAGTGTTTTCTTATCAGTGTATTCTTCAGTGTTTCTAAAGAAAACTTATACCTTCTTTAATATAGAAGTTATGGTTCCAAAAAATCCTGCAAACTTTAGGAATAGTTACATAAATGTTATGTAAAAGTTAGAAATAATTTCGAGCTATATATAATACAGGGTGATGAATGATTTATTATTTTTAATATGTGACTGGTTCCCTAAATGGAAAAGTCATCGAAACTTCTCTGAATGCTTGCGTTTAAATATGTTCTTTAAATGGACAAAATTAGTAAATGGTTCGCCCAGTCTTAAAAAATTGTCAAACCACCAAAATGCTCATAATATTTTGACACTTTAGTGTATACCTTTTTATGTGTAGGAGTATGTATACAGTCGAGTTTACATCTTCAAAAACTTAAGTTTTAAGAAGAAAAAATGAATAAATATTTCCAATCTTTGGGAATGTTTGATAAAAATGTCCATACAATTCTTGTATAACTTATAATTTACTTTTTATTGCTTTAAGATTATTTGAACAAGTCCTTGCGTGGGCGTGCATTCATAAGGACATGTGGGTTTACGCGTATTTAGAAATACTTGCTACTTGTGTTACACTTCTTAGTTTCTAGATTAATGGTAGAATTCTTCCCTTTTGAGTTAGAAGGTCGTTGACGTCTTTTGCGTGAAAAAAAAATTGCGGAGTATTTTTTCCCACTGAGAAATAATAAAAAAATCTATATTCGATTTTCGCAATAATGTCATAACCTTTATAGCGCAGTAAATTGCCTCCCATAAATTTTTCCTGCATGACATATCTCCTGCAGACCTCATGTAAAAGTTGTGACTATTCTCTAAATCATTAAGTGTCCCTTATTTTCGAAGAATTTCGCTGTTTTTCTTAAATTGGAAACCTTTTTTCCTCAAAACTGCTTCTGGTAATACTCCAGAATACATTTTTTATTTCCCTTAAATCTTCTTTTTACTGCAAAAATATATTTTACTGCCATGTAAAGAGTTTATTACATACATCTTGCTTTTTTTTTATAACTTTGGTCTTCTAAGACAAGATGAATAGTAATGGAAACCTATTTGAACACTTAACTCACATCCGTAAACCTGCGTATAGGAATGTAATGTCTATAGCTCAATGTTTTAGAGTGAATGTCACCCAAGTTTCGCTGTTTTGTATTTTTCGAATTTACTATCTCGTAAGGATTGTCACAGACTGTAAATATAGCATTAAAGTAAGAACAATCCAACTCAAGTAATGTGACTCTAGTTAGAATGGGTTGTTTGAATACTCGAAAATTGTGCAAAAACAAAATTGGTATTGCTATCTTTATCAACTATATATATCTGTGTAGCAAAATTCTCGACCAGTACTATACAAATAGACGGTTCATGCAAGTACAATTACTGGTACAGGAAACAACATGATTTAATATAAAATAATATTTATATATTCAAAGAGATATAAAGTATTCAGTAGCCAAACAAAAATTGCTTTTATAGCTTTCCCCACTACCAAGCCGCAGAAATTTGTTGGCGATTTTACTATGGAAGCATCAAATAGTTGGCCAACATTATTTCCTTCGGAGAACATAAACAAACAAAATGGATCCTCGTAATTTAGAAGTTAGGATCAAGCTAGAATTCCCAAGGCTTGGCCTGACACATCCAGAGGTATCGTTTGGGAATGTGGAGGACGTTGAGGCCACAAGTATATTTTCGTGCCCAAATCGCCATTATGAACACTATACGCGGATCTCTAATAAGCACAATCCTTGAACTTGGAACCCTCCAGGTACACAAACACACACACATGTATACAAGATGAATATAGATTGTTTTTACATAATAAGAATGGTAATAGGGTCCCTTCATATGAGCAATAATTACAATGAAACGTACGCCCGCACTCCACTTTTAGAGGCAGAAATGTGTAAAATCGAAATGCGAAAATCGAAATTAAAATTTAAAATTATAAGGGTGAGAAATTCATCATTAGGTTTAACTACGTGTCTTAAACAACCATTTTTTGTGAAAAATCGTTTACTATTTAATTCTTAATAATTACTAATACTTTTAAATGCTTTGCAATTTTTTAGAAAGGATGTCCTTATATTTATCAGCTAATACTTGGAAGAATATTTTAATAAATAGGAATTAATAATCTGCGATTCCTTTATTCTACTCTCTATAAAAATATTGAATACATGAAATGTCCAAAAATAAATTATTAAATTCGGAACTTATTTTTATCTGATTGAGAGATAAAATTTATTTATAAATGGAAGATTACTCGCGGACATATGCATGAATCACCAATTCTCCCTTGGTTTTCACACGTATAATACTGTAGATTTTTAAATGCCAGATCATAACTTTTTAAAATTCTACATTAGGCTCCATATATATTCTATATTAGGTCATAAGAAAATTCTCTTCTGATGTGTATATAGTTGCAGTGTAGACGCAACTTCAAGAGCCTGACGTATTGGAAAGTAAAATGACTATTTTTATGTTTTAGGAAAATAATGATCCTTTGGGTACGACAGCCCGAGTTTCACCACTACTATGTCTCTTGTATTTATTGAATATTTTATTACACCTATGTTATGCAGATGAATTACTAAATATATATTGTACACATATATATATATATATATATATATATATATATATATATATATATATATATATATATATATATATATATATATATATATATATATATATATATACATGTGTGTATTTATCGTTACTTTATTTTCGCGTATCGATACGCATTGCATATTATATTTATGCTATTTAATTCTCATTGTGCAACTATTTTGAAAAACAAATTCTAAATGATATATATATATATATATATAAACTTTCTATTCACTGTTTTTTTTCAGGTATCTCTCATTTACAAAGACCCAACTATAGGAAACAATATAAATATAATTATTGTAAAATTGATCATCATGTCTGAAGAAGAAGTAAGATTTTATTTTATCTCAAAAGAAAACTTAAAATTAACTCTTTGAAGTTCTTGCTGATTTATCTTTTATCTTCCAAACTGCCATTATTTTTTAAATATGAATAAGTAATTTTAAATAATTTTTATCCATTACCGTACTTTATCTTTTTAAAAGATAAATTCAATTCTTTTTAAAGCCCAAGTACTACAGGTTCATAGTTGAAATTGCTGATAGTATTTTCTTTAGTTCCTTGTCAGTTAAACTAAAATTATAAAAACTGCAGTGTGGGAAATTTGTCATTCGCAGTAATTATATAATTTGATGCTTATTTCGTACTTAAATTATTAGACTTCTGTCATCTGAAATAAGTTTATATCTTTCTTTTTCTGGCTTTTCTCTGGGAAAATAATTGTGAAAAGGATAGAACGGCTTTAAAATTTTCTTGTGTGTTAAGAGAGCTTTGACAGAACAATAAATTATGATTAAAATTAATAACTTTTCATGTTTATCACTGTTAATTATAATTTAATCTATTTTTCTAACATGATAATAAAATATTTTGCTATCTATTAAATTAAAAAAATAATTTAGTAATTAAAACGGGTATTCGAATATAGTTAAGACACTATATCTACAAAGAACATTTTACGTCCTTTTGTCAGTCAATTAAAGTAAGATAATAATCGGCGTTAACTATATCATTAAGGTCTTTTTTCGTATGTAATCATATATCTAAAAGAAATGTTCCCGACATTCCATAGTTGAACCAAAAAAAAAAAAAAAAAAAAAAAAAAGATTCCTTAAAGGTTATTTTTTACTCTTTTATTTCTTTTTTGCCTGTATAGAAAATAAAATCATAAAAGTCAGAAACTATTCGAAGTTCGAGTAAAAAGAAAGAAAATTCTATAATGTCGATTTATGGGGTCATGCAACTTATAGAGACTATTGTTTCCTTTGAACAATTACTTCCTTCGCTAAGTATTTTTATAATAGATGATATCTGTCGTATTACACTGGTTGAATATTGATTTTATACTTTCACTGAACTTTCCATATAAATTTTTACAACTTTCTTTTGCAGTATTAACTTTTGAAGATTTTAAAAACGAAGCATGTTTCCCTCTAAAGATTATTCACTAAATTTTTTGGCATAAACTGTAAGAGTAAACTATTGAAATATTGAATTTTCAGAGTAGGTAGTAAAAATATTCAACACTGATATAAAAAATTTAACGACTTTTAATTTCTTGATGTTCTGCAAGTCCTATTAATTTTCATAATATTTATTTTAAACTGTTATCGAATACATTTCATTGATTTTGTACAATACTATTCAGGCATTGTATTTTTTTTATAAATTTCTGGCAAACTGATTGAATGACAAAAATTCTACCGAATGAAAATTGACCTTCATTTCATTTTCTCGTTGACCTTCTGCAGGTTATAGTAACTTTATATATCTTAAAATATGATTTTAGAATATTAAAAATATTTCTTTTGACTTGTCTTTTATCTAGAACAGCAGACAAGCCAGTGAAGTATTCATAGACTAAAATATAGTTTCTAATTTTTAAAGATTACGAACAATTTTACAGTTAATATCTGAGAGTTACGTCATCACAGTTGACATCTACAGTTAACATCTTGGTGCTGAAAAAAGCCCCAAGAAATTATCTTTATTCAAAGAGGCAATTTTTATTGCAAATTTCCAATTTATCATGAAGGTAATAAACCAGAAATAAATTATTCTCTGAAATGGCTTAATGAAAACCAGGCTGTATAGCTTTTTAGATTAATTTGCGTTTTTAGCAATGGAAATTATCAAAAGTGTAATCTGTTTAAATTTCTATAAACTTTGTACTACCTCGGCCTACTAAAAGTTTTTATGTACAATATCCGTACTGTATAAAACTATCCAATTAAGAGATGCGGTACCCTAGAGATTATTTTCTGCAAAAAGATAATTTTGCACTAAAAGTAGGTATTTATTAAGCGGTAAAACTTGAATAAATTAATCTTTTTAGGAACATATTTTAACAAAAAATGTTAATCATTAAAAATTATCTATTACATCTCTGTTATTATTTTGGATGCTTTCGTTTCAATTCTAAAGTTTTTTTTTAAATTTTTATTAATATTTTAATAAATACATTAGTAAAAATTTTTATTACTGAATATTTCGTCAAGATTCCAATTTTTACTATTTACAGTAATTACTATTCAGTATTTTATGTTTGAAATATAAGTGCAAAATATATTATATATAATTAATGCCTGTTACCTTATTTTTTGTTTAAAAAAAAGTCGTTAAATTTACAAGCCCTGGTATACCACAGTGGAAATCATCAAACATTTTTATTTTTTGTGATGACAGTATGAACTAGTGACCGGTTCCCCTTAACCATTTTACTTTGGGTACTCCCCAGACAGGAGGGAAATGACTCATCTGATTCTTAGTTTTTACTTTTCTCAGTTTTATTTGTTGTTAAAAGGGCAATTCGGCAAATTTCTTCACCTCAATAACTCAACGAAACTTTCGAAAGGGGGATTTATAGCTTCTGTTTTTCTTTTAGAAATAATGAGTTGAATTTTTTAAGCTAAACCCAAGAAATATCCTGAGTGTCAGCGTGATCCTTTGGTTATTTATTAGGCTATTACGTTAAAAAATGTTTTTCATATTAAGCAACTATAATTTGTATTACTATACAATTTAAGCTTCCAATCTAGAGTCATTAATTTGATATATTATTATAACTTTCCCATTATGTGATGCTGCATAGAATAGATATTGAGCTTAAATAATGTTATCTTTTTAATTTTTATCAGAAATCAGTAAATAAAAGTAGTTGTTTGGATTCTGATGAAACAGTCATAATTAGATAAGAACCTGAACCTAAAAATGAAAAGAAATCTATATTTTTACGAGTGATCATATTACTTTATTCTAAAATTTTACTTATTGACTCAATTTAAGAAATTCTGAAAAATAATCAGACATAATTACTCACTTTTAATCATCTTCCCAATTTATATGTCTGAACAATTCAGATAATTAAGTTAAAAGAAATGCGTTTGGCGGTGAATAATGAAGGTAAATTTTAAAATATTTTCATTCTTATTCAAATCGCTGCAAAAAATTTATTTTTATGTTAATGCTATAACTATTTGTAATTATCATGACGGATACTTAAAGAAAACATTGATAAAGATAATAAAAAAATCAAATACTGAATTTGGATAAAAACTAACAAAAACATTGTTCTATTTATTCATTTAATTGAACAATCACAAAAAGGAAATCTGAGTTAAGTACATATATTTATCATTTCAATGCTAAGAAATTTGAAAGAGATCCGATTTAATTAATAATAGTTTTATTTTTGCATTTCTACTAATTTGGATGATGAATTTTCTCTTATTACTTCGTTAATGATTTTAAAGATAAAAATCAATCTCTTAATTGTAATATTAAGTAGCATATTTAATTCATAAGGAGTTGCAAATAATAATTAAAGTTAAGGAATTTTATCTTTCAGTTTTTTTTCAATTTTTATCATTTAACTTTTTTCATTTATTTATTTTTATTATTTTTTTTCAATATTTATAATTTTTTTTCAATCTATTTCCTATGTTATACATTTAATTTTAAGATGATGTGTAAATATAGCTATGCCCAAAATTTGGAAGAAAAAAAATATGAAATTCATTAGAGATAAAATTTAATTATTCATTTGTGTAATGATTTAAGGTTCTAATAAGAAAGTTAGTATATCATCAGGATCATAAATTTTTCAGGAATATAAATACCTAAATGCATGCTAAAATTTATTGAAATATAAGCAATGTTATGCATTTTACTCCCCGTAATACTTTAAACTCATAGATGATGTTATATCCCCAGACCTTAGGATATGTTAGGGTATTGAAAATCATTACTCTAAAGCTAATATGAATCCTACATGACTTTTATTTATTTACTGTTCCATACAGTCTAAACATTTAGTTTCCCTTTTTTCTCCCGCACATCGTCGAAGGGGGGGGGGGGATCGAATTTATGATAAATGTAATTCCCTTGTGAGTTAATAGCCAGGTGCAGCTGTGTCATGAGGGTACTGTAGGCGCCTAGGGCTGGCATTGCGATAAAATTTTCCTGAAATATTCTTTTCACGCTTGAATTCCCCTTTGACAACAAAGGTGTTCCCGCTCTCACGGTGAGGGTGTGAAGGTTTACAGTTATCTTGCACAAAATTTTCGCACTCAGCATGGAGTGGTGAAAAAAAGGATACAAAAAATGGTGGCGGGATTTTGAAAATATTGTAGATAAAAGCAGCTTAGATTATCTGATTTTGCAGATACTCCAAAAGTGAAGAGCGGGGGAGGGGTAGCAGATTGTGAGCAAGCAGTTTACTCTATATTTGAATTGATCTTTGTGGCTTAGGTTGGGTCGGGGGGATAATACACTTAATATACATTTAAAGTTAGTTTAAAACTTACAAAGTAATTCAAAAAAATTTCAGTGCATTAGTTGTGAATGTTATCCTTTTAGACTGTATTTGACAGAGAATACACTATTAAGACAATCTTACATGGGTACAAGAAGTATTCTCACGCTACTTTACGTTTTAGGATAAAGGCATCATCTATCCTAGTGCGTCTAAGACATTAAGAAATTTTTGTCGCTGGCAGAAAGAACTTCATGATTCTCAAGGTCACGATACATCTATACTACTTACAAGGTATGTTATATTTTATATGAATCTGTCAAAAGCTAATGCGGTTAAGCCATTTTTTTCAGGCTTTTGTAAATTTAAATGAAATATATTTCTTTTTAGTTATTAAAGAGTTTACTTGTTGATTAAACAATATAAATTACGACGAAAGCGATTTATATTATTTAATCGTTATGTGTTTATTAAAAACCTGAATGATTGAACCAAAAGTTTAAAAAATTAATGAATTTTAAAACATTAATTATCTTGATATTTTTTGGCACATTGGCTTCTGAACGATCGATATATTAGAATTGATAGTTTAATATTTAACTATTATGTTGAGTGACTTTAGTCTCTTACAAGTAGCTAATGTATTAAATATAAATAGAGCTCTTTAAATTTTTGCATCAGATTATTAAGAGTTTAAGAACTTGAGCTCGTAAATACCAACATTAGCAAGCAGGCCATTTCAGAAAAACATTTTTAACTATCACATTCAATATCTGTAAAATAAATGTCTCTAAATATTTACATCTGAAAATTATAATAGAAAAATTTTTTATTCCTCAAAAAAATTATAACTAACATACAATAGTTGTAAAGCGTACTTTTTTTCTAACAGAGAAACAAAAGCAGTTGGAAGGATATTGTTTAAATAAAAATGTAAATTCAGAATGTATTATCAAAATACTCTTAGATTATATTATCTATATTTTTGCATATTTCAACAATAAAATGATGATGTAGTTTAACACATCATTCAGGAAAACTGTAGTGAATATAAACTATACATTCGTGTAATTATGATACAATTTTAATAAAAACATCTCTGAAAAGATATTATTCATTGAATTACGTATAAGAAATCTAACATCATTATTTTGTTGTTTTATTCAGCATTTATTTATTTAGATTATGCCTCCTACAATATTAGACACGTTTTCTATAAAGTTTTTGGAGTGTATAAGTCCACATAGTTCTATGCACCAGATATATAGATTTTTGGATTCTTAAAGTGTATGGCAGAGAAGTTTATTCTCTGATACACTATTCCATATAACAACCGTTTGTTGTAAGGCTAAATTTGGAACTATGGTGAGACCTATTAATTATTATAAGCTACATTGATTGGAACAAATCTTCAACGTTTTACGTGTAATATTTGGTTGCATTATTGTCCATGAAATACCTGTTACATTCAGACTAACGACGTACCATACCGTGATTTCATTTACCAGGAGATCGAAGTAATGTCTTGTTCTAAATGTTCCCCCAAAATTATTTCATTTCCAAACTCTGTAAAGTCAGTCCTAATCCTCATTTTATTTCGTTCTTTATGAAAAGAGTATATGCAGCACATTTATAATGTCATATGGGTTATGTACGGCAGAGGTGAATTTAGCGTAACCACACTAGTAACCGATAATTATATAAACATTCTCAAGTTTCTCGTTCAGTGTATAATATTTATGTATATCCCTTTCATTCAATAAGATTATCTCCACAGTATATAAATTTTAGCATCCAAATTTTGACAATAAAGACGAGGTTTCTTCTGGAATACGTAAAATTTCAGAACATATTTTTAATTGGTGGCATTATCTCTAATGTTTTAGTATCAGACTTTAAGAATCTTACCAATCTTTTAGATAATAAAGAGAAAAAAATATTCATGTTAGACATTCCAAAATACTTTGATTGATATTAAATATTTTTCTGTTTTAGTCCGATGACAAAATTAACGCTAGCTTCAAAACATTTTGCTTCAAAAATGCTATTTTTATGGTGACTACTTAATATGTTTATTATTTAATTACCGAAAATTACAGAAATAGTAGCCATTTTTTCCAGAAGTTCAGAGAGATGCATTTTCATGTATATTCTGATTTCAACTCTTCTTTATTCTCTTATTTTAATTACAGTGAAAATTCTTTCGTGCCATTAGTCGATGTAGTCACAAAACTATAGACGCGAACTTCTTCATCATAAAATTTAACATTGCTTAAAGTTTGCCTTCCTCACGTATCAAGAAATGAACCATTTTACATTTAGTAAGAAGCAAAGATAAATAATCTGAAAATTTTTATAAGCAGGTGGAAGCTATTTATGCACCTTGAGAGGAAATCCGCTAAAACACTCACTGCTAATTTGCCTTCACTGGTGTGACAAACGACAGTATATAGACGGTATTAACCATTTCATCCAACGATGTTTAAATATTAAAACTTTATTTTTATTAATTCAACTTATTTAAGTAAAACATCGATTTTAGAATTCAAGTTAAAATAAAGTTTACTGGAACTTTACTTTATAAAATCGGTTGAAATGCAGTACTTTCTTTCAAGAGTTCAAGATTCCTCTTTCAAGAGGAATTAAAATATATGCTGTTATACTTAACAAAGGTGGTTTAAATTATTATTAATGGCATATGTATTCCGGACTGTTCCTAACGTGTATGAAGCAAATGTTCGGTAGGTAAATTTAGGGGCGCCACATTCGCTCGGTATTTACCTGTGCAAGGATATATACTTTATTTAATATTTTATGTAATATAGCAAAATACATAATATACTAATGTATTATTACATGCTACCCTCATTTTTATTATAAAAATCTTTCACGTAAATTTCCTTTTAATGAATATTATGGCATTCTACTTCTGCCTGAATGCCAGAATACCGTTCCATCTCATAAGCTACCGCTCTTCTATAAAGTCGGCGCAGAGCGATGGCCGAATGGTTAGGGTGGTGGCCTTCGGAACCGGAGTTCGTGCTTTTGAATCCCATTATGGCACGGATGTTCGTAGCCGTTCGGAATCGGCTTTAAGCAGTAGGTCCCGGTCTCATTAGCCCTCGTGTTGCAAAAAGGAGACCGTAGTGCTCCAAAACCAAACCTGTATAAAGTCAGCCGCTCCAAAGTAGTAAGGCACTAAGATCTCGCCGGTTTATTATATGGGCTTCTAAATACTATTTAGGCTTTATTACAGGCATACTTTATATATATACATATATATATATATATATATATATATATATATATATATATATATATATATATATATATATATATAACGGTAAAAAACCTGCACATAGATGGTTAGTCCCCCAAAGAAGTCTACTGCATGCATTCTTTTTTCTTACCGAATTTAAAGTGTTATAAAAATTTAATCAAATACAATTTTTACTTTGCGTAAATTAATTATGCGTAAATTAATAATTTATACATTAATCTATATATTGAAGTGGAAAATGGCATGGTACGACACTGCATTTATAGTACTGTTTACTACATAATAATTCATAATCTAATTTAATGCTAACTTCATAATGTATTGTTATTGTTATTTGAAATATGTAATAATATTGTTCCTTCTTTTAAAGGGAAGATTTGTGTCGCCATTCCAACACATGTGACACTTTAGGTAAGTAAACAAAGTTTAAAAAATTTTAAACAATTTTTCATAAAAACTGTCTTGTAATAAACTGGAACAAACTATAATAAAACATCAACACACAGATAGTGCATATATTTAGAGAATCCACAACTTTCATAAATTGATATTAACGTGATACATATGTATGTAAGATAGAAATTATAGATTCAGTACATATTCCAATAAAAATTAGATTGCATGTAAAATCCATGTCTTTTCAACTCGGGGCAAATGTACTGTCAGATTCCTTAGTCTTACATTGTCAGAATGTCATTGTTCGTACTTCTACCTACGCTATGACTTAAATCATTTATAATTTTTTCCGTTAGTTCAAATATCTTTTATAAAGTCTGTCACGCAATGGACTTTTAGAATTTATTTCCACTATTTGGTCACATCTGTAAATCTTTCTTTTTAGAATATAATCAGTTACATACTATATATACGTATACTAAACAAATAAATTGAAATAAATTCTTAAAAACTTTAAAAATTCTACATTTTAAACTTATTCTCCAATTCCTGTTATTCTTCTACGACCTACATTAATTTTTGAAGACCTGGTTCTTGATTATTTCCGTATTAAATATCATTGTTTTTTCTTACTTCATATGATTATATTTCTTTAAAATTTTAGGTTTGTAATTGGCATTCTGAGACGGGTATGTCACTAAGGGACATGTGAAAGATTTTTTACGTTGAACAATACAGAGAGAAACAATAAAATAGAGTTGATTTCTTCTTAGTACTCATTAAAGTTTTTATGTAACTATTATGAAATTTACTATATAAATCTAACTTTACTTTTTCATATACCATATTTACATTTAAGTTCCAACGTATATATATCATACATATAAAGTTCTAGCCATTTTGTAATGTTTTTTATAAATATTTCATATGATATATGCAAATAGTACTTTTATCAAATGCAGCAACAATAACTTTCTGTAAAATACTTTACACGGTGTCAAGTTGTATGCAGTGAAACCTCGATTCATCATTCCCAGATTATTAGTTTTACTGCATCGATCGTTAAACTCATTTGGCATACAATTTGTCCCCATGGAACTAATGTTATTTTTCATGCATCGATCATTATCAGATTATTCGTTTTCCGTCATTTATCTCTCCCGTGTTATTAGTTTTGCCCCTATCTATTGTCGAAAAATTCATTTTTGTGTTATATAGGACAAATTTCCATGTAAGTTAAATTTCCATCAAATCGCACTAATACATTATCTTTTTCCCAAAATAAAAGAATTTCTTGTTTGGCTGGCTCGTGTTTTAGATCTGATAAAAAATTTTGTAAAATACATTATACACTATACATTACACCTACCCACTGTTTCAGGAAATAACATTTCATCCTATCAGACGAGGCGAACATGCGTGTTGATGACTGTTTTGAGTTGCAGTCGGGTAAAAATCTACATGTGATAAAGCAGGAGTTCTAAAATTTTTTCGAAATGGCACCTATGATGTTCTAAAATAAATTCCAGGAACAGATACCTTTAAAGCGGTTTTGATTAAGAACAAAAAGAAGAAAAAATATTGCAAATTTAATGTTTATTTGATTTGAATGCAACTACTGAACTGTTTGGAAACTTTGCATTATTTTCTTTACGTTCTAGGATTTTTTTTTTGTCAATTTTCCCTTCTTTCCCTTCTTTACCTTCATATGACCTTGCTTATATCCTCGGCAATCCTGGCATGCGTTTTTAGCTCCCTAGTTTGTTGAGGCACCCAGTTTGAATTATTTTCAGTAATTTTCATATAAGATAGCACGAGTCAGCTGCCAGTGTGTATTTCCATCTGTTGTGATAGGGCCTTGGGCAGCTCTACGAAACAACCTCAATTGCAATAAATGTTCTAGATTAGAGGTTGGTAAATATTTTTAAGGCAGGGACAGGAGGAAAATTCGTATAAGTATATTTTTATTAGGTATTTCAAATTATCTAGATAAGAATAAATATATATTAGAAATTGTATTGGAAAATGAAATTCTTACATACATAAATTCATTCTCAACGTACATTCATTCTCAAAATTAAGAGGATTTACATGCTTTGTCGAATCTTCTGTAAAGAACTGAACGAAATGTAAAACCACTGCTTCCAGTCAAAAATGCAAATCTAGTACTTTCAAGGCTTTGAAGGCGATGGAGAAACTGGACCATATGGGCCAAGCCCTTCAATCCAGACGTCAACACAAAAATGACAACGAGCGAAAAAGTAAACAGATAACAAAGTAAAGAGATAGAAGGGTGGATTCGTGAGTTCATAGCACAATAACTAGAGAGTAGAGAGTTTATGGATAGAAAACATAAAAATATTTTTGTGGCCTGGGACATCCGTACAAAATATGTGTAAAATCTAGTACGTCGAATACGTAAGCTTATATATGTGTAGGGGCGGAGCCAGTAGAGGAACAAGCTTGTTCGTGACAAAACATGCATTTTGCTCGTCAGCACAGCTCGCCGAATTTATTAGGGTTTTTTTTTCAGAAATAGGTTTAATTCAAATTCTTACAGTAAAAATGAGTAATCACCAACGTTTAGATAATGGAATAAGGTGGCTAATTGTGGGAAGGCTAGAAGCAGGCAACTCTCAAGTTTAGATTTGTTGAGAATTTATTTTAATGTCCAGCGTCGTGTGCAATGTATGGAGACGGTTCCAGGATACCAGATCCATCGAGAGAAATCCTAGACAAGGTCGTCAGAATATATTTTGTATCTAAATTAAAGATTACAGTAAAACATAAAAACTACAAGGTTAGTTAGTGTGTACACAAGGAATCTAAATGACTCTTTTAGGTTTTTAATGAGGTTGCTCACTATCTCGAGTTATGATATTAAATAAAATACTCATTTCTTCATTATACAATCTCCTGCGCTTAAATGTAGTATAATTCGATTGTTTTGGACATTTGAAGCAAGACTTTTAGTTTTTACCGTTCTATAAGATTTTTGCTAGATTCTTTTTATGTTAGATTCTTTTTATGACTGAATTTGATTTATTATTTATGGATTTAAGTTTCTAATTTTATTATTTAACCAAAATTATATTAAATTGTTGTAATTGAAATTAAAGTATTTGCATTAAAAATTATGAATAGTGTTCAGTGTCGTAGAATTAATATTAGAAAGATTGAAATAAGTTTTAAAGCTTATTGTAGTTTTTTAATATCATTTTGTGTATTCTCAATTACTCTGTAAATAGGCAAATACGTGTTATTATGGTATTTTAATATATGCCAAAACCATATTGTTCTATTAAAGGTCTAGCTCAATCTGGGATGGTGTGTGATCCCGGAAGCAGTTGCGCTGTAGTTGAAGACAATGGATTAGGCGCTGCATTTACAATAGTTCATGAAATCGGCCATATGTAAGTATTTTAACACATTTTTATATAAATTTTAAAAATTAAGAGATATACAAAACACTAATGCTGCAATTATATTAATCAAAACTCTGTTCTGTGATTATATTTACTTCTGGGCGTTTAATAATGTTGAGCCATCACCTCTAAGGGATGGTATAATTAATATCACTAACAAAACATTTAATGAGAGTACATTGAGAAAATTGCAAAGTATTTTTTTCGAGTTGCAGAATATTTAATAACTTAAAACCGCGAAATACTTGCTGAAACATTATATAATTTTAAATAGTTGTCTTATATAAAAGGCATTTAACGTAATTGAAAATCATTACCCAGTTTTTCAGATAAGTACTAAATAGAAAATGAAAAAATAAAAGCAATTGGTTAGTATGCAGTGTACTAATAACATTTTTAAGGAATATTGTTAGACGACTCAATTTTTATCAAATAATCGAAATTTCTTTTCTAATAGATATTTTCTGTTTTATATGTTTCATGTAACAACATTATGCATTCTCGTCATAAAAATAGAGTTACAAATTGAAAATTTCAAAAATTAAAATTCGTTATGCCTTGTCACCTTAAAATGTGAATATATACAGGTAAATATTTAAGCTAAAAAGAATAATTCTGTAAATTTATTTTTTATCCTTAAGCGGCCATAGGCAAATTTCTTCCAAACACTTGACCGTACAAGATTTTCATCAACTGGATCGCTGACAAAAAGAAACTATTAAAAATGAGAAAATATGAAAAACGTCCGTGTTTTTATCCCTTTTCAAAGCGATGCGTGTGGTCTTAAGTATGTTTCTTAACAATAAAACACCGTATTATGTCAAGTAAGTAAGTAATATAATGTCGTAGCACTAAATTTTGTCAAGTAAGAAAGCATTATAATGTCACACTTTTCTAATTTGTTTTACTCATTTGAAAGAAATACTACTTTTTACTCTAGTATTTCATCGAAATGTTCCATTCATTAGTATTGAGTAAGATGGTTTACGCCCTTCTGGTATTTACTGCCCTGCAGGTGTCTAAATGGTTTGAGTAATCTTTTTCTTTTGATCTTAAGTACAAATCCTTAAGCCTAACGTAAGAGCAAAGAAGAATGCATACAGAAAACTCTAAATGAACTTCTACCTTTGTATATGGAATCTCATTTTGCTTTAGTTTAACACCCTACAGCTTTTAAATAATACCATTCCTATTTCTTTCAAGCTGGAACGTTTCGTAATATATCGAAAAAGCTGACTATGTTTTTTCCTTTATAATTTTACTTTCAAATGTATTTCAATTTGATGCAAGGAATTTTGCTAATGTGCAGAATAATGCATCCTTAACCCATATTTTTCCTTACTTCTAGCATTTTGAATATTTATGTTTTAAGTTGTAATTTCATTACAACCTCTAACTTACGATGAAAACTGCGAGGCTTATGATTTATCCATTTCTCAGAGAATTAACTTCCCTTTCCTGTTTGTGCTAGTAAAATCCCCCTTTGGAGCTGCTTGTTTTCAGGCTTTACCGTTTTCATTACATTTGATATATGAATCATAAAAGTCCCAAAAGAACCGAAAACACTTTTCGACCGGTTTTCCTCTCATTAAAATCCGCAAGTAACGCATAATTCATGACGTTGTTGAGGAACGTAATCTATAATATGTTGCTTTTTTTTTAATTTTTAGGACAGTTAAATATTAAATATCTTAATTCATGCTTTTGAGTAGCATGAGTTTTTCAAGAGGAAAATGGTTTTCTAGTCCAAAGGTATAATTAGGTCAAGCAATATTTCTATCCTGATTGATCAACTGTGGCAATTAGTGAGATAGAATTATCAGCATAACAATGGACCAAGTATTTCCATATATCTTAAATTTATTTTAAGAGAATGGACATTTAATGGATAAAACTTTAAGAAAAGATTATAAAAAATAAGATTTATCAAGACGTTTCATACTTTTGTGAATAACTATGCATGAATTAAAAATACTCCACAAGGCATAGATTTAAGTAATATAATTTCTATTGCATATGAAGGGGGCCTTATGTAATTTATGAAAATTTAGCCTTATGAAATTTGTAATATGTGTGAACTTTTGTAATTTATGTAAACTTTTGTAATGTATGTATACATTAGTTATACGAAATACAAAGTAAAATTTTAACTTTTAATGATGCTTATTAGGAGACAGTGAGAAACAAAAACGTATAACATTTTAAAATAGCAATTAAAGAAAATAAATCTGTTAAGTAGTTTTCTACCTCTATAATCAGAATACTGGAACATTTTACTGAACTGTTGTTAAAAGATGAAAAATTTACAACAAAGTTTTTAAGGTTTTAGTAAAAGTTGGGCGTAATTTTACAATGACAGAACCTATGAAATGCTAAGTGGGGGAATAAAGCTCTTACACCTTAGCGGAATGACTACATATCCTGAACTAAACCAGATTTCCCGCCCACAGTGTTGACTTTCAAATTAATCACCTGAATTCTTTCCTAGGGCTTCTGGCTCAACTTTTCTACCTCAGTTTCGCGGCTTTTCGCATTAGCTAAAGATGTTCTTCTCACTCTTAAACATAACGTATTGGCATTGTATATTTTTTTTACATCGGCTCTCTGGATATGCTCAAAATTGTTTTTTAAATCTTCTCGTTCGTGTGAAAATAATGCGAAAGATTTACGGAAAATGAAACAAAATTTCAAAACTATTTCTACAGTAAGGTTAATGACGATCAAAACTTTTCAACTTAGACCACGTTGTTGGGTTGCAATTAGCAAACTTCAATGAGCAATGGAGTATATTATCTCATATATAGAAATACGAATATGTAAATACAGTAAAAATCTGATCTGTGTAAAATATATCTGCATAAAATCCAAAGTCTCATAGCTGCAGAAGTCAATTTATGACTCCGACAGCTATTGTGTTTAGAGAATAAAACAAGAATATTACAAATGGAAATTTTATATCTTATATCTCCAATTAAAGTAATTAGCTTCTTGTAATTTACTTCAAAAGAACACAGCAAAAATAGGTCACACTTTATTCTGTAAAAAGGTGTATTTTCCTGTTGCTCTGTTGCATTCGATATGAAATTTATAAAAACACGAGAACTGTTTTCTAAATGTTCAAAATTTTTTCTAAATGTTCAAAACTGAACATTTTGAATGTCACCAAATTCAAAATATTCTCTATTTAGTTTTACCACTGCCTTTAACATTTTAAATGTCTGATGTTTTGTCCTTATCACTTGTAGCTACTCTAAATTATTAAAAGAATTTTATGTACATTTAGAAACTTAAAATCACCAGATTATTTTTCCTTCTGTCATTATTGACACAAAATGTTCCTGTACCTGAGATATCATACCAAATTTGTGTAATATATATATATATATATATATATATATATATATATATATATATATATATATATATATATATATATATATATATATATATATTTTCGTTTAACTTTATGGACCATACAAAAATACACGAAAACATTTTTTTCTTTTTGTTTTATAAGGTCAGTTTCAAATTGTTCTTTTTCAAATTTTGACAACTTTTAAGATTTTAAAATCATAAATTTTTACACTTTTTAAATGCAGTATTTTTTACT
>CM063502.1:15948109-16000609 GCA_032207245.1 Pardosa pseudoannulata
TAATTTACTTATTTTTAATTTGCTGAGATACAAAATAAATAATTTGTTTTCCGTAAATGTTTCTAACGAAGCATTTGGCTTTTTAATGCAATATCGTCAGCTTGTCATGTTGCATTCCATTCAATCTCATCGATTACTAGGTTTGTCAAATCATTGTCTATGCATTGCATTGCTACTTATTTATGTTACTGTGGCCGACAATCTCGTGACTAATCTCTGATAAATTTATTTAGCAATTGAATTATAAATTTTTATCGCTTTATGATATTTATAATACTTTTATATTAAAGTATGTGTGTTTTTCATGTTAGGTTGTTTCATACATATTTTTTAAATACCTTAACATTTAGACCTAGGATGCACGAATAGAACGATCACAATAAATATAATGGCATTGGAAAGGAATGGAAATATTCAGGTTTAATGAAACAAATTCCATGCTTTTAAATAATTGCTAACATTACTAGTTAGGTTGTTTTCTTATTTACTTACTGAAAAATGAGATGATAATTATAAACATTTTCTTTCCAACCATATACAAAATACCTACTCTATGCTTCCGAGGACAAAACTAACATATCTTAAGGGTTAATTTAAAATTTAAAAATAAGTTTACATAAGAAATAAAGAAAATAATCATGCTCCTACTAATATATCAAATTATAAATCTCTGTATGTAACCAAAACTAATAGAAACAACATTGCGATTTCAAATTATGTTATCAAAAATGTTTAGTAAGTAGTAACATGATAAATATAAAGTAATAATATATTAGTATTAATGTAATAAATATAAAGTAATAATATATTAGTATTAATATAATAAATATCTAATAATAACAATATAATACAACAGTAGTATAGTAAACATTTCTTAAGTAGTAGTTCTTTAAAAATGTTTAATCTATATTAAAGTTCAGAGTTATAATTTAGTGGATTTTAATCTGTGTTAGGTATTCTAGACAGGACATAGTGTCGGATGCCTCTATTACATCCCAATAATAAACTTACACACATAAATGACATTGGGACTACGAGAATGTCGTAAAAAGCACGAATCTTAGCACTGAGAACATTCCTGAGATTCAACAGGGAATAATTAACCTCATTCAGTGCGTGCTCATAAAACCCCTTATAAACCTGGATAGTGTGAAGGAATCAAAGTTTTTTTAATTTGAAAATCCTTAGGTGTTCACAGATCTGAAAAATTGACTTTTTATTTTGTGCCACATAAACTTCAAAATATATTAAAGAAGTTCAGCATACAAAATTCTAAATTGGTTATTTATTTACTTTTAACGGGGAACATTTTTTCTGAAATATATGCTTATAAAAAGAATACTTTGCGCATAGGAATAACTCTTTAAAGTTTTGAAATTTTCCTTTTCAAAAAAAATTTAAATTTAAACATTTAAGCTTATTTAAATTTTAATATAAAAATTTTAATGCATAATTGTTTCCATAATTCTTTAGAGTTTGAAGAAATATGGCCTGCAAAAGTTTTAATTATTACTTTAAACTCCTTTTTTGTTGTAGAGATTTTATTTTCAAATTTTTTTGTCATATATTTAAAAAGGCATTTCGAAGAAAATACATTACAGAATACCAATTGTAGAAAAATCAGTGTAACTCTTTGGATTTGCTTGATCACAAGAGGGCGCTCTCCAATGTAACTTAACCTCAAAACAATAGTTTCTCAGCATTGTTGGTCTTCTTGTAATAGTGATGTAGTTGGAATAGGATAAATTTAATTGGCCATGCTTATAGATATTTTTAATTAAATACTTAATTTTAACTGTGTATTTTTCTTTAGTCAGTGTCAGTGTCCTTTAGTTATGGTCAGCTTTTTGGCTGTGGTTTTTTCTCGACGAATAAAAACATCAGATGTATAGTTTGAGAATAGTTTGAGCTATATCATCTAATAACTTCTAAATCAAGAAAAGAATAATTCTGAGATAAACGATTTTTAACAACCTATACATTATGTGACAAGCACAGTCAATATAATATCTAAAAGATAATCTCCGCTTATGTAATAATCGTAGGAACATGCAGTATGCATAGTTTGATTTCAAAATACTATGTATTGCTTTTGAAGCTAAAAAAATAGTTTCTGTGTTTCAGATATCATTAATCATTTTTGGAGATAAAAATGGGCTATATTTTGTCATCTCTAGTAATACTTTATGAAAGGTACAGTTTAAGAAATTTAATACTGCATAACAATAATTAGCCGTTCATTACGCAACAAATACTTACTCAGATTTGCATCCTATATATATATATATATATATATATATATATATATATATATATATATATATATATATATATATATAACGATAATATACATGTGTATTTGTTTTAAGGTGCCATTATGTATAGCAACGTAAATTAGCTATGTTTGGAGTTTGTTTAATCCTTTAGTAAATCCGGTACTGGTCAAAAATAACTGAAAGTGACTGTTAAAAAATTAAAGGACTTTTGCAAAATTATGCATTTTATATATTCTTATAATAATAGTACAATTTTTATTTATATGCATTTATTAATTTAATTTTCAGTGCTGGCTATGGTCATTGCCTGCTAACAAAAACTAATCGAGATTTACTAGCTGAATTTGAACATGCGAAAACGCTACCAGGAGAACTTTACGACATGGATTACCAATGCGAATTAGTTTATGGTAAAGGCTCTCGTATCTGCCCGTATATGCCTGTTTGCAAACGACTGTGGTGTACTATGGAAGATATCACTCAAGGAGGTTGCAGAACCCAACACATGGCCTGGGCTGATGGTACAAGATGCGGTCTTGATAAGGTGTTTGTCATTATTTATTTGCTAGTCTAATATTAGTGATTTTTTAATTATATATACAAAACTTTTTACTTACTTAATGTGTTTCCTGAAATTTGATACTCAAAGGAATTTTTATTTAACATAATGTTCGATTCAATTAATTTTATAGTGAATATTATTCATATAATTGCATAATTAAATACTTATATTAAATCAAAATTAATAGTGATTTGTACTGATTTTTTTTCTAATGTAAAAGTTTTACATAAAATATTTAATTTTCCTTTTATATTATTATTTTTAGCTATAGGGGTTTTAAAAGTATAATACGTTAACGACAAAAAAAACAAACAAAAAAAACAAAAAAAACTAAAACCTAAACCCATTTTATCTTAAATTATTACTCCAGTTTGAAGAATTTATTTCATTAACATCAATACTGGGGATTATATTTTCACATATATTTTACTACTAATTACAATTGTTTAATGTGTTAATTTTTTTTATAGAAAATGGTTTCTTCTTGTTATTTGATTTTGATTATATTACTTAGATTATTTTACACAAAATAACTGAAACGGCAATCCAATGACTTCTCTTATTCCGGTTCTTACCTTTGTATTTTATATTTAAAGAATTCCAGTTTTCATTAAACTTCCTTGTTATATTTAAATCTATCGAATTTAAATGTAATTTGAAGCATGAAAACATAATATGTGCCTAAATATTTACACACAATAGAAAACATGTACAAATATTAACTATGTTAATAGTATATTAAAGTGCATTCATGTGTATAAATATTTTGCTTTAAGCAAATAGTATCAAAACGGTTGTTTTGTATTCACCGTTTATTTAAATGTCGAGACATGAATACTTAAACTGAGTTCAAACATATTATCATACACCTACATATTAATTAATGTTTAATATTGTTCTTAATATTGAAGCATTCAACAGCAGCTATTTGTTAACTCTGTTCTTTTGAAGTTTAGCAATGTTATTTTTAATATCCGTAGTGATATTTTGCACTCCGCTTTATATTCTGACTGTGTATCTGGTTTTTCCCATTTAGTAACAATGTTTAGCCTTGAAAGAGACTTGTACAAAAAGAGACCGGGTTCTCACTACCACATATCCTTCAGCATGCATTTGATATTTATAGTATGACGTTAAATAAAATACATTAAAATAATGCTCCTTTGAAACTTGATATCTCTTACATGTCCTGCTCTGAACGAGTGACAAGTAAACATTGGCATGAAAAACAACATTTCCCTTTTATTAGTCCGTTTTAGAGTTAATATTACGTTACTGAAAATCAAAACTCTAGAAGAAAAAATAAATGTATAGCGAAATTGGAGGGGAAAAGCCACTCTTTCAGACCTCAAATTTAACTGATGCAAATGGTTATAAATGATTGGAATCATGTCACAGACATCATATTAGAAGTTAATGACATTTAAAACATTCAGACTCGCAGCAATCACATTCCATTTATACAAGAAGGCTAAAAAGATTTTATGAATCATTATCCTTAAATGATAAACTGTAACCTACATTTCTAAATTAAATTTTTCTTAGTCTTTCTCGTGAAAATAATTCACTAAGCAAAATATAAATTACTTTTTTAAGCAAAAACTTATTAAATACTTGCCCCACATTTTTCCTGTTTATTAAATTGCAAAGGATAAACATTTTACAATAAAATCGAGGACACAAACAAATTGGTTGTCTGTGAAAAAGCTACAGAAATATATTTATTATTTATTTCACTGTTCTAGATTTTTTTTCGGAAAGACGATTATTTTCGATCTTGATAAAGTATACCCTTAAAATAATTGTGTCAATGTCTTAAACAAAAAGAAAATGTTAAACACTAGTTTTGTATAAACAGAAAGAAATATATTTATGTGGAAATATTAAATGAATTCAATTTTTTTTTGCTAATGAAGCAGAATTCCTCATTAAATAAATTCAAAATGTGGTAACTTAAACACTTAAAGGATATATTACCCTTTTTTTGTGTTTTCAAGTTTTCTTCAGAGAACTTTGTGTATATGTTTTTGTACAACAAATTAAACAATTTTTCATGCGGACAGAATCCGCAAAAACATCTGTATAAACCATTAAATAAATTTTTATACTGAAATCCTAATTTATCAGTTGTTAGAATCATAAATATTTCCCATGATTGTTTTTTTCTTTCTTTTTTTACTGACTGATATTATAGTACTATAAGACTTCAACAAACATGTGTACGCGTGTTGAATTGAACCCTCTGTATAAACCCTCTCATTAAACTAAAACTCAAAGGAAGCTTCTAGTACAAGAAATTATAACAATTTTAGCAAACACTTATCTAAAGTGACACCTTTTCTGAGTGCATATTCAAGTTTTTAACCGGATTTTATGTTTGCAACCATCATAGATATTTATTCATAATTACAAAAATGTTTCATATAAAACAAGCATGCATTTTAAGTTAAACTTTAAATATAAATGGATTCTGTCCTAGACGCATAAAAGAGGAAAGGGGTTAAAAGTCACTAGAGGGTTAGTAAGCTAACAACTAGTTGGGTTAGAACAGTAGAAGACCTATGTACAGACTAGAAAAAAAAATATCATGAGATATCACATGAAAAAGACGAAAATGATCCGGAATAAATAACGAGAGTGTTGTTTTTTTAACATGCGAATATTTGTCAAAATTAAAATCTAGGTTTTTGTATGTTCCTCTGTTCCCTGTAATTATATTTAGTAAAAATTGAAACTCTTCCTAAAATCACACAGCAAAAATTTCCACATCTCGTAGACAAAAATTAACCGACATATTTCAGTTTAAAGCTTTCAACAATTTAAAGATTTGTTTAACCTTTCTGGTAGGGGGGATCGGTTGAAAGATTAAATTCAAGTTACAACGTTCTTTTCCCAGCGAAAGAGGGATGGGATTAAGAAAAATTTTTTTTTACTGGATAATTTTGTGTATATTCACTTTACTATGGATACACCTTTTGTAATCAAGAAACCTCCCCCCCCCATCTTTCCATGAAAGCGAAGAGGCCTCATACGTGACTTGAAATTTGATTTAATTCTTGATAACTGTCCGTAGCACAAGATTGAAATATTAATGTCTTAAACTTGTTGAAGAAGTGAATACAAAAATTAAACCCTTTTTTTGTCGATTTTTCTCTTTTAACTAACAGTAATTTTTAAAAGTCTATTTGAAACAATGTAAAATGTTTATTATAAGTATAAATTTTACTATTTGAAATCTCTTCCTGTATTGTTTTTTATTAAATATTCACATTTGAAGCCTCCTTCGAGCAGATCCAGAATCATATGAAACTCTTTAAAATTCAGAAAACAAGATTATGATTAATAAACTACATTTTGTGGGCATAATGTACAATACTATTTTAAGCATGCCAATTCACAAAATTATTTTTTTTTTTCGTTTTCATATAATAATTTATCGACAGTGTTAAATATGCTACTTCTTTAAAATTTCAACAGTAAAAATTTCAATTTCATCTAAATTTGTTAGTTAAACTTTTGAAATTTCTTTAAAAAATTAGGTAAAAAGGGTTAAATGTAATCAGAAAAATTATATTTACAATTTAAAGTATAATACAGTTGAACTTCGATCTATCATTTTTGCATCGATTGCTCGATTTATTCGGTCTGAATTTATAACTAATTCTGAATTTAGAACTAAAGTTATTTCTTCCCGCATTCATCATTCCTTCGTTTTTCTACATCTATCGTCGAAAATTATCGGTATCATTACTTTTACATCCCTATTTTTTTAATTAAAGAGAACAGGGAGATGAGTTTTTCCTTTTGTAAGTGCGTTAGATGAGAATGTTTCAAGGTTTCCTAGCCGTCTGAAAGAGGAAATGGTTTAGGAAAGTCACTAGAGGTTTAGTAAGCTAACAACTAGTTGAGTTACAACAGTAGAGGACCTATGTACAGACGAGAAACAAATATCATGAGATATCGCATGAGAAAGACGAAAATGAACCGGAATAAATAACGAGAGTGTTGTTTTCTTTTAACACGCAAATATTTGTCAAAATTAAAATCCGTTATAAGGATTCACATTACCACTGTGATATTGCACTGTGAGAAACACACCATTCATTATCACTGTGACACTAATCCTTTATAAGGATTAGTCTCAGAGTGGTAATGAATGATGCGTTTAAGATCTGGAGACAATAAAACGTCATTCTTAACAGTCGGGTGATCAACAAAGCAGGTATAAGTTACAAAATGTTTTTAAATGTTAAGTATCATTCTAAATACACGTTATATTTTATAAAACTTTAAATATTTCCAATTAGTATTGTAAATAGTATATTCATATTCACACAATTTTTCTAACACTTTTCATTTTCTGTATTCATCTTTTGCTTTCATTCCTATGTCTCCTTGCAAAATGATAGATCAAATTTCCAATGTATCAAGAGACCTAGAAAAGATACATTTTTATATTTTAATACCAGAAGTACGCATCTAGTAATTTAATAATTATCCGTGGTATAAAATATTATATTATTTTAATTTAAAATTTAAATAAATTAAAATGTTAAATTTAGTAATTTTGAAGTAATATTTGGTACTATGAAATCCAAAATATATTCGAGAAGGTAAATCCTCTGTACCGAAGTACGGGATAAAATGCAAAGCCTATGTAAGTAAGGCATAGATAGAGAAAGAACATGTTCAGTAAAAATGTTATGTTTGTAGATAAATAATTTTTATACAAGATGGAAAATATGGTTGAATTTGTCATTTTTTACAGCCGTTTACTGGTATTAGAAACTTTAGTAACAGTAAATAGATTAGCTGACATTTTGTGATATAGAAAACTCTCTATAATAAATATTTAAAATATTTCATACGCAATACTATCATGACCCCATTAAATTAAATTCATTACTTCTTTACAAGCGCGAACCAACAGTTCGTGCTTTATTTATTGTGTAAAGTTTCCGCCAATATAAAAATTTGAAAAAAAATCTAATACAGTCAATCAAGTAATGTAAGGGAATTTTAAACTACAAAGCTTATTATATTTATTTCAAAGTCCAAAAAACAATGAAGACATTATTTACCCTTCAAAGCATTTTGAAAAGATTTTCCGCTTTATTACACCTCAAAAAAATGTAATTATAAATAACCTTTGCCCTTTTTTATCTTTTTAAAAGTAGTTTAACAACGTAATTTTCATATTTTTTTTGCGTTTGATTTTTAGATTATATAACTGGGTGAATTAGTCGATTTTAATGTGTGCTTTATGCACCATAAATATAAAAGGAATAATAGCTGTATAAATTTCCATAAGCATTGTTTGGGTTTGGTTCTTAGTATTGAGTACCTTGAAACTGAAGGACTTTTGTGCGTTCATTCTCTGACCATATACGCAATTATTTCTAAACGTCTACAGGAATATTTAACATATTTATACAATGATAGGATCTAACAAAACAAAAGAAACATAGGCTTGTTACCAATTTTTAAATAAATAACGCTGACCTCTCTCTCTCTATCTAGAAAGCTATATATATATATATATATATATATATATATATAATATATATATATATATATATATATATATATATATTATATATATATATATATATATATATACATATATAGATACATATATATATACATATATATACATATATATACATATCTATATATATATATACATATATATATACATATACACACACACACACACACACATATATATATATATATATATATATATATATATATATAATATAAAGTAATACTTGTATTTCCTTTAATATGATTGTAGCAAATCAATAGATATTCTTTCTAGTTAGAATTTCAGAATTTACTTAGAAGTATAGTTTCTAAAGTGAACATAGTCTCTTACTTGAAAAGTACTGTTAATCGTATGAAAGTGGAAGTAAGATCCTTACTGTGTATATTTAAGAGTATTTAATTTCAATGGAATTTGTTGAAGTCATTTAGTGTATCCCAAATATGTAATAAATTTATATAAAAAATCGTAAAAATATATAAAATAGAAAACTAAAATATTTTGCGTTTAATTTTGGAAAAGAGTTCTCAAAATATTTTAAAGTTTCATTTATAACAATTTGAAACGACAGTCGAAATAACGCATGTTGCGACTGTAGGTGGAAGCATTTAAATTATATTTTCCCTTTGTGTGACATATTTTCAAATTTTGCATTCAGTCTTGCTACATGGAATTTAAGCCGAGATATGTAATGATGCATGTAATTCTCCATGAGTGCAATAGTTAAGAAATTTTTACAGTCTATGTCTTGTTGAAAGGTAGATGATCTTTCAGGGAACAATTACCTTAAGCTATCGGGAACACTCTTTCTAAAATATTCTCGAAAACATTAATCGCTATCATTTTAACATTCAAATAACAAATGACTGCTATAACACTAAGGTTTTATTTCATTTTCACACACATATATATGCACGTCTCCCTATTTCTTCGTTAGTATTATTCAGATTTACTATTTTTTTTATATTTTGGAGGACGTTTCTAAATTGACTCTCTTCTTCGAATCATATACTAAATTTTTAGTAACACTTAAAAGGTAGTTATGGATGTACAATACATTGTGTTTATATATATATATATATTGGGTTGTTCGGAAAGTAATTTCGTTTTTTCCCTCAGAGGATTTAATTGTATTTTTTTTCACCCAACTTCACATTTAAGCCGTATAATTTTTATATGCTTTGATAGCTCATATAGCAAGGCTTGTGTGTGAAAAATTCCAATTAATTCTACGCAGTAGTTTTTGGTTGGTACCCTCTTAAATATGGAGAGCGATAAGCAGCATTATTGACATATCTTACTGCTTTACTACAGAAATGGTAAAAATGCTGTTCAAGACAGAAAGAAATTGACCGATGTGTATGGAAAAGGTGTGTTGACAGTACGCCAGTGCCAGAACTGGTTCGCTAAATTTCGATCCGGCAATTTTGATGTCGAAGCTGCACCATGTTCGGGAAGTCCGGTGGAAGTTGATAAAGACGCGATAAAGGCATTAGTTGATGCGAACCGGCGAATAACAACACGTGAGATCAGATTGAGGTTAAATTTATCAAATTCAACAGTTTATGACCACTTGAAAGGCCTGGTATTATCCTCGAAGCTCGATGTATGGGTTCCCTATATTCTCACAGAGAGAAATCTGTGTCGCCGCATTGACGTCTGCGATTCGCTTCTCAAACGTCACGAAAATGATCCGTTTTTGAAGCACATCATCACTGGGGACAAAAAATGGGTTATATACAACAACGTCAAACGCAAGAGGTCATGGAGTAAAAAAGATGGACCGGCTCAAACCATTTCCAAAGTCGATATTCACCAAAAAAAGGTGATGCTGTCTGTTTGGTGGGATTTTAAAGGAATCGTTGTTTTTAAGCTTTTACCGGATAACACAACGATTAATTCGGAAGTCTACTGTCATCAGCTGGACAAAATGAATGATGAACTTCAACAGAAAAGGTCAGAACTAATCAACAGGAAAGGTGTACTGTTTCACCAAGACAACGCGAAACCTCACACAAGTTTGGTCACTCACCAAAAGCTTTTACAGCTTAAATGGGATACAATACCACACCCACCAAATTCTCCAGACCAGGCACCATCGGATTATTATTTGTTTCGGTCATTCCAAAAATTTTTAGACGGTAAAACCTGCACCTCAAATGAGGAGGTCAAAAACCACCTCGATCAGTTTTTTGCCAGCAAAGACCAAAAATTTTATGAGCGTGGAATTATGCTACTACCAGAAAGATGGCAAAAGGTGTTGGACCAGAATGGCCAATATATAATTTAATAAAATATTTATTCATTATACGAAAACTGTCTTTCATGTTCCCCAAAAAAAACGAAATGACTTTCCGAACAACCCAATATATATATATATATATATATATATATATATATATATATATATATATATATACATATATATATGTATATATATATAATATGTATATATACATATATATATATATATATATATATATATATATATATATATGTATATATATATATGTATATATATATATATATATATATATATGTATATATATATATATGTATATATATATCTATATATATATGTATATATGTATATGTATATATGTATATACATACATGTATATACATACATATATATACATACATATATATATACATATATATACATATATATATATATACATACATACATATATCTATATATATATATATATATATATATATATATATATATATATATATATATATATATATATATAGAGAGAGAGAGAGAGAGAGAGAGAGAGAGAGACAGGGGAGATATTATATTCAGATGTTTATTTCACATTCGCATATATGACTTCATTTTGGTAGTTGATAGTAGAATTCTTGCAGTTTGTTTTAATGTCTATGTCTTGTAATTTGTAATGAATCCACCAGTATCGATTGATTAACATAAATATGATCAATATTTACATATTCAAAACCTATTGCCACATAGATTGGCAATTCGACGCTAATTTGAGAGCTCACAGACACTTGTGCTAACCATGGGGTTCAAATTTACACACTCTGGTTCTGAATTGTTATAGTAATTTCTGTATTATTTGGTCAATTAATGTGTTTCTAATATATTTGACGCCCGTGGGTTATTAACAATAATGCGCCTCTCATCATGCGAAAATATGTTTTCTGTCATTCTTGCTAGAATAGGAAGAAGCTGTGTGTTGTGAGAAGGTGGCCACTGTCGATCAAAACAAAATACTCCTAAATTTTTTTATTATTATTTATTGTATTTGGCCTTTCAAAGGCTGTTTCGCTGGAGCTATATGAATTTTTACCCTGCATTTAGGGTAACCCTGGGTGTTCCTTGAATTATATACAACTATTTTCTGTATGTTTTTTCAAAGGACCAGTCAAAGCTCCGAATACTACAAATTTGACTTCTTGAAAAGTAAATGCTCCTCCACAAGACAATTACCTTGTAGTACAGTAAACATTGTCTGAAAAATGATTAATACTAAATATTCTGATTTTTTATAGATTAATTGATCGTTATGAGGTTTTTCTTTGTAACGTGACTGAATAATTTACATACGATACACTTATGTGTGACATTACTTTATGTACTAACTTTATTTTGAACCGTTTTATGAACGTTAATATTTATATTTCTAAATAGGTTGTTGAGATACCCCTGGACAAAGTGTATAAGACGAGAATTTTCTCTCGGAGTATGCAAAAACTGTTCAGAGACCCCTGCCTAGATCTCTCATAGTTTTCGTGAAAAATTTGAAAAAAAAAACGTATGACATAACCGTACACTAAAAATCAGTTTTATTGATCCACATGAAATAAAAGATTTAAAAAATAATGATCGATCATTTATATAACGGACAAAATATTCTTATTTTTTTCTTGATATGCAAATGAACAGTATTTTGTTCGGCATTATGTAAAAGACAGCGGTTTGAATATATCAGCAATCTACACATTGTGATAATACATTCAGTTCGTTAGGACTAAAATATCTTTTTTTTCAGTCAATGCAATAGGAATTCATTTCAAACTGATAAGAGTATATCTATCTATATCTAACACGTTGCAATCCTACTACCATTGTCATCCATAGATTCGATAATATACTGCATAATACATTAAGCATCCTTCCAAAACATAAATTTTGCCAACACAGAAAAATGAGATTTTATGCAACGTGTTAAAAAAGATTTGAAGTTAAGTACACTGATACTAATCAAAGATTTTTACGCGAGTAGCAATACCATACATAACATTATATTACAGGAAGAAAGATTTCAAAAAGGAATTAACTTTTTTAAATAGCTGTTGCAGCAACAGGTGGCCAACAATATTTTCATGGCACATACCTTGTAGATGATTAAAGCATGTTTCACTTGTCATGGGGTTTCTTATAAAATCCGCCCACGAAGAGATCAGGTCAACTGGTCTGTAAATACTGGGTTATTTCATCTTTGAACCCTATGTTCTTGCTTCCTCGATAATTCATGAGACATTCATATGTGGTGTTTCTCTGTTAATTACCTGATTGACTCGGCAATATGGTGTCTATGGTTCCAAAAAGATAGAGAAGTGGCGTTTTGTCATTATTTGGCTATTCAATAATCAGGTCGATGGATTGAACATGAAGGTCCGGTTATTTAACTTTCACGTTAACCTGGTCGAAGTTTCTGGATTTTCTTCTATAGGTATATCTAAATTATCTGTTATGTGCAAATCAGGTTACTTCAGAAAGCGACTTACTGGTTCGTGGACTTTAATAGATATATACGATGCGGTATAAAATGCAATTGGCTATTTTATGGCATTTGGGCACATGCCTCTACACATGATTTGATGACTGTGAGCAGCTGCTTATATAAATACCATACCCTATGTAAAGATATATTTTTTTATAACGAAACTTCGTTTCTTTTCATCAGACGGGACGCCGTAATTTTTTCTTATGGAGTTTTAGTCTAAAACTATACGGTTTAGAGGTATGGTTTTATGATAAATTTTTATATTCTCCGGGTGATGATTCTCGATTTGAACTATTTATTCCGAAGTTTGTGATCAAACATTAGTTGTAAGTAATCTGTTTAGTTGAAATTAACAAAAATATATTGGCGAAATTGTTTTTCAAATACAGAAAAAACAGAATATCTTAAACTATAAATATTGACTGCATGATCATCTTATATATTATTCATCTTATATATTTTAAGATATTATATCCTATTATATTTTCATCTATCATAATTTAAATCCCAATAGCATCACACTAACCCGGAGCATTTCCTGAAATAATCCTTTGTAGATACCTTCCTTTGTTCCAACAAACAATTGAATAAATACTGTGAACAAAGGAAATGCGATTGGTCACGCTCGAAAATATGAATTTAGTTGTGACAACTTATAAAATCTATTTACTCAGTAATAATATAAGAGGGAAAAATTCCCTTAAATACATTTTGTTGTAATTTTATTAATTCTTCTTCGGTTTTACATAGACGATACTAATGTGTGCATTAAATATTCATGATCAGTTAACTACATCCTATCTGTATACTTAACTTTTCTGAATATTGTTGTAATAACTAGTTATAAATGTAGAAATAAATAATGATAATCACTCATGAAGTCACAATTTAGATCTTTATCTACACCTTGTACGTCGAAATCCTAACAAAGGGTGGATTAGTTTACCTTTAAAATAACACTGAGAAAAGTTTTCAGGCATGCTAGGATTCATAAGCATATAGCGGGGAATATAACGCGGGAGGGGGAGGGAATATCCAGATCCATTTTGATAACTTTAGTGATTTCCTTTATAGTAAATTTTAGTAATTAGGTTATTTTCTTATTAGTGAGATTCATTCACGTAAAAAATAAGGAAAAAATTAACTCTAGATATATAGCTGGGTGCAAAATGCCTACGCTAAGCAGTCTAGGGTTAAGATGGGTTCCATAAAGGTTGAGTAATAATTCATTCGTAACGCAAAACGTTTATGGCACATGTGTCACTTAAACGTAAGAACTGTTTTAATTATTTCTTGATTTATTTCCTAATTCTCATTTTTCCGTCTTATCATCGGGTCGCGAGATCAAGCTATAATTCTAATTTGGGTCGTACGCAGCTCCGAAAGGGTTTAAAACCACTACTTCTGAGTCTGTCTCCCGAAGGCAGTATTCTGTGTTTCGGTATTAAGCCACAGCTGTAAAACGAATCTATTGCGACTCTTTGAGAATGACTTTCGTTTCAAGGAATCAAGTACTCGGGAATGAGTAAGTGCAAGTTATGTAACCGGAGTAAAGGAGCCTTGAACTTTTTGGTTAGGGATAATTAACACAATTTTGACCATTTTTGGAGGCTTTTCTTTTTTTTTTAATCGCATTCAAGCGCCCAATATGCATTTAATGGGATTTACATGCTAGTTTTAAGCATAAAGCATACTTAAAACAGATAGAGGCATAAATTTCGAAAATGAATGAAATAGCAGAGATTCGATAAAGCTATAATTTAGGATTTCATTAAGTAAATAATACCGATAATTTCAATCAATGTTTATTACTTTAGTGTTAGTTATATGCCGCTTTTTTTAATGGATAATTGGATAATAAAGCTTTCTTAGAAAATATAAGAAAGTAACTTTTTCAAAAGACATTCATCTCTCCTGATTTAAATAAATATAGAAAGTTATACAAATTATTCTTTTTTCAAAGTTACTTTATAAAATTATCTTATTAGTAAAATCAACACTCAAATTAATATTTTAAAATTAAATATAGTGTATTTTGCACTGAAAATTGATGTTTTTGTTCAAATTTAGAGATTATAAGCATAAGAAATAAATGTGTAAAATTTAACTCTGATTTTAAGCAAAAATATCATTTAAATATTTTAAATTAAATGCGTTAAAAAATGTTACTAAGGGACACGACAATATATTAAAATAATTTCAAAATACAATTTCTTAGTATATAATGTATAAAAATAGATTTTTCAATCATATTTTAAGAACAACGAGTTCCTGTTTAGAGTTCTTACATTTAAGAAAACTTTTTCAGATATAGTGTAACAGTTGTTTATATATTAAAAAAATATTCTCATACTTTATATTAAAACATTTTTCATATTTTAAAACCAAAATCACAACTGAATGGCTTAAAAAACGAAAAACTTTCAGAAATTTTAACAGAACCTATTTATAATTTTAAAAAAAATTCCATTCTTTACATAATGATATACAAAACGCCGCTTTTCCCTTAATGACTTACAACATTTGTTACAAGGATTCTAAAAAAAAGTCAAAAGTTTTTCAAAAGAAAATGCTGAATTCATAAAACACATTTTATTTTTATGCTTTATTTTATAACTCATTTGTGTGTTGCTTAGGCTAAGACAGCATGAAAAAGATTAGTATAAAAATTTAAACTATTCCCAAACAAAGATATTTTTTCCTAATGATTTATGAAATGCATAAAAAACTTAACACATGCTTCCTATTTACAACAGAACTATTTCTTAAATGTATCCGAAATGTCAAATTTCTTCTTCAAATCATTTTATAATCACAAGGAGAAACATATTCAGTTTTACAAATGAAACTTAGAGGCAACATGCCAAATGATAGTGCAGTTTAATTATTCGGTAGGAAAGGAAATATATTGTTCTTCAATAATATCTACGCCCTAAAATGTTGCATTTGCATATTTCAAACCATGGTTTTTTTTAGCTAAACAAAATTAATTCCGTTTTGTTTGGAACACTAACGTAATTTTTTATTATACTACAATATAATCTTTAGAATAACATTTTTACAGGTCCTATAATAAGACTTTTTAAAAAAAATTACTTAGCCTTTTCAGGTGATATATTAAAAACATAAAATATGTCACAGAAGGAAAAGAATGAAATTTACGTACAATATAACTTTCGAACTACATAAACTTTATATTAAATTTTTATATTATATTGAAGCTAAATGCTCTTTTTATTCTGTTATCTTTTTACCCTCAATTGTAATGACACGAGCAATATATTTTATTTTGTAGTATAACAAATAGTAATATTATTTAATTTTTAATTTCTGAATCGTTTTTAATTATCTCATTTCAAAATCTAAGATGGGTTCATACTTTTAGGTTTACAGTATCAAAAACATAGCATCAGTTTAGTATATAACTGTGTCTTCTGATATATATATGTGTATGTATATATATATATATATATATATATATATATATATATATATATATATATATATATGTGTATATATATATTTATGTGTAAATGTATACATATATATATATATGTATATATATATGTGTGTATATATATATATGTATATATATATATATATATATATATATATGTGTGTGTGTGTGTGTGTGTGTGTATGTATGTGTGTAACAATACAAAAATGTACAAAGAAATGTAGAAAATTTAGAGATAAAATAAGAGCATATTAGCCTTAATGTATATCCAAATTAACGTAGTAAATCAACAAGGAATTTTAATCACCCTTTTATTATTTTAAAATTTTAATCACCACCATTTTAACATTTTATTTCCCAGCGTGATGAGAGTTTAGGTCCTAAAACTGCCTTCTAGAAATGTGGTGATCCGGCATTATTCTCTACGTTGTTTAGGATTCAGATTAACAGTTTTTGACTCTAAATTAATTTCTCTATATGTATATACTTATCTTGAAAGTAGATGAATTTAAATTTTTATTATATGTACGTATTCTTTTTAAAAATATATTAATTGAAGTTGAATTTTTCAATTTCCCCGAAGAAATGAATACACAAAAAATTGTGTTTGACTTTTGTGTCTGTATTACAAATAATTTTTAATACCATTTAAAACAATGCAAAAATGTTAATGTAAATGTGAAATTTATCATCTAAATACCCTGTCCACTTTCTTAATTTTTTTCTAAATATATATGGATTTACAGCAACAAAACTAAATAACGTTTTTAAATTTAGAGTCCTAATAAACAACTTAGGGAAAATTTATTGTAATACGAGAACATTTTAAAATTTTATGATGGACCAAAAATAGACTATTAAAATGGATATTTTCTGCCTCTAAAAGTAGTCGCTCTCCTCACGAAAGTGTTTAGGTGTATTGAAAGTCAATGCAATGAATCTGCTTCTCACATAAGTTTTGTTTCTAGTCATGCTTTCACGGGGAGTGCCTCAATGACCCAGTTTCTTTACCAGCCGAGGACGGGCAGTGGGGTGAATGGCAGAAATATGGCTCCTGTTCGAGGACTTGCGGAGGTGGTGTGGCTCGATCTGTCCGATATTGCGACAGTCCAAAGTAAGTGGATCTTTATTTACTACAACACGACTTTTTCAGCTTTTTAACATTATTTAGTAACTCTTTGTACCTCAACAAACACAATTTCAAAAATATTTTCCAGACGGTTAGACTATGTTATTTCAAACATGCAAAAATTTAAAATCTTTAAAAAATAAAATTAACAATTTAATAGCAGGAAAATGTATTTTGTACTGAAAAAAATCCATTTCTTAAAAATATTGTAAAATATTTTGCACGAAAATCGTATCTACAAAAGTAATTTGAAACTCCTCTTGTGAGAAATCTACTTGTGGTGCTTTTATAAAGTTTATTTCAGCAATGATCACATGCATCTCATCAAACGACGAATGAAACTGTGATACGAAAATTAAATTCAGTTTCACCATTTAATAAGGATTTGAGCAAATTGTGTTAATTGCTGTGTTTCAGGATAGCAGCTATCAACAAAACCATCTTTTAAAACTCGCTGTTTAAATGACATCAATTTCCGTTTTTGTTGCAGATATGCAACACAGTCATACAAAGGGTTAAAGAAAAATTATCTCAGTTGAAATTCAGGTCCTTTACAATGTCAAAATCGCATTGAGATATTTTTTCTTATATATATATCAAATTGAAAAATTTTCCCCAAGTGTTGTCTCATTTTTTTGACCGATTTAACCCCTTGATTGCTTATTTTTTTTTTCAAAACTAATCCAAAAATAACGCATGTTTCATTTCGTACTTCGAATATAAATGTATTTTGGAGTTAAACCTTTCTGAACTACTCTATGAACTGATATTAATCTACCCAGACATAGTAAACACTATCACATTATAATGTGATCACTATAATGTCTCAAAATAGTGTTTCCGTAGGTTGAAGATTTAAAAAATCATCAGTATTTCATAATTAAATCAGGAATTTTAGTTGATAAATTGGTAACAGAAAAGTATGAAGATAGTAATTAGACAGAAGCTTGTAAAACTACTTTATTTACAAATAGCTCCAATCCCTATGAAATAAATTTAACCGTATCTAAATACAGACAATCTTAGATTGATACCCTCTAAACAAGCAGAAATCTTGTCTGGCAGACAAGAATCTGATACTCTATATTAATAGTATTTAATTGCTGGCTTTATTATTTACAGTTTTATTGTCTTATAAAGTTAATAAAACCACAATTTATCCAATGGGTTGCTACATGAAAGAAATCAAATTCCATAGTCTTCCATTTCGTATGTAATGGATTTTGATTTATTAAGTGGGTAAATAACGTAAGTTACATTATTTTCTTTGAAGCCTAAAATTCTGAGATAAAATACAGTTTTTGAAGTGAAACCATTAACTCTTATTTTGTAAATTTTTCGTTTTAAAATTTATTTTTTAATTCTAATAAACCAAATGCATTATTTTTTACACTATTACTTGTATATTTTGGTCCTATATATTTCACACAATTGGAATTATTAAAATAGTCTTACAGATTTTATGGACATTTTAGCTTAACTCATATCAGAACATTTTAGTTTAAACCATTAACTTAATCGTGAATGGCACTATTTGAGAACGCATAGTAAAATGTTCAGAAAGTAAGTTTATATTTTCTTATAATATTTTTTTTCTTTTTAGTGAAATGAGATGGTATCCCTTTAAATAAACCCGCAAATTTTCAACAATCTGCTGCCACAAATTAATTTGTGATTAGGTCCTACATGTTACGATTTTTTGTAAATTTACACATGATTTTGCATTTCGGTAGGTAAATCAACTAAATTCAGGATGAAAAATTATATCAACTATAATACTTCTGTTACAGAAATGTGTTAACATGCAATTGTGAATAAATCTGCTATCTCAAAATTTTCTTTTTTTATATAAGAAGTGGCATAGAGTTATTTCGGAAATTGCAGCCCGTCGTTCAAATATAAAATGACCTTTCTTTTTATAACTAGCAGAAGATCTATTTAAATTTTATATTTTTTTCAGTACCAGGAGTTAATAATAATTTACATTGGAGGTATTTAACAGCATGAATTTAGCAGGAATCATTTTGGTGTTAATGTGTCAAAATTTAGAAACAATGCCCAATTTTGAATAACCACTTAAGATCTCGTCTTAACCAAATAAAACGAGAAGCTATTCTATGTCTTTTCAATAAACGTATATTGAAGGAACTAAGAGATAAATCTGAAGCGCAACAAAATTTAAAGAGAAAAGAGATGGAAAACAGATTTTCCCATTAATTTTCTCCTACTTGGAAAAAAAGGAAGAAAAACCGCTGGTCTCTAATAACAGTTTTCCCCTTCCGTTTAAACTTGTTTACTTTGAGTATGAGCGTAATTTCAATTACTGGGTGAGCGAGTCGAGTTGTATGATCAGCGGGTTTCCATGAACGACTCGGGATGACCACGAACAGAGGAGGATATACTGACTTATATCCTCTCATTACCTTTGTTTCCTTTTATTACGTGGCCAACATTCTCTTGCAGTCCTTTTGTGTTTAATTCCTTTGAGTGGCCTTCAGTTTATTCTTATTATCTTGTAAATCTCCCAAGCCCTTAACCTCTGACTTGCCTTGCAACATAAATATCTTGTTTTAATTGATTCACAACTTAAAGGATTTTATTTTTTGCTTGTCTTATATTAAGAATAGTAATAGAAGCAGTTGCAATTTTCAACTGATGAAAAGTCTAAACATAAGAAAATTAATGGGAGCCCGGGACTTGATCTTTGAAGACTTTATTCAGATTCATATGGAGGTGTTTACAAACTCCGTTCCCGTCCTTGTTCAAAAATTTCCGTTTATTTCCTATTGTTATTCATGGAGTTTTTAAATGATGCATTGTCAAGTTAAAGTAAACTTTGAGTTTTAACCATTAATTCATTAATTAAAATGTCTACGCTTTATGAGTTGTATAAGTTAAGATTTAATTTTATTTGTATTAATATTAGATAGTGAAATAAATAATAATCAATTTTCTTACAGTCTCTGCTCAGATATATCCAATTTATCTACCCTAAATTTTCAGATCATTGTTCTCCTTAAATGCAGAACAGGAGTTCATGAGTTAGAATCCCACAATTACATGGGTGTCCGTAAGTGTTCAGAATCGACTTTAAGCAGTATGTTCCTGTCTCATTAACCCTCGTGTAACAAAACAATTGACCGTAGCACTCCAAACTAACGAACTTTAAATGTATTTGATTTATATAAACTGAATATATAAATTCCAACTTTTATGTATGCATATTTTTATTACTCTGCATTTCTGACACTTTTCCTGATTAATTTTTTTTTACTTTTTTTTTTTTTTTGCTTAAAGTGCAGTTACAATATTATTAAATTTAATGAAATTGTTTCCTCTTACTAAAGTATGAAAAATATTCTATTAAACAAAAAAATATCTGGAATAAGCATAATACGTATATAGTATAATTAGTATAGTCTTTATTTTATTATTGTAGCTCTGAAAATATTGAACTGCTTCATTTGTTAGCTATATCTTATATATAATGACAAAAATAATTTTTCTCTAGATATCTTCCTCTAGATATCTCTCCTTTCTCTAGAAATTGTTTCATCTTACTAAAGTATGACAAACATTCTATTTAACTGAAAAATATCTGGAATAAGCATAATATGTACATACTGTAACTATTATAGTCTTCATTTTATTATTGTAGCTCTGAAAATATTGAACTGTTTCTTTTTTTAGCTATATCTTATATACAGCGACAAAAAAATCATTTTTTCTCTAGATAACAAAATAACATCTTTCTTTAATACTAAAATTTAAGTTTCCTTGTAATACCGTTCCCAAAAGGGAAATACTGCTACAATTCTATACCCGGTTCTTTGTGGGCAGTTAGTTTCTACGTAAATCCTTCTTTTATTACATTTGAATGAACTGATAATGAAACGATAAAGTCCTAGAACAGTATAAGAAGATTAGAATTTTAAAGCTCGGGATTACTACTCTAATTTGTGGGATATGACAACGTATCCCGAACTGTAGAAACATGGTAGGATATTATTATGGTAGAAGATTTTTTGAGTTTCACAAAATAAAAAGGAGTGAATAAAATGAAATGTAGTCACAGTTATCGGCAGGTAAGGAAATGAAAGAATGAAATAGTGCATACATTATTTCAAAACCTGAATTAACAAATACTGAATTTGAAGTACTACAAAGTTGCAGAGAAAATAAGATGTTCAAAATATTTCGAGTTGAGTGTTTTCAGTTACATCCTTTCCTTAGATTTGCATTGTCATCTCTATATGCATTACATCTCTTTTCCGGACCGGCAAGGGTAACGTTGAATCACAGCCAACTAACTCTTCAGGTGGTCCTTCAATAATTCAGTGCTCTTGACACTTTCCTTGACCCCAGTGACGCGGTACGTACCTTTGTATAGGCCATAAATAAATTAATTTTCTTAAATAATTCAATATAACATATTAAGGCTACAAAATAATGTTTTCAATGATTCGATATGCCTCTCTTGTGTGGCATTAAGTACATCATAACGGATATTTACCTACAACAATGTAAGTATTGTACTCCAAAAAGCATAAAGGATTTTAATATGTTTATTTCATAAAATGTAATAAGAAAGGAAATTTTAAAAAAAGGTAATTAACATCTGCTTAATGCTAATTTCGAAATGTTCTCAAAATGCTTTATGGCTATTATTAAGCTATTAAGTTGTTTCTAATTACATCATTAAGTTTTTAAAGTAATGGTTATTCTTTATTATCTTTATTCTTATAAGTTAATCATAAACTGAGAGTTATGCCCACTTTACTAAAAGAAAATGTAATAAATAAATAATTATATGCCATGTTTTATTCAACTGTATTCTCTGCAATAATTCACATATTATTGATATTTCTCAAATTTTCATATTTAATAGTGTATATAAGTATATAGAAGAATATCTCTAAAAATAAGGAAGAATATGTTAAAAACCAATGATTTATTATAGGCCCAGTTATGGCGGTCGATACTGTGTGGGAGACAGAGTTCGATACAAGTCTTGTCAGACACAGGTAAATTTATTTTGAAATGTTTTAGTTTTAATGTAACTTATCCGATTTTATATCTTCACTAACTGCAAAAAGTTTTCATACATTACTTCATCAATCTTGTTTAAAAATAAATAAATAAACAAAATGTTATAGTATCCATTTATTTTTTTCATAGAACTCTTGTAAATTAACTCTGCTATGTTAAATTCTAAAAATATTTTAATCCCTTAATAGTGCTTTAAACGCTAAAGAAATATTAAAGAGTAATAAAGACTGCAAAAATTGTAACTCAAAACATAATCAAGATAGTCATCGAAGCACAATATGTGTATTACATGGAATGAAAAACTTCATATCGAGGCATACAGCTAAATATTATAGGAATGTAATTTCTTCCTTTTCTCAATATCGCCTAACATTTAAAGACAAAAAAAATTCTTCTAAATAAATTGTATTATCTGTGATAAATGCTTATTCAGTGTCATTTCTATGAAAGTACATAAATTAAAATTGAGCACAGATACTTTTACAAAATTTTGTACAGTATATTAGAAACTGTACTATTTATTGGTTTTGAATGTTAATAAGTCACTAAGTAGAAAAAAGTGACAAAATCCAAGGAAAAAAATGTTATTTTCTTGTTTATCTTTTGAGGTTACAAAAATTTATGCAACTCCAAGTTATGTACACATTTCTATCAAGTTTGCTGTCACCAAAATAAAAATATAACCAAACCAAACTCTATGATACATTGCCATAGATAGCTGCGTCTTCATCCGTTACATGTCAAAATACTCTCCTCTCTCTTTAGACCTCATCATTAACCTTATCTTCAAACCTCGAGCAGTAGTTATTCTTTGATAACAAAGTATACACTTATTTAGTAAAAATGGTGTCTCTCGTTTGCGGGGATATAATCTTCCAAATCTGCAACTTCCACTCTTCCAAACATTTTCTTGGTATAAAAAACAAAACAGATAGCCCAATGTCTCTGCCTCTGCGCTATCTCCGTATCATTAGAAAAATGACATTGAGACTATGTACAAACAAAGACGTGAAAAAAGAAGTCTGGGAAAACAACATAAATTTCTGAATTTAAACAGTTGCTTGTCTTACTACTTAATTGGCGCTTTTAAAGAATATTCTGACAAATCGAGTTACTTAAAATTTTTTAATAGATTTAGGATCAAAAATAATATTTGAATTGAATTTTTCATTAAATTAATTAAATTCTTTATTTAGCATAATTATCATAAAATTAAATGCGTGTGTACTGACAATTATTTTTCTTATGGCTTATAAAATACATTACTTTAAAAAAGATTTACTTTATATATCTGTATTGTTAAATTTATACTAATTAGTAAAATAAAAATTATTAAAAATACTTATTATATAAAATGTTTAGAATGATTTTAACCATTCTTTGGTCAGGTCTATGTAATGCACAAAATAAGGACATCATTTTTGTAACTTCCAAATCGAAATATTTCGTTTCATTTTCAAATGATGATTTAAAAAATAGGCTAAAAGGTTTATTATATATGTATACTCTAAAGTAGTATAGTCTAAAGTTCTATCATACATTATGATATCATATTTCAAAATTTTTTTAAAAGTATATACTTAACAGCATAACAGTATCACAGAACATCTTTTTAACACGTAGGGTGCTTTCTTTCTTTGACGTTTATTGTGAATATTGACTGGAATTTCAGTGAAACATGTGAGCTTTATCAAGATTATACAGACACAGAAAAACGAAACAACTCCATTTTAGAGAACAAATTAACTAAACTTTAACAGGGATATTGTCTGAAAGTATTTACTCCAATTGCAGTTCATTAAACCCTGATTAGAATTTCGAATTATATACATTATCATTAGAAATTAAGCTCATAAATAAGCAACGAAATTAATACATTTGTTCAGTTTGATCGACCTAAAACTTCAGTATTAATTGTTTATAATCATCCATAAGTCAACAAAATAAACGCTGCTCTTAGCAGTTAGTTTTCTATTTCCTTCTCATTACTTGACATAGGTAATAAGTACACGTGATTATTTCTAATGTTGAGCATAATTACATGCATAAAGTATATTAGTAGTAAAGGAAGTGAACAGTTTGTAACATAAAATACGAAGGAGTTTTGCTCAACTTTTAAAAATAAGTTTTCAGCAGATTACAGATAATACTCTATAATATTTCAAAGACCATAGTATGTGTGCATGATTATTGATTTGTCAGTGCAAATATTCCAGCCAACTACAATGAAGTTGATGCGCTAAGATATATTGACTTCTTCATGTAATTGTCATGTAATGCAAGTTAGTAGAATAAATTCTAAACCTGATTCAGAACTGATAGCCATTAAAAAAATATGGTAACGTACTTTATAGAAGAAAGGTCTGAAATAGAATTAAAGGTAGACAAAACAATTCCATGAACGAAGCAGAAATGGGTTTAAAAATAACTATTTTCCCATTCTAACATTATCTATTTTGAACAATGTTTAATTCAAACTATTTAATAATAAAAGACTATTTTAAAATATCATATAATAGGACACCAAAGAGGAAAAAAACAGAGTCAAAATTTTGTCATAAAAATGCAGCTTTGAATTACATAATATTGCGTAAATGAACTTCTAAGTGTCTATTTAATATGGTCGTGAAAAAGAAAAGATGAAGTCTTATTAACTTCTCGAACAGTATGATGGTTGGTAAACAGTCTCTGTGTGATGGACTAGTAAGGTTAAAGATACGGTATTTTGAAGGCCATTATCATCAGTCATTATCTTCTAGTATGAAACAAAAGCGTGAATTCGCAATCACAACTTACTTCTTTTAGTTAAGCTACATTTACGCTGTAATTGTGAACTCACGCTTTGTTTGGGATCTTAGGATAATATTCATTAAAATGACCTTGGAACCTTAAGTGGTCATACACCAGAGATTTTGCATGGAAATTAACGACTTGTCTTAGCTATTTAATGTCGTTAAAATATTTTTTGCAGAATGTACCAAAACAATGAAGAAGATTAATGAAATCAACGCCAATTTAGAGAATTAATCATAATTTTTTCTACAGTTCAAACAACCCTTTTTGTGTTATTCCTTTATTACAATGGGGTTAAAATATATTTATATTATGAGTCAAAAACATTTAGACGATTATAACGAAGGGAATATAATTTTAACTTAAAAGCTTTTGCTATTTAAACATTATTAAAGATAGTCATTATTTAAAACTCCGGGTATACCATGAAAATGGTTCATTTTAATTTCGCACCAATGCTTTTATTAAAGGGAAATTTCTTAAATGAGGTTACCTTTTGCATTCCATATTTATCACTTACGAAGCATAAAAATTGATTTTTAATCACCTCCTATTCATCGGAAAGGTGTCCTACGCTTTGTACAATAATTAGCGTTTCGCACCATTTAAACATTAGGTTTGGGTACTATTTCCGAGTAAGTCAAGTGTATTGTGACGACTCCTCTGTGAGTGCCATTTTGAAAGCCTATATGGTGCTCCTATTTTCAACAACTGCGAAGTGTTGAATGACCAGTGTTAAAAATAGCTAAGTGACCCCATTGAATAAAAATCCCCAAATACAGCAAAATTTTTAAAAAGAATTCGAGGGGAGGATTTAATCATAATTCATTTCAAGAACCTTTAAATTATTATGGACAACTAATCATTCTTGATGAATACTTCTTGATGAATTTAAGCTTTTCGCTTGCAAGCCCCTGCATCCTTTCTTGATTTTTTAAAGGTAAATTCACATTTAACCTGATTAATGGTAGGATTAACACTACAAACGAAAGGAGGTACTGCAATTGATGCTATTTTTGCTTGATAAAATAGAATAAAGACATTTTATATCTTGTTTTATTTCCCAGTATCCTAATGCTAATATTGTAGATTTAGCACCCCATTGATTACAGATGACTAAAATTGTTGCAATATGTCTATGAATAAACATATCTTAACTGTACTTAAAATGTTGTTCAATTAGCATATATTTATAACTGCATTTAATCTCCCTCTTTGAAGTCAGCCCCTTTCGCATCTCTTCTCTCCCAACATATATGCGACTTGTACGGAATTTTGCGTAAAGATTTATTTTGATTGACTTCAAACACAATTATTAAGCAATCCCTATTAAAATAATTCATTCTTTACATACTGTTGCATTATTTATATTTTTGAGGCTATGTTATTGACGTAAAAAGTAACTTTATTATTTTATTTTCAGTAGAATTTAAGGTTTTTATAAGAGAAATATTATCGGATAGTAGAATAACTGATTTCAATTTGAGAATTTGTGTGAGGAACAAGCTTATTTATTCCATTAATGCTTGAATTGAAAAATCTGTTCATTAAATTATTTGGGAATTTAAAATACATGTTACATTTATTGTATTTTTGACCCTTAACCATTTTAGCCATTAGGATCTCTTTAAAATAAACAAAAAAAATATATCATTTTCAATTTTTAAGATAATTGTTGTCTGCTGTGGCGAACACTGACAATTATGTTATATAGTAGTTATAAATATACATGTCCGATGTAGCGGACAGACTTTGCCAAATTAAGAGTTAAACTAAGCAATAACTTAGCACTTCAACTGCGTTATATGCATCGTTTTGTCTTACCGCTCCTCAAAAAAATGGTGGTATATTATTGGAGCCGGAAAGAACAAAAAATGGAAACTACCGCCTTATGCAATAGAGACAATATAAAGTTACTCATAGCGTAGAAGCGAAGGATTAAAAAGTTTTTTCCCTTGTTAGCACGATCATCAAGACCATTAATGATATGTTACGATGTATTGGCTGCTATTGCTGCTAACATGCCTAAACAGGCATTTTTTTATACCCAAACTAAAATTGTCATTTCACAATGCATTCTTATTCATTAAGAGACCTATAATAAATAAGAAATATTGTTTGGAATTAAATTTGGTCAAAACTACAAAGTAAAATATTCTCTATTTTAAAATTAATTATTAATTGTCTCGAATATGGTATCATTGAATATACTTCTCTCAAATTTCTTTTACCCACAATACATGTTTTTATGCCGTTTATAACATAGCATAAAACTTAGTTTTCATCATAAATATTCATGGAATATATTAATAGAAAAATAACAATCGTCGAATTATTTATGCTCCTATTTTCCTAGTTATATTCCTATACAAAATGTCTGTGCCCTTTTTAGTACAGAATGAACAGATGTGTTTCAAAAATATTAATTGTAACTAGCTTTTATATCATATGCCATAAACATACTAGTAGAAAAATACCCAATTTTCAGCAAATATTTTCCAAATGCTTTAATGCTTTAAACTCTTTAATTGAAATAAATGAAACTATTTACAAATAATCTTCAAACATTTTTATGGGCTTCCAAAAGGAACAGTAATACAAAGTTTCTATTTATACATTATGATCTACTCAGGGAACTCTGATGGTATATTTATATACTCATGTTAGAATATAAGAGAAATTTCAGATTTCTCCGATTATCTCCAAAACTGCTGGAGTGATTTTAATGAAATTTAATATGTACATGCATTGATACAATACAAAGCACATAACCATTCAACAGTTATAATGCACAAGCATACTTTTGAGTAACATTTGTTGGAGTTGGAAGGTATAAAACAGTAGTTGCAGAATAGAACAAAAAAAAAGAGTTAATAGGGAGTATGATCCCCTGTTGTAGATATACATGGCTCGTAGAATGATTTCATACTTGAAATAGGGTAGTTTATAAATTCATATGTCAATTGGTCCCACTAGTTCAGCGACACTGTTTTTAGGCCCTTGGTGTTTATCGGAGGTGTTTTGTGAGGTGCAATTGTCCTTCCCAGAGCGTCCCAGACGTGCTCTTTAGGGTTGAGATCTGGAGATCTACTTGGCCAATACATCCGGGGAATATCCTCACTTTCTAAAAATTCTTCGACCAGAAATGCTCTATATGGCTTCACGTAATCGTCCATTAAAATGAACTCAGGGCAACTGCACTCCTGAAAAATAGGGCATAGGGTTCCAAAACTTCATACCTGTACTTCACAGCAGTTACAATGCCTCTCCCACATTCTCTTAATTTTGAACATGGGTGTACTATAGCTGAAAGTGTATATTTCATCTTTTTTATTTTGACCGACTGCATAGATTTCAGGCAACTGTAGAGCTTTCTTTCGCAATTGTACTGGACCACCGAACATCCACAGAAAGAAAAACAAATAAACAATGAAGATGACAACACATAAACTTCATTTCAATATATTAAATCATACTGTATCCCAATCAACTTTCTTTTTATTATTAGTTGTATAATTTTCATGGGACTGTAGGCAGAGCTTTTTTCTTAAATACCCTTTAATAAGGAACAAAAAAAGCAGCTCTTAAACTTTATATCTAATGATATATTTTAAATTTTTGGCAGTTTATTTATTTGAGACCTCAACCTATTTTTATACCATAAAAGTAAAATAATAAATTTATTTTGGCTGATATTTTTTAATACAAAGTCATTTAAATGTGTACATATTTTTCTTCATTTTTACTTAATTTATATCTATCCATAGGACTGTCCTCCGGGTACAAAAGACTTTCGGGCTGAGCAGTGTGCAGCATTTAATGGGAAAACCTTTGGATTTGCTGGCATTAAAGACAACGTCCGTTGGGTTCCACATTTTTCAGAAAGTAAGAAATAACCTTTGGTATCACTTAAAATTCATAGTTCATAGTTTCATTCTATTTATTTATAGATAATTGTATGTGTGCGTGAGAAATGGTTAGAAGTAAAGATAAAATTAACAATAGCTACAACACTCTTATTTATGATACAAAACGATCTGAAGTTTAAAAATTTGTAAAAGCGTTTGACATACCAAAATCGAGAAAGAGAGATCTTGCACACCCATTGATCTACTTTTTCGTTACATGAGTGATACCGGAACCTGGACTTACTACTTAAAGCCGATTCTGAATGTCAAGGATTCAAATCCACTGAATCCTGTTCCGAAGAGAAAGACTCTACCCGTACGGCCATTGGTGAGCTTTAATCTGATGGATCTATGTATAGTCAAAGTACGCTCTTTTGTTATAGCCTTATCGCCAAATCTGCATCTATTTTGCTGTAATGTCGTTTAAAGATGGAATAAAGAAGTTTTAAACTAAATGGTTTCATCTGTCTCTCCATAGAAAAGTTTTAAGCCCGACACGTGTGTGTGCGTATATATATATATATAATATATATATATATATATATATATATATATATATATATATATATATATATATAATTATATATATATATATATATATATATATATTATATATATATAATTAATATATATGTATATATATATATATATATGTATATATATATATATATATATATATATATATAATCTCCGACTGCTTAGATCGTTGACTGCCTCCCGAAGTTTTGGTGGCAATCCAAAAACTAATCATTAGTCGTGGCACCATTAAAAAGAGATGCAATTCCGTAAAGAACTTAAATTTTATTTAAGAGCTGATAAAAAAATACATGTTTAACAGTCAAAGGCAGACGAGGGAATGGCCATGAAAACGTGTAGATTACAGGCTTGGACACCAGATAGAGACGGACACGAAATCTTTCTCAGACCAAGTAGCTTAATCGGTTTTGTTAACAAGAAAAAGGAACATAAATCATTGAAAAGTGAGCCAGGGACTGCTGTAAAATATGGAGAATGGGGAGATAATTTGCATTTATTGCAGAATAAGCTTTGAGAAATGAGCTGGGAGAATTTTAAGTTGTGGACACTCCTTTAATTAAGATACTTTGTGGCTAGGAAATTAGATTTGAAGGAATAAGAATGGGAAAGAAGAGAATTTTAAGAGATATTAAAGTGTAATGATTTTGATATATTACACACACATATATATTATATTATATATATATATATATATATATATATATATATCTTATTTAAAGAAGATAAGAAGGTGTTCAAGTACCAAAACTGTTTTATTAGGACAGAAAATGATTTAAAATATTGGAGCATTTTATTTGAATTAGAGTAGTATTAAAACCTAACTTAATATTAAAACAGTAAGAGAGAAAAGATAAAATATACTTAGCACTTTTCTACTGGAATAAAATAACCCTGTTCAGGTAATTATAGCAGTCGTGTCATCCCCAAAGTTAATTTAATACCTGGCACGTTTACCGTTCTATGCTGCTAAAATTATTTATTTCATTCCTCTTCGTAGATTCATTAGAAATATGTTATAAATATTATGAACAGATGTGTATCTGAAAGTATAATTTAAACATAATCAATGTTTTTAAATAGTACACAAGTGAGTTAAAAGATTAGAGAACTATAACGTTCTAAGCTGAAAACTTTTTGTTAAATAAAATTTATAGATTGCACTTTGGTATTCTGACTACTTAATTAAATTTAAATGTTAGGAAAAGTCACTCTCAATGTTTACTAGATAATTAAGTGAAAGATAATTGATGAAAATTTGCTTTATTCATTTAGCAGAGGTAAAAGACCGCTGCAAACTGTATTGTCGTGCAGCTGGAACGGCGGCATATTATCTTCTTAAAGAGAAAGTCATAGATGGAACTACATGCGGACCTGATACGTTCGATATATGTATTAATGGTAAATGTATGGTAAGTATCAGTAATTGTTTTCATTGCTTATTGCTTTCTAATTATTCAGTTGTACATCAAGCTACTGCCAGGGTCACGTAATCTGCAGGGCACACAGGGTACTTGCCCAGAGCCCACAAATATCAACTAGAATTTCAGCACAATAATTAACTTTAAACTATAGATATAGGGCCCAAGATAGCTGAAAGCCTAGGGCACGCAGACCCGAGCGTACCAGGTGCTTTAATGGGACAAATAACGTTGAATTTTTAAATTTTCAATTTTTATGGACTTATTTATAATGAGTATGTATAATGTTATTACACAAAACATATAAGGAGCAAAAATCTATTTGAAAAGAATTTTTGATTAAAATACGAGACTGTTTGATAAAAACTGAATCTTCCAAAAATATTCCTTAAAAATGTTCTTAGTGCACGCTAACCAATTTTTTTTTTCATTTTATCTTTAGAATTTATATAAAAACGAAACTGGGTGTCGATTTTCACATATATTAAATACTCTTTATATAAGACTATTATATAAATAACACAATGTTTTCGTTATTTGTTTCTCAGTTTTACGGTATTAATTTAGTTTTCAAAAACATACCTAATTTAATGAACATTAATAGGAAATCTAAAAAAATAATAAGAAATAGATAAAAGTAATACACCCGGAATATTTCGAAGTACAAAATTTATTAAACTGGGAAATATTATTCTTATAAGTTCAAAAAATAGGTTGTATCACAAAAATCCGGTTACAGTAAAGTAAGATAGTCATGTTATTTTATCAAAGGTTTTTTATAATAAAGCCAATACCTCTCATGCAATATCTGTCATTTGAAGGTCCCTTTACCTCTTAAACAACTCTATATGTACACAGTGAATGTACAGAATAAATCTGTGGGTGAAGACGTCCAAACTATTCAATGGTACAGATTATCCTAGGAGAAAGGTACGGGATCAGAAGGGGGGAAATATCTCTCCTGAAGATGATTAAATTTGAAGGGATTCTCCAGAATAGCATCACGAACGTCTTACATTTCTCCTGGCAGGTAGTCCGTAGCGAGCTATTAAGTTACATAAGAATAACATATTCTACGTTCTATCCTATTAAACTATAATGAATATTTTGCTATAATTGTTTTTCATATTTTTCTAGCACTTTCTGAACTATTATGATTTCTGTAGATCCTCAAAATCTAATTAAAGTTTAAGTTCGGTAAACTACAAGACAGTTTCTCATTTCCTAATTTTCTTTACAAGAGAAGTATATGTGCAGAAACTTTTTTAATGTGTTAAAGCTAATAAGATGTGAAAAATTAATTTTATTTTGTTGGAGGCTTGAAATCTACAAGGATGTAATCTATAAAATCTTGCACAGAAATTTGGTTTTACAAACATTCTTCTTCTCTATTCTATACGCAATAATAGTACAATACAGTGAAAGTAGTGTGGGTTGCATCACATTCTAAATTTTACCTAAGAAACATACTATGTATAGAAAAATGCATAATAATCACACATTAAAATCAGCAGCACATTACACATGTAGTACAGTTTATTGGTATGTTTTACCCAACAATGTATTGCTATGAGAAACACTAATTGCATAAACATTCCACATCCAAGTATGAATCTAAGTAAATATGCGAGTTAAAAATAATTTTTGTGGATCAGTAATTATTTTCAATAAATGTATAATTTGCATTTTGGTTACCCTTTATATATCGACAGGCTTTGTAATTTTTTAGCCATATAAAGTGCATAAAAGTCGGAATAAGGGCCCAAAATCAACAATGGCTGATCATGGCTACTTTAAAATCAAGAGATAATAATTTATGTCTATGTTTTATTTATTAACTGTATAACACAAATTGTAGATATCTTCTACATTTTTAAGCTACATTAAGTGCATTTTAATAACGTTTTATTTATTTTTCAAAACATACAGTTTAGTATTTTTATATATTTTGAAAAAATGATAATTTCATTATATTTTAAAGTAAAAACTTTCCTTTTTTTAGGCTGCAGGATGTGATCACAAATTAAATTCTGTGAAAGTTCTAGACTCTTGTGGTGTGTGCGGAGGAAATGGTTCTAGTTGCACTGTTATGAGGGGGAAATTTGCACCCAAAACCATTAAATACGGTTGGTATCATCAGTTGAATTTCTTTTAAATTAATAAAATTACTGTCATATTTTTCACAAAATAATCCTTTGTACTAGTCCTCTTCAATATATAAACTGTAAGGATTATACTCAATTCTTTTACTAGTTCCTGGATTTTGAAAGAAACAGATGCTTTAAAATCCTTCTTTCATAGCCATGGCTGCATACCGCGCTGTTTTTAGCCAACGAATTAGTTAACCTTGTAAAATGAAAAAAATAAATCGGGGATATATATTTAATTTTATAAACTTTTTCAGGTTATAACACTGTTATATTGATTCCTGCTGGGGCAAGTAACATTGATATTCTACAACATGGAGTGGAAAATGGAGCTGATGACAATTACTTAGGTATATTATTAGTATTGATTGTGCAAAAAAATACATAGATATTTTTATTTTACTTTTTTTTCATTTTCAATTGATTTTACATTATTGAGTTCAATTAGTAGAAATTACGGTGCAATACTTGCTACAAGAAATTCTTCAAGAGTTCTGTTTACGTATAAACGGAAATGAAGCATCAATTTATGCGTATAATAAATTCATAAGTTTCTAAAGAAATAATTATCTACTTTCTTCAAAGCTTTAAGCTAAAATTATAACAATTTCAAAGAATATATGCATATAATGTTACAGTATACAGAAACCTATTATAAAGTATAAACATAAAACTTATTTTAATGTAGAAAATATCATTAAACTGGAAAAATATTTTTATACTGCAAAGAAGTTTTCAATTTTGTCAAATTTTTCTTACGTAAACATCCTTATGTTCTCTCAAACAGATCAGCTCTTTTTTTACATTCATTTCTATCAGAATCAATGTATTCTATAAAACAATTTAGGAAACTGAAGGTGCGGTCGATTATCAGTTTTTTAAGAATGTTTTGCAGCTTTAAAAAAATGAGTGTAGAGATTTACAGGGGTCCAAAAACTCTGAAGGTGTGGCTAATTCTCAGGTCAAAGGAAAAGTCATCTTACTTTTCATGATATGCATTGATTCTGTGGTTAAAAACACAAAGCAAGCTCATTTTTCCCTCGCATTTTCAAAATTGAAGCAGGTGTTTCAGTTTAATCTATTTTATTGTTCTCTTAGATTTTTTATAAACTGTTAGCTGCTCTAGGTTGAATATAAATGAAATAAGAAAGATGTTTGTGAAATCTCAACAATACAACAAAACAGGTCATTATAATGAATTTTGTTTTTTGAACTCGTTTACATAAGCACTACTGCTTTTTAACTTTAAAGGTACTTTTAAGGAACACACTATACTGATGAAGCAAATTTTACATGCCTTATTTTATTTACTTCATTTTTATTTTTCATAGAAATTAAAATTCTCAGTTTAATACTGTCATAATAGTATTAGGAATTCATAAGTTCTTAAAATTTTCTTTCCTTAATCTGTAAACTCAACATGATAGGAAGTATTTATTTTTTAAATCTTTCTGTGTTATTTTGTAAATACAAATTTGCTGAGATTAGTAAAGCTGATAGATATTCCGTTTTAATATGATTATCTTATCTTAGCAGTTTAGTCGACTGTTAGCAAGTCGTACTAGACAAATAAAAATCTGTTGATAAGCTTTTTTTGTGCTTTCTTTAGGTTCATTGATATAGCATGTGTTTGTACACAACTATTCATCGAAATTGTATAAGATATACATACTAAGTTCTGTTATCCGTATTCTTTAATAAAGTCTTGATTTCCAAAACGTCCCAAACCTATTTTAATGATTCAATTAATAATTTATTTTAGCCCTGAAAGCGTCTGATGGCAGCTACATTTTAAATGGAAATTTTATGGTTTCAATGTTTCCAAAAAGTGTAGAGTATGCTGGTTCTTTATTCGATTACACCGGATCAAGCTTCGCTACGGAAAGAATCAATGCCTCCAAACGCTTACAAAAAGATCTTGAAGTCGAGGTAAGAAATGGTGATTATAATTCACACGATTTTGTTATCTTAAAAATTTATGAACCGATTAAAATTTTAAGTTCAATATTTTTCTTTGTTATAAATTTTATTTCTTTTAATTAACATATCATTTATTATCTCTTGTGAACATAAAATATGTTAGATTGTATGGAGGGTGGTAAGAGAGAAATATGAAGGAATATCTGCTAATAGAATTGCTACATGGGAAATTGTTTTTTTCAATATTGTTCTTAAATTTGGTTCATCTTTAGATGACAAAACTTCTAATTTTTCTATTTCATACTTCTACAACATTGAACCAAATGCTAAAAAATCTCTTCGATCAAACAGTAAAAATTCGTGATTTTTCCTACTACTAATTTGTTGCTAAAATAAAGTGAATATGCGCATTTTTACCACCTTTTCTGATATTCTTGATAGGGGTTATATCGTTTTCAAATTTATCGAGATTATCCTTTTTTATTATTTTCGCAAACATTCATTTTTTTTTAGAAATGATTAATATTTATTTGGTTATTTTTTATTCTAACTTTATTATATTATGTAGTGTTTCCTGAGATATTTGGAAACAATTCTTTTACCTTTTGTCGAATATTTGTTGCATTCTTTCTAATTTTTTAAAAAGAATTCCAGTCATTGCTTAAGTATTTTTCCGTTTTCTGCAGATAGCATACAGTTATCAATTTAACTATGCAGTCTATTATATTCAAAGCCCTATATAAATCCTTTAAAGCATGTGATTGTTTCAAAGCTTCACATTTTGGTCTCTGTTTTATAAAATAGGACCTACCTTCATTATGGTCATCCTATGAGCCAGAGTTTGAATAGGTTAGTGGTAATCAGCGAATAAGTCGAGTTGATTACAAGTCATAAGTGCAGACTTAGTCGAGAAATAAAATTTATTTTTATTGTTTATGTCAAAGAAAACTTTTTCATACAGTACCTATTTTCAAGATCTCCAAACATTTCTTTCAATCAAGCGATGCTGAGCGTTCTTTATTTTATTTTTTTAAGGGGGGTAGGGTGTTCATAAATATTTAGAATTACTAACATTATATAAGGAACATTTAAATCAGTATTGATACAGCAATAAAAAATTCATAGGAAAGTGAGAAAAAGGCTTAAAATTTAATTATTGCAAATCTAACGTATCTACGGTTAGCCTCTTATGCTGAACAATGGTGATCGTTTCGCACTTCCACGCAGTGGACTTGGCTGATTCTCGAATAGGGCTAAAGTGTAATTGTGGTGTATTTACGTAGGGAATATTGTTGACCCCCTGCAAGGCACTTATATAATAAAGCATATTATCGGTTTTATATGGAAAATACTGATAAAAAGGAAAGTGTTCCGCACTGAATGAAAAGACGAAACAAAACAAAAAGATTCAAGGAAATAAACAGTAAACCTTTGGCAAAACCTGGAAACTAACTTATCCATGTTGAATATGAATTGATGTTTTGTCCTATAATTATGTGATTGTGTCAGTAACACTGTATGTTTAACAAGTATGGTTACTGATACAAAATACGTGAAAAAAAGTACTCCGTGTAGTGAATTGTAACTTCTTTAATGATATGTTTTTAAATATAGATATAAAAAACTTAATTTGAAAGAATATCTATTTCCTTGCCTACAACAAGTTTTGATGGAAATGAAACTGATTAGCATGGCAAACTAATATATGAAGAATATTATTAAAGTCAGCATTATCTTATTATCTAGGATAAATATTATCATTACCAAGAAGGCTATTAAAGAAAATAACAATTATAAAATTAATGGAAAAAAGTGCAGGTCATAAAGATACGATTCTTTTCCTTTATGAAGTGCATACTGCTAAGATTATGAGATATACTCAGCATTTCTGAATAAAAACAAAGCAAAGGTATATTAGAAAGTGAAAGGAAATATAAAAATCCTAAGGATGTAATACATTAATATAACCTACATTTGACAGAAGGAAAAACAGAGAGAGATTGTATTGAACTAAGAAAATGAAGTAATTTTTTAGACAAGTTAAAAAACTTGACTAAGCACTTCTTTCATTCTTTTTCCCCTTCCGGTTTCATTAAGTAAAAGAAAAGAGAAAAGATTAGCCAAGAAGTTTGCTTTAAGCAAAGTCATTCGAAACGATCAGCCTTGTTAATTTTTTATTTAGGAATTTATTTTTTAAGCTTTTAAATGGATTCCCAAAGCTCTTTAAAAATTGCACACTACTTTTTTTTCTGGGTGATTAACCTCATTTCACTTAGCATGTTTATAAAAGTATAATGGCATAAATACTTTTAAACATTTTTTCAGCACTATTAAATGCGATAATTTTTTCAGATGTCAACAAAACAATCGCTTTTATTTATTTTTTTTAATATGTGAAAAATAACATATTTAAAATTGTTTTTTTTTATAACATCAAAATTTCTACAAGAATTTCCAACTTTCTATTTAATAAAATCTTTGCTCTCTTCTCTTTATGTTATGCATGCCTTCTAAAATTATGGTGTCAGAGATACATGCATCTTTTTTTTATTATATAGATATATAGATGTGTGTGCATGCATAAGAAAAAATTCAAAATAACGCAAGGAGGAATACAGATGGATCAAGATAAATTATACAAATTCACCATATATAGACCATTAAGAAAAATAAGGTCACTAGCATCCTGTAAATTAAAAACTCAAAGTTGCTGAAATGAACTTGTCGCATAAAGCCTCCGGCAACCCCGAAATATTCAAAGTGATATTAATATCTGTTATCAGGGGAGGAAATACGTCAGGAATGCCCCTAGCATTTTGCCGTTGAAAGCAAATCTAGGAAAAGCCATCCCAGAAGCTTAAAATAAATTAAGTTTAAAGACAGATTTAGTAAAGAACGATGTTAACTAAAAAAAGACATAAATGAATTAAGACAATTATACTGATACAGATTTAAGGATTTTTTTCGCTTTAGTTAAAGAGGTTTAAGCTGTCCTATATCGTACGACTGTAGACAGTTGCCTACCTTGAGTGTCACCTAGGGTTAGCCCTGAACCCACTAGTTGACCACTAGGGCTACAGTTCACGCTATCAAGCTAGGGATCTAGCCAAACAAAGCTTTATAGAGACCTAACAGCCAGTTCAGGAAATTGCAGAACAAAAAGCTGGTGCAAAAAGGGTATCTTCGAGAGATTTTAGAGATTTGCAGTTTTAAGATATTTGAGAGAATTAGGAAGTCAAAATCTTCCCATCTTCATAATAATGTGAGAACGGGTATAAACAATATAAATGGTACTCACTTTCAAGGGTCACTCCTTTTCTGTTGCCTCAAAGTATTTACACATAACTGGGACCTTACCTTCACGACATATAGACGTATCACGATATATTTATTTCCTAGAAAATGCTTAGATTTCAATCTACCGTAAGAGTAATTTTTATATTTAATGCAGCCCGCTTAGTTCAATCTATTTGTATTTTATGTATTGCGTATGTATTAACCTTATTAATGATGGAAAATTAATTATTTTATCTGATTTTTTTCCATTCTTCTGAGAATTTCCATTACAAAAAAAAAATATGCTTGAAGAAAGGAAGTGAAAGAAGATATGAATTATTATCTAGTATTTATAAATTAAATACATCCTGTTAGATGTTGTTGAATTATACATTCCTGTAAAAAGAGAAATTTCCTCAAATATTACCACCAAAAAAACTTTTTAGAGAAGTTTTTATACTGTGCAAAATCCTAATTCCGAACTTTAATCAAAGACTTCTTTAGAAATAATAATTCTACATTTATAACGATAATTATTACACCTTGAACACTCGTATTTGTCTCTTTTCTGTATATTGCGATATTTTAACTTCATAATCTTATTTTTATATTTGTAATTAAATAAATTTCGTTTGTCATCAAATATTTTTTTCTTAAATTACACAAGTTTTAAAAATCTTAATGTCTTTAAATCATTCTTTGGTGGTCTTTGCGAAGAGAATTTTGTATAGTTCCTCTTTAAACTGTTGAAAGTTGTTAAAGGTAAATTATACATCATTTATCTTCCATTTTTGGCCATGACTTTACTTATGTTTAATGCATATATGAAAATTATAGCTTTTCAAAATGGAAGCTTGCAGAGAATGTGAACTTTGACTCAGATTTTTCTAGTTATTCTTTTCATCAAGAGAATTACTCACTGAAATGTTGTTGTAGCGATATTCCTTTACGCGAAAGAATAAATGATTTTCATGCATTTTAAGGCCCATGTTACCACATACGTCTATCAATTAAATTAAGAAAATCAACGTATTAAATACTATCACACCTTTTTATAAATAAATTATAGGATTCAGATAATTTTTGGTTTAAAAATAATCACCTAAGAACTAATCTATTTAGTTCCATATAGGCAGTATGGTGACCGAATAGTAGAGCGTTGCATTTCGGTACCGGAGTTATCGGGTTCGAATCCTGTTGATGGCATGGATGTTCGTAACCGTTTGGAATCTAATTTAAGCTATAGGTCCCGGTCGCATTAACCCTCGAGTAGCAAAACTGTAGATCGTAGTGCTCCAAATCATAGTTACATATAACTTTCAATAAGATTATTATTAATAATAAATAGCGATTTAGACTTGTTGAACTCCGTGGTGTTTTGAAGCTAAGAAGTTCGTAAATTTACCCAGTTTTCATCAATTACAAACGTTTAGTTTCATCCCAAAAGTTTTAAATGTGTATATTACTAGCACTTCATGGATATTTCAAATTTATTTTAGATAACTTTTTTTTTCTATAATATGCAACTAAATAAATGAACAAAAAAAAAATCAAACACTGATAATATTGCACTAATTTTGAAAATATGCCAGAGACTTACTGGCAAATAATTTTTTTATCAGGCACTAAAAATCTATTATTAAAGAACACGTATACGGTGATTTCTTTTCCTTTTTATTTTAGATTTTCTAAGTGTTAAATATTTAGTTAGTCTACATACATTTTACTCTAATTAAAACTAATACTAGAGTTTTTCTGCAATTGTTAATTGAAAGCTGAAGCTCAGAATAGAATGAAAAAATAAAATTAGAATGATGAATAATAATAGGATTACAAAAAAAAATATTGAATGAATTGCCAAAAAAGTATAAGTTTTGTATATCATTTCAAACTTCTTTTGTAAGCTTTAGAAAATTCTAGTTTGCTTTTTTATCAGTATTTATTTTATACTCCTTCAAAAATATATCCGAGTTCATTTCATTTAGGTTCTTTCAGTTGGGAGTTTATTTCCTCCAGAAATTTCTTACGAATACACAAGTTCTATGTTCTCAGAAGTATTTTTCCGTTGGCACTTGGAAAATTCGTGGTCACCTTGCAACAGCATATGCCAAGGTGAGGTGAATTTAGTTATTTTCTTAGGCTGATGTTGAATAATTATTAAGTAACTAGAACGTTATTTGTAACTCATCCTAATTTGAAAATTGAAGCAATAACTCAAGGATACTTTAATTTTACTAAATAAATTGAATTTAATAAGCTGTATCTAAATGAAGCCGTTATTATGACTTTCAAAAAATCAAAAACTATTTTAATAAGATTTGATAATAATTAACATCAAATACAAAGACATTATTCATGACAGAGGAAGAGAAAATTAACGTTTTTACTTAAACTTAGTGAAATCGTAAAACATGACTTTTAATTGTTCTTATTTGTATTAGATTCATGATTTACTTTTTATAATTATCTCTCGTAACGATTATAAACTGGCTTTATATATACTTAATTTGTTCTAAAAATTAATGCATTTTTATTCCGTTACAAAAAATTTTTGAATCACTTTCAGCTATCTGAATAAGTCTTATTATTGTCATCATTCTTTCCCTGTTGAGAAACTATTACTTGTTTAAAGAAGAGTTATAAGTTTCTAAAAACTATTTTTGAGTATTCTTTCTTCATTTTTCTTTGGAAAAATGCGGGAAACTTCAATTAGAGGGAGCAGGGTTATATAGGAAATTGAGTCCAATTAAAAAAAAAGCGTAATTCATTTACACTGTTAAAACGTACTTTGACTGCATAAAAGAGATATGTTGTCTTTCAAGACTAATAATTTTAAGAACAATATTTTTATACCCCATATATAAAAGGAACACGAAGAATATATATGAGGTATATTCACTGCTGGATATCGTCGACTTTTCTCGCTTATTTCATCAACGCTTTGTACACATGACGCATTTTAACTTTTCTGTACTAGAAATACATTCAGGGAATAAAAAAACAATAAATCTCCTACTCTGAGAGGGAAATGATCTTCATGTGTGTAAACGTTACGCAATGCTTCTTGGGTGAATGCCAGGATTTTTAGGTTAGACAGCACTTAAGAAAGAGCAATAGCATTAGAATGGCAGATTCGGACAGATACCCTGCTATCTTTATGATTCAACTTTGCATAAACCGAACAGTGATATTACAATAAAAATTTTATTTAGATTAATCTGTGGTCATCGTTATTCCAGCAACGACATTGTTCCAGTAAGGAAACATACGGTTTAGAATGGAATGTAAAGGATGTGTTTTTTCAATTCATTGTCAGATGGCTAGAGTTTCTTTTAAATTGTGGTACTAATTATCTGCTCTCAACTATTAATTTTCCGATTTTACAAAGCGATGGGTCATATTAATTACTAATTATCTTTCCTTTTCTTGGAAAGCATCCAAGTAATTTCCAATATATTTCCAGCATCAGGAAAAGTTTGAAATATCTGACATCAGTTTTTTTATTATTGTTATAAACCGAAAGGAGGACATTTTGTGACAGTATCCTAAATGTAAAGATTAACAATGTTTTTATGAGTTTTTAGTTTATATAACAACTTTTTGCCTTCTCTACCAGTACTATTTCTAGAATAATTCTCTAGCATTATCTGGATGTAAAAGAAAGTATTTTTCAAAATATGTTTTTATTTTCCAACAGTTTTATGTAATAATGTCGTTCTAAATCATATATTATTTTTCTCTTTTGGTACATCGAGGTTACAGGAGAACAATATCGCAAAGCCATTTGTGTTAATGAATTAGACGGGCAAGTAGTTAGTGATGATTTGTGCCACGAGCAAGAACGTCCAGCTCATGAAGCTAGAACTTGTAATCCTTCCTGCTTCTTAAGGTACAGATTTACATGTTATTTCTAAATAAACATTCTTCTGTATTATGTACAATAGTTATGTTTATCTTCCAGTTGCATAAAAATCTAGCTTATTTCCAGGATAAGTAATATAGATTTAAGTGTATGTCTTATTTCATTTTTTAATTATGTTATTACAGAAAAATCTTGATTTTCCGGTCGTCTATTAAACAAAATCTCTTTTAACCGCGAGGAAGTCAGAAAATTGTGCGTCAATTTGTCATTTTTTTATTATGCTTAGGAGTGTAAATACTAAAAATAACACAATGTCCCAAATAAAATGTAAAGGAGTAAAGCCACACTCACCGTCAGAGACTAAGTGGTAAGAAATTCGTAGATATGCTGTAATCTAATGCTGTAAAGTGATACTAAAACATCGCTCATGATTACATTTCGTCAAGAATGAATGTCGAATATTGCCAACCAACTATTCATTTTTTACTGACGAGTAAATAATTTGTGTCAAGCATCAGGAGAATTATAAAAACGTAGTGCTGATAGTATGGATCTGTTATTGATGAAACAATGGTGCTGTAACCTCTGATGAAGATATAGTCCCAAAACAGTAAAACATGAGACTTTGTAAAATTTAATTAATGCTTCAAAAATTGTATGTTAAAATTTTTTATAATTATTAAAAATTTTGTTATTATGTTTATAAGAGATAATAATTCCAGATTTATTTTTATAATTTCAAAAAAGTTATTCTGGACTTTTGGAGAAAGAGAAGAAATCATAACTTAAAATTTAGACTGTTAACCGATTTTTCGATTATCCCAAGTAATTGCAGCCCTAATTAGAAGCATGACCTAGATTGTATTGTAAAGCTGTAGTACAAATTCAATTCCTGTAATCATATTAAACAAAGTCTTCTCAGAAAACTATGTTTTGTCAGTACATATTTACATTCTGCAATAATATATGTAGTTCCATGAAATAATTACCTCTCTTTTTTTAGATGGAGAGTTAAAGTTGATAGTATTTGCTCCTCCTCTTGTGGACCTGGTGTCTTACGCAGAACAATTGAATGCACTCAGTATGTTAAATCTGGAGAAATACTCATAGTCCATAATAATTTCTGCGCTCATATAGAGCCTAAACCATCAGAAACTGAAGAATGTGTGGGACCGTGCAAAACTAAATCCTGGGTTTACGGAGAATGGTCAAAGGTAAATAAATTGAAGTAATAGTTTTCTAAAATAAGATTAATGTGAATCGAAATTAAAATTATCTGCCGAGTAGTCATTACATTCTATTAATTTTAACCAATATGTTTTTACTATTCACCTTAATGTTTTATTAAGTAAATTCTGAATGGGACAGTCTTGACTTAAATGAATTGCAGTCACATCATAAATAGCTAAAATACTATTTGAAATTAGTGTAAAGGCTGTTCTCACCAAAGTCGTTTAACAGCTAACCACGATTAATCTCTGTTAAACGGAGAATTGAGTTCCACCATTGGTTGGCGCCATGGGTTAATCGCGGTTAGCCGTTAAACGGCTTTGGTGAGACCGGTCCTAACTATTATTTACCGAATAATCTGGATATTAGACTTTATATACTTTCATATCTGAATTTTCTAAGGGATAGAATATTTTATCGAGTGGTGCAAGGTTGATAAAATTAACCTTTGACCCGGAAATGTCAGAAATGCTTCGCTTGCTTCTTTTTGATCCCGGTACACCACAATTGGTGAATCAACAGTTTCACTCGTTAGGATAAAGGATTGCTTTGATGGAAGTCTTTTAAAAGTAGAGAGAGGCCTTTTATATTTCACACAAATGAAACTAGAAAAGACTTAAACCGCTTGTCCGATTGATTTGGCCAGAAATCGATACGATATTCCGTATTACAAAGCAACGTGTTACCCTCCTGGACTACTATTGTTCCGATCATCTGTAAACATTATATCTTGGGTTTACACTAGCAAGAGATGGTGTAGTGAAATAGTGGAGAACATTTTTAAGAAGTGGATTAGATTTTCTCCATTATGTTTTTAATTTTAACCCTTTTTTCAATACGTCAATAGAATCCCTTAGAAAGTAGATGGAATCAAAAGATTTTCCAATAAATTAGAACGACATGATTATCACGAGTCATACATATTTAGAGTGATATAGTAGAAAAATTATTAGACAATGACGTTTATAATTTTTTTTTAAATTTGGCATATAATACTTATATATTAAATAATTTAATATTTTTACTCTATGTTCTTTTTTTATTATATACAAAATAGGTTTTCAAACCTAAGCGTGGGTCATTTAAAATACTTTCGTGGATAAGTTTACCCACTCCACTAAGCCGCCATAGAATCGCTACCACTTATCTATAGGTTAGCTTCTGGGTTAGAACTCATCAGGCTGATTAAACACCCCTGTCTGTATACTCAGATAATGTGCATGATAAATCTGAGGGTTTTAATGTTTTTTTTGCTGGGAGGTCAGTGAGTGGAGAAGAATAGAAGAAAATAAAATTACTCCATCATAGGATGGAACGATGACCGATTGGTTAGAGTGCTGGCCTTCGGTACCGGAGTTCGTGGCTTCGAATCCCACAGTGGCATGGATGTCCGTAGCCGTTCGGAATCGGCTTTAAGCTGCAGGCTCCGGTCTCATTAGCCCTCGTGTTGCAAAAAGAAGACCGTAGCACTTCAAACAAACCGAACCATCATACAATGATCAAAATTCAGGGAATTTTTCAGCGTGGCCCCCGAAACGCCCGTTTGGAGTTTAAAATAAAATAAAAAATAATTTTTCAGTGTCCTGGGCTTTTTATTATTTTCACTAAACTCTGATTGTTTCAGTTTAGGATTTTAAACCTTTTAGGTAGGTTATTAACATTTCCGAGAATAAACGTTCAAAAATTTATTTTACACCAGTTAAACCTCTCTGCATGTTCACGATCTTTTGTATAATATTTGATTAGATTTCAAAAACGTGAAAGGTTTATTTTTTCAAGTTTTTAAGTTAAGATGTTTATTATATATCTAATAAAAGTATCAATTTCTAAATAATTTTGTAGTGTTCTGTGAGCTGCGGATCTGGAATGCAGTATCGAACAGCTCGCTGCGTAGGGGATGATAACATAGAACTTGATGACTTTGCCTGCAGTAATACCACCAAGTCAAATGTGCGATTATGTACGGCTCCGGATTGCCCGAAATGGAAACCCAGTGAATGGAGTGAGGTATGTTTTATTTTTAACTTGTAAACATGTGGACATCAACATTGAAAAAAGTCAGATATATTTGCTTTAAAATTGTTGATGCTACTCCATCCATTGATTAATATTTTTTCTTTGCCATAATTAATACAAAAAACTTTAATTATACAAATGACTAATCTCAAATAATCTACGAATAATTTGCATTAATTATAAAATGTTGACAGAACAGCATAGAATAGTCAATCTTAATGCACACCCAAGAATCACATATAGATTTCAACAATAAAGATCTGCATAATACACAGGATACAACCCGTTAGACAAAATATATTTAAACTATAAAGACAAAGCCAAAGAGACAATAAGAAAACAAATCAAGTGAAGATTTGAAAGTGTTTTAAAGACTCAAGTTCCCATTAAATGTGTGCCCTTATTCTCGCTGGTTTCCTTTTCTATTTTTAAAGAAAGCATGTATTACCCGGCGTTAGACAAAGGGTTTGTTATCAATGATTACTAGTGATATTATATTATATGACACACCACTAGGTTTTGGTCCAGTATTCATGAAAAGTATTAAATATTCTTTGCAATAATTGCTAGAAATAATTGGATGTATGCCAAAACTATCTCCTTACACCTGTAAATATTTCCATGAAATTTAAATCTATATTTATAGCAATTCAGAACAGGGATAATGAATAATGGGATTACAATTATGAAATGTATGAATATAAATAATTTCACATATTTTAATATAAATAACTTTGCAAGTAAACAATAAAACAATTTTACAATAATTAAGATTATAACAATTAACATTTAACACATTGTATGCGGGACACGAACTAGTACGTTTTCTGACGATTGATACTTGAGCGTAGGTCACGTACTAATACCGGTTAGTGTAACAATATGGTTTGTTTGTGGGTACAAAAATAACAGTATATACAGGAAAACGAAGCCGAATGTTCTTGTCTACTATATATTCTGGAAAAATTGAAACAAATAAAAACTAGTTTTTACATTAGTTTTATGATTGCTCTTTTCATTTTTTATGTTGTAAAAACGTTTATATATATAACATAATTTGAAAAAAAAAATTAAAATATATACTGCTATTTCTATTTGAGTTTTCATATTTACGATACTAATATAAATTTATCCACTAAAAAATATATTTTTTATTTACAAAAATCTTATGGTTATTTATATATTTCTCTTTATATATTTGTTTTTATATTTCAATATAAAATACGAAAAGTTGGTTAAAAAATTAATTTTCGATCTCTTGAGATTTAAGTGAATAAGTAAATTTACGTGCAAAACGCCCACTCCCGGTACAATTCCGGTGTGAAATGTACCCGCACACAATGTGTTAAGTTATGGCTATCACTTTTCATACTCAGTTGTAGTGATACGATAGAAAGTCAGACAATTTTCATGTAGAAATATTTTTAAATTCGACATTGAATATTCACATTATAATTAGTTTAATATTTTGACTGTATTTTTTCTCTTTTATGATATACAAAATAAGTTTACAAAAATTCCCACATGAGGCATTTAAAAGACTATAGGGAGCTAGTTTCCGACTCTTGGTCTATAGGTTCGTCATATATATATATATATATATATATATATATATATATGTTTGTATGTATATATAAGCGTAAAATATGAACCTGAAATGAAAGTAATGAAGTTGTCTTACTCGAAGAATAATATTTAAAATATTTATTTAAGAAACTAAAGTTTTAAGTTACACAGAAATTAGTTATCTTTTATGTACTTAAAGCTAAAACTTAAGAAGGATCTAAGACCCATTAAAAACCAAAAAAAAATCCTTTTTTAAAAGCTTAAAATCTGAAGCTTTTACTATTTATTATACTATATACTATAAAATGAAATACGTTTAATATCACTTATGTCAATAGTTGTTTAATGTCATTTTCAACTATAAATTATTTAACACTCTAATATTGTTTTCTTTAAAAGAATATACAAATCAACAAGAAAAAATTTTAGATAAAAAAAATTCCATTTGGCATTAAAACAGTTACTTTCAAAAATGTTATTACTTCCAAATAATATAAATGTTTTAAAATACTTACAATTATAAAACCAACTTGTTCCAAGAGATAATAAATAATAAACAATTTAAAAGTTTTAACCTTATCTTCATTGTGTGAAGATATAAGAAAAAAGCTTTGAAAATATTTTCAGTTCCCTTACACATGTGTGGTATGGTTGCATAGGTGGTTTATATAACACTGACTCCAATTATATTAAAACATTTTATTTTAAGTAAGGCCGGCTTCAGCTCGATAGCACGTGCACACTCTGGCTCACCTCACCACCAATTCAAGTTTTTGAGTACATGTGTACTCACTCTGTTGAAGTAGCAGTGAAGGTGATATTTGATTTGCATAAAGTTCACCATGGAGTATGGGTACATTACCGTACAGTAACCCCCCAGTGAACGAAGTAAACGATAAATGCAAAGGTACAACAAAATATTAAAACAATGGAACTTGCAATAGTGACATATAGGTAACACAATAAAAACATGTAGAAGATACAATACAATATATAATATACAATGAAATATACTATCAAAAAAGAATGTAAGCATTATAGACAAAATTTTACACAAGGTTATATTACAAATTACTTTACATCCATACGGAAATTTACTTTACGTCCAGAACGAGTAGTGTATGTTTTATTAGATATCAACGTAGATGGAGCTTTTGGAACAGAAATCGCATTGCTATTCCCAACAGTGTCTGATAATAGATAGGTGGGTTTGATGCGATCTATTGAAACTGTTTTATTTTTCCATTAATGTCAATAATAAAGTTTTTATCATTTCTCTGCAAGATAAGGTGAGGTCCAGTATATGGCGGTGTCAAGGGACGAATTACTTTAACGGACCTTAGATAAACATGCGTGCAAGTTTGTAATGAGGGATTTACAAAAACGTTGGGTGTGCTATGTAGAGAAGTGGTAGTGGGATTTAATTTCTGCATTGTTTGCACTAACTTCGAAATATAATTTTGATCAATTGTTTGTTCAATTTCTTTTCCATTTGCTATAAGGTCGGAAGGTAATCTTAAAGTTGTGCCATATACTAGTTGTGCGGATGCTGCATTAATATCAATTTTTAGAGCTGAGCGCAAACCTAAGTGGACAATTGGAAGGGTGTCATTCCATTTTGTTTGGTTATGGGCTTTAAGGGCATCTTTTAAATATCTGTGAAATCGCTCTAATATGCCATTGGATTGAGGATGATATGCTGAGGTTCGAATACGATTACAACCTAAGGTGTGCATAAGTTTACGAAATAAAGTAGATTCGAAATTACGACTTTGATCTGTAGTTATAGTAACGGGGCAACCGAATCTAGAGATCCATCCATGTAGTAGGGCACGAGCAGTTGTTTCCGCAGTCATATCCGATGTTGGAATAACCTCAGGCCATCGGGTAAATCTGTCAGTTATTGTTAAACAATACTGATGACCATCAGATGGGGGAAGAGGGCCAATAAAATCCAAATGAATGTGTGCGAAACACGCATCAGGTAGAGCGAATGTGCCTATGGGAGTTTTGGTATGTTGTACTACTTTGGCTTTCTGGCAATTAATGCAACTGCAAACCATAGATTTGATATCTTTATGCATGCCAGGCCATACGAATCGTTTTGAAATTAAATTTATAGATGCTGACATACCGGGATGTGAAAAGAAATGCAAACTGTCAAAAATTATTTTTCGCATATTTTTAGGTACAAATGGACGGGGATATTTTTGAGACATATCACAATATAAATAAATATCTTCGAGAGGAAAATAGTGCTTTTTTAGTTTTAAGGATGTGTTATTAGAGAGCAAAATAGTTTTTAGTTCCTTGTCAGTAGATTGAGCAGAAGCAAACTGTTTAAAATCAAGTACAGTCGGGGAAATTTGGTTAATGTGAACACGAGATAATGCGTCGGCTACTGTATTTTCAGATCCTTTTGTATACCTAATGTCTGTCGAGAATTGAGATATAAAATCCAAATGACGTAGTTGCCGAGGACTGCACTTTTCCGGTTTCTGCTTAAATGCATAAATTAAGGGCTTCTGATCAGTATAAATAAAAAACTTTCTGCCTTCAAGCAAGTGTCTAAATTTTTTTATAGATGAATAGATGGCATAAAGTTCGCGATCATATGTGGACCAATTCATTTGAGATTTATTGAGCTTTTTAGAATAGAATGCAATAGGTTCCCATTGATTATCAGACATTTGCATAACTGAGCCACCGATTGCTACACTGGATGCATCGACCCATAAGCTTAATTGTGCACCAGGGATAGGATGCCGTAGCAGCATTGCTTGAGAAAGGGCTTCTTTAGAAGCTGGTAATGCAACATTCGCTTCGTCACTCCATTGCAATTGTGTATCTGAAGTTTTAGCATTGGAACGAGGATGTTTCTTTTTATTTTTGTGGCCTTCGAGAAATTTAACCAAGGGTGATAAAATATCAGCAGCTCGGGGAATGAATTGTTTATAGAAGTTAAAGATACCCAAATATCTTCGAAGTTGAGTAAGAGTTTTAGGTCTTTGAAAACTTAAAATGCTTTCAACGTGGTCAGAAATTGGGGAAAGACCATGTTTAGATATTGTGAAACCTAAAAATTTTAAAGTGGGAACTCCAAATATGCATTTAGAAGGCTTAATTGTAAGGCCATAATGATCAAGTCTAGAAAATAGAGCTTTGAGATGTTCAATGTGTTCTTCGGGGGTTTTTGATGCAACTAAAATGTCATCAATGAAAGCAAAAACACCTTTTAAATTTAGAGTCACTTCATCAATAAATCTTTAGAACTTACTCGAAGCGTTACCTAACCCAAATTGCATTCGAGTACTTGCGAAAAGTCCAAAGGGCGTACATATTGCAGTTTTATGAATATCTTCGGGGGCAATAGGGATCTGATGAAAAGCGTTGACTAAATCGATGTGAGAAAATATTGTGGTTCCGTGCAGTTCACAAGTGAAATCAACGATATTTGGGAATGGGGTATTTATCCTTTTTAGTGCGAGCATTAAGGGCTCTGAAATCACCCACAGGACGCCAGTCATCGCTGTTCTTTTTAGGATCCATATGTAGTGGCGAAGCATAATTACTGTTAGATGAGCGTATATGTCCTAAATCCAACATATGCTGAAACTCCATTTTTGCTACTTTTAAGCGGTCGGGTGCAAGGCGACGCGGTTTAGCATATACAGGAGGGGCGAAAGTATCAGTATGATGCAAGACCGAATGTTGCACTTTTTGGTTTGGTAAGGGAGATTTAATAATATTGGGGTATTGATTTAAAATTTTAGAATATATCATTATTCACTACACATTTGATAGAGTATATATTATAACTATGTACAACACCATGAGAATTTATATTAGTAACATTATCAAATAAAGAAATTGCTTTCTTGAGCCAAGATCAAGTGATAACAGCTTGCATTTACATACATTAATTAGTGTACCATTAACAGCGACAAAAGTTTGAATTGGAGTATTCATTTTATCCGTTTTGTTTTCAGGTATTAGAGAACAGTCGCTAAAAGTATCGACTAGAAATCTTAAATTATTTTTCTTATGTATAAACAGGCGACGAGAGGCGAGAGGCGAGGCGTATGTCGCCATTACTCCTTGCCGTTGTCGTTTTCCCTAGTAAAGCTACACGGCGGTACACACTTTTTGGACTTAGTATTGAATTTGTTATGATACCAACATAAGCTACGTTTAACACTTGGGCTTTTGTGCCAAAAATTAAATCGATATCGAGACCTTGAAAGACTTCTTGAGCGTCTCAAATTAGCTACTTCTTCCCTTAAAAGTCTAAGTTCGTTCAAAAGTTCGGAGTTTGTATTCGAAGTATTAGAAGAAACATTTACCTGGGGAGGGGAAATATCCAAAACTTTGTCGGCTATTTCTGCAACTTTATTAGGCATAAGATCTTGTACAGATTCTAAAATAAATTGGGCATTTGACGGTAGCTGTTGTAGAAATAATTCAAGTAAAAAAAAGTCGGGCACATTTTGGTTTTCTGCTCGCCGCTGCATAAAACGAAGAAGCTCCGATGGCTTTCTATCCCCAAGTTGTTCGCCAGCTAACAATCGACGAATTTCTTGTGATTTCGTTTTCCTACAACGGAGTACAATTTCATTCTTCAAATTTTTGTAGGGATCAGCACTATCCGGTGAAAGTATATCTCGGACTATCATGGCTATTTCCGGAGGTAGAGGTGAAACGCAGTAATTATATTTCGTTCTTGAGTCTGGTATCGGCTTTGGCACTGCGAGTTGGAAAGTGGATTCAATCACAGTAAACCACAATGCTGGATCAGTAGGAATAAATACAGGAATTTTCACTGCAGCCGTTTCAGTCATTTTGCTAGCAAATACAAAATAATTCAGTAGTCACTCACTTTCTGGTCACCAATGTGGTATGGTTGCGTAGTTGGTTTATATAACACCAACTCCAATTAAATTAAAACACCATTTTATTTTAAGTAAGGCCGGCTTCAGCTCGATAGCACGAGCATACTCTGCCTCACCTCACCACCAATTCAAGTTTTTGAGTACATGTGTACTCGCTCAGTTG
>CM063502.1:16003109-16028109 GCA_032207245.1 Pardosa pseudoannulata
ATTTTTATACGGTAATATCTACAAATAAATAAAAATTCTTAACATAACGTAACAATAATAAATATTGTTATGGAAAATAAATTTTTATTAGTTATAATTTAACTCCTATATAAAAATTATCCGTAGTTGAAGATTTAAAAAATGGCGCTTTTACACATTTTGGTGCATAGGTGTAGCTTAATTTGCAATATACGAGTATTATAAAAATAAATTTGCATGTTTGTTTATGTTGTTGCAAAATATTATTTATATTTTGTCAATTGTAGTTTTCAGTATTTTTAATGAGGTTCAGTTAGTATTATTTAAATTGTAATTGCATTATTAAACCTATTTAAGATAAAAGTTGCATAAAGGTTGGAAACCGCTGTTTCAGATAAAAGATCCAATCTTAAGAAATGATTAACATGGGCCTCAAACTAAATTTTTCTGGGTATAATTTTTTTGGATTATTTCCTTTATACATTTAAGGCTTATAAATGTTTTTTCACTTTAATTTACTTTTGTTGGTTACTTTTATTTCTATTTATCTAGCCTATGCTTCTTAACTTTCTTTAATACACGGTTTGATTTGCTTTGGACCGCTACGGTAAATATTTTGCAACACGATGGCTAATTAGAAGGGACTTATCTTAATATCTATTTACCTTAATTTGTATTCCCTCATATCCGAGTTAAATTAATGCACTGGTTCAAAACAATTATTTTATTCTTTTTGTTGCTTTAAACGTTTCGCTTATTAGGGAAACATGACATTGCATTATAACGATAGACTAATTAAGAATTTCATGCTAAATTGCGGTAAAATACAAAGATGGAGGCTCCTTTGAGTTAAGACTTATTAATCGTATTTTTTAATTTACAATAAAAGGGAATTCAGCCGTAACATTCAAACTTATAACACAGAAACGAGTTTTCCCCTGGCATTTTAACTTAAGAATGGTGTTAATTGAATTCAAGACAGGATAGAAAAATAAAACAACTATAAAATATTAAACTTGTCCTTGGAATTTTATCCGAGGCATTTTACGGCATGTTTGACGTTTCACGGTAGTTTAATGTGTTGATTCCTTTTTTTTTTCTTAACACATTTTAGTGCTCTGTTACTTGCGGCAGCGGGTGGAGAAAAAGGCGAGTTTCTTGTGTTTTCGAAAACCGTGATGTTTCAAGCAGAAAATGCGAGGATGCAGCTCGTCCACAAGATCAGACTCCTTGTCATAATGAGGTGTGCAATGCAGAGTCTGAAAACGGTTTGCCGGTTTCCTTGATGCCTCCACCTACTTCTGGCCAGATAACAGCTGTGTGGGTGGTTTCAAACTGGTCAACGGTATGTTGCCGTGCCATTAATGATTTATGTGACTTGCGCAATGTTTACCATGTGACTTAACTGCAAATAAGGCTAAACGCTGAAAATGTGTCTTAGCCTTTACATTTACTGAACCTTTATCTGCTCAGAACAAAGAAAGAAAAACGTGTAAGGTTTAAGAACCATTTATAGCAAAAGTGAACACCTCACGGCAAAAATGGGAATATTTATAATTATAAATTTCTTTCTAAAAAGGCAAAACACATTACCAATTTACCAATCATGCTAATATTTTGCAGGCGTATCATCAAAAAATATATCGAGTGAAATATTTTATTTAACAAATTATCTAAATCATAAACATATGATGAAATATAGCTTTTTTTTTTACATGATTTTCTATTAATAGGGATAACGACAATCAAAATAGATCATAATTTTTTTATTTAAAAAAAAGTCGAGATATAAAAATATGTCTATTTTTTAGCATTTTTCTATCCTCGAACTCATAAAATAATCAAAATTTATTATTTAAAATACATCTAATTCGAACTATAGATGCCGTGAATATAGTTTTATGTGGAAGTATAATTTTTCCAGTAAATGTCCTTATGAAATGAGATCTACCCGCGGCCTATGTCTCATCACACGGAATGACATCCCATGGTTCAAACTCTGCCCACCCCTGATTTACAGCACTATCAAAACAATTGTACATAAATGTTGATATTGCTAATTTACTTGCGCTAATTGGTTGAAGAGACTAATGAATGTCTTCGCACATTAATAATAGGATTTTATTCTATGGAATCTCAACTCCAATTAAATATAATTTTCCTTTCCTTTCAAACATTATTAAATATAAAAAGAAACAGTTCTGATGATACTTTTATTGCGATAGAATTTAGTATTTTGCCGCATGTACTCGTAGAAACTGAGTAATTATCAGAAATAAAAAAATTAAGATTAATTTTGTTTTATTTTATTGTTTCAGCTGTTAGTTTACAATTTCTTATAAAAATTGGATTTCAGAATGTCTATTGCACTTTTTTTGTTTTTATAGACTTCAAACTGTTAGATATATAATTACTGTTATTGGCATAAGTTATATAGGGGTATGGGCTAGCTAATCAGTGTGTTAATAGTTAATCATGTGATGACGCGTGGTGAAGAGAAACTAAGTTATATAAAGACTGTTGAGGAAATCAGGAATTAATTTTCGTGTATGCGAAGTTACCAATTTTTCAGAATGAGACGAAACAAAAGATTTTCATCAAAAGTTGCAATTTAAGGCTAGAATCACCCAAAATTTATTTTAAAATGCAATTATAAATAAGTTGGTTGGTTTTAGATTAAAATATCATTACACACACATACGTATATATATATATATATATATATATATATATATATATATATATATATATATATATATATATATATATATATATATAGATATAGATATATTATATATATAGATATATGTATGTATGTGTGTGTGAGTGTAGTAAGACGGACTTCACGATGGGTGGTAGCAATCATGGCCCATAAAAATGATACCGTTTTAATCAAAGGCTTATATTAGCATAATGTTGGAGGACGGGTTCCCACTTCATTATAGGGACGAGACAAACTGAGGGGTCAAGTAAAATGAAGTTCTATGTAAAAAGGCCCTTAACACCTGGGTCAACATCTTAGTTAAAATCTCTGGGAAAATCTGCCTCCGATAACGTACATCTCCTTTTTGTTCTGGAATTTCCTAAATTGGTCACTAGGACAGTGTAAAGCTTTAATTGGTTAGACCCTCTTCCCTAAGGGCATGATCTGTAGCCCCAGTGGTAAATTTAGATTAGGGGTTAAAAAGGGAAAATGAAAGGGACGTGGGGTTTTTTTGCCCTTAACTTAACATTTGAAAACCCCTGAGAATTTTCTCGTGCCTTAAAGAGGGCCGTCTTTGGGGTTTTATACAAAATATCTACATTAGTTCCCTGATCTAGTTTATTTTTCCTTACACACACACACACACACATATATATATATGTATATATATATATATATATATGTATATATATATATATATATATATATATATATATATATATATATAAACTTTAATTTATCTTGCAGTGCTCTGTGTCTTGCGGATCAGGCGTTCAGAAACGACATGTAACCTGTATATCTTCCCTCTACAATAGCAGTAATGATAATGCTTGTGACCCACGCTTGAAACCTAGGTCAGTTAAAATCTGCCGTCCTGGGAAGTGCTCTCAACATGCTTCCTTTGAAGTAACCACTGTTTCGAACGACCAAGTGAATGATGGTTACTGGAGAACAGGCCTTTGGGGAAAAGTAAGTTGAATAAATAATACCTTTCGTAATACGGAGCCAATAAATTAAGCGGAGAGTAAAAGTATGAATCAATAACAAGCGTTATTGCCATAAAACTTTCATTATGTTGGCGGGGTACCGGCCATTTTAGTTTTATTTCTCTCAGCGTTTATCTATCGGATATATATTTCTGTTGAGGAATGGATGACTTACATTCCAAGATTTCTTTCAAGAAACTTGTCTAAGTAGCTGAGTAGCGAAGGGGGAAAGGGGGAGTTTTGACCTCCTCCATAAGGATTGCTGCCATATATTATGTATGTAAGGATTAATGTTTTAATTTTGAAATTTGAATCAAAGTGGAGCAATACCCCAAAAGAAATTTCTCGCTTGTCCCCTGTTTCTAGGTGACAGAATAAAACTTTCTCTGCGTCAGTGGTCTTACTTTTATTTCAAAATTATGCTAAATGTTTGTATTCGTATTCAGATAAGAGCATACCAAAAATTCTCCTAAACAATTTAAATTTTTTGCTCTCTTTAAAGAAAGAGTCTGACGTAACCTTAAATAATTTTCCACTGCAAAATTTATTAAAAGAAGTCTTTAAATACAAGTCAACTATCGATAAAACTATTTTCTCGTAGGTTAACACTGCTGTAGTCTAACCAGCTTAATTAATCGTAACCGAAAAAATTTTTTAATTATTTAATGGGGATTTCTTTTTTTTATTTAGTCAAAGTATGCCTAAAAAAATCCCCGTTTAATATATTTTTATTTTAGTTATCAAATATCGATTTCGTATAAAAAGTATTTTTCCCCTTTTCCTTATAATAAACTAAGGCTTTCTAATCTGGAAGTGAGAGATACTTAGGGATCCTTTACTCACAGAAAATTAAAGGTTCTGTTACCTTTGAACTGCTGTAAAAATTGACAAAATCTATCAATTTTAGAAATTTTCTCTTATTTTTTTTAATTTTTGGGAGTTAAACGATGAATAAAAAAATATACTTTTACTAACTTAGCCGTTTGTAAAAGTATATTTCTAAGTCTATATTTTTTTTTCATTATCGGAGGTTCAAAATAAAATTGATTTTGCTACAACTAAAAGGTGTAACGCCTCGCCTCGGTAACGTATTGGGAAATATTTTACTTTATAATTTACTTTATAAGCCTCACGCAAAAACAGATAGTAAGTATACAGTTATAGGTATGGAATTAAAGTCGATGTTTAAATTAAGAAAAAAAATATCAATGTATATCGAAAAGCTATTTTTATCAGCTTTTTAATGTTAAAATTTATGTCACTAAAGAATTTCCCTCTAATGTTTTAAAACGCAGTTTTAATAACATTATGACAGAAGAGCCATAATGTTAGTGACTGTGGTAGTATATTTTTATGTGGATTAAAAGCCGTAAGAGTAAATTTTTCAGTAGACTCCCTTACAGTAAAATCAGTGAGAGTGTCAATAGAATAGCAATGCATATTCTCTTAATATATGCTGTTAGAAGACATTGGTCTAAGCGAAAGTGTTGTGAAATTCTACACTAGTTTACATTCCGGAACTTTACATCTCAGTTTAAAAACATTATACTTGATAATAAATATGAATAACGAAAATTCTGAATTTGAAAGACTTTTTCTGCTTGAGTTCCATTATACGAAGCTGCTCTTATCATATCATTTAATAATCACCAAAATATATATTTATCTAAAAGAAATCTATTTCAGAACATATATTTAAAGCCATTTTTATTAAAGTATTAAAGCTTTCCCGTAGAGCAGTTGTAGTGAATTATTAAATCGTACTTTTTTAGGCTGTTTGGTAATAGCCATTGATTACTGCAAATCTTTTTGTAGCGTGACAACCTTTTAAATGTCATACAAATGATCTAAAATTTGGCTTAAAAATGCCTATTGCACGCCTTTCTTTTTATATAATTCAGCAGCACAGAAATATAATTTTCACTATTTACATACATGGAGAAACTGTGAAATTTTTAACACTATTCTGGACCGTTAAGATATAAACAACAATAAGCAGAATTCGCTAATATACACGAATAAAAATAATGAATCCTATTGTTTAAAGCCGTCTTAATACATGAAGAATGTATATATTTTAAAGTGATGTTTTGCTTAATATTTTTTAAATTTTAGTCACTAAAAATATGGTTTATTGAGTACTAATACACTGTCGAAAATAATTTAATATTTCAATATATTAAGTCATAACACTTGCTTATAAACAAATTACATGAAATGTTACCTCGCAAAATTTTCTTTACGATTGGGAACACTTTTTACTAGTAATATGCTTTTACGAAAACTAATGTACTGCCTGGAGTAATTTTGTATCTTAATATATTAAATCATACCATTCATTAACAGACAAATTACGGGGAACTTTTAACCCCACGAATTTGGTTTCGAATTTATAAATCCTATTTTCCTGCAAGTAACATAAATCCCGTGACCTTAAGCATTAACCCTACGTAAGTGAGCGGAAGGAAGTTCAGAACTTCATTTTAATGCTTGGGGAAGAGTTTTACTATGTAGTAAAATTAATTATAGCCATTTTTCACAATAACGACATCCGGTTACAACGTATCTTTATCTAATCTGTACTCTTTTCTTATAAATCTAGGAAAATGAGAATAGCAGATAACTATAACTTAGTCTGGGTTCAATAGACAGAAAATATGTTTATTTCATCTAAATAAAACGATGGGATGTATGCCAAGTGAGTGTCACATAAAATATACAAGTTCATAAAGGGAGTGTCTGTATAAATTCGAAGTTTTAGTCACTTTAGCAAAGGTGTATACAACGTTGTATATTTTGAATAATATTTGTATTTAACAAATGTAATTTCGGTAAAACTGGGATCTTTTTAATTACAGTTTAATATATTTATATAATTGCGTAAAAAATTTTATATAAAGGTTTTTAGTTAGGATATATTAAAAGCTGGGTATATTTTAGCTTTGAACTGCTGAAAATCACTTACTAAGCAGTACATTTAAAAGAAATTAAAGAAGTAAATAAAATATTTCATTATCATATTCTGAATACTTTTAACTCTTTAAACACTTGTTAAATACATAGTTAGCTAGTTAAATGATGCATTCGCCTTTTTTTTCCTTTTATAATTTAAAAGAGTTCAGTTTCAATTCAGATTTCTTGAATTATTAACAATTTATCGTCGGTTCATAGAATTTTCTGTTAGTTAAAGATACTATGCTTATGCACAACATGGAATTTTCTGAAGGCTGAGTCTCATTGTAATGTTGTAGGAAATGTCTCTATCAGTGTAACCCTCTGGATTTGCCTACCCACAAGAAGGCGCTATCTAATGTAACTTAACCTCCAACCATAATTTTCAGCATAGTTCTTGCACTAGTGATGTAGTTGGAACCGGGTCGATTTAATCAGCCACTTTTATAGATATTTTTAATTAAATAGTTAATTTTAACTGCGTAATTGTTTTAGTCAGTGACAGTGCCCATTCTAGAATCCTTTTTCTATAGTCTGCTTTTAGCTGTGGTTTTTTTCTTCAAGGGTGGAGGGATATGTGGTCTGATTTTTACCGCGGCTATTATACAATCAGAATAGTTTTTGTTTGGTTTGGTTGATTTGGTTTTGGAGTGCTACGGTCCGCTTTTTGCAACACGAGGGCTAAGAATAGTTTTTGTAAAAGACCGCTGAAATCTCATTCATACAACGGCTATTTATATTTCGTTTCTATTACAGGCTCACGTAACAGTTTGAAAACTCAGTGTCTCGCAAATAACACATCTCTAGCAAACATAATTGTTACTGACCCGACGATAACGTATTAAAATTTTAAACTTTTAAATAAAACATTTTTTTAATGTTTTGCCCATTTTGTAAACTTAATTTCCCTTCTACTTCAGTGTTCTAAATCTTGCGGAAGTGGAGTTCGTCGGAGACAAGTAGCTTGTTATGATAATAAAGGTCTAGTCAGTGATAAATGTAATATGTCATCAAGACCGTCAGATACATCAATATGCAATGAAGGACGTTGTCCAGGATGGAGAATGAGCCCCTGGAGTCAGGTAAAGTTATAAATATATGTAACTATCAAATGTTTTAGTAGATAGTATATTTTTATGAATGAAAATAATTAAAGCTTCGAATAAAATTCTGTTTTGGTGACATCTTTTTAATTTCATGCAAAAATTTCCTGGATCCCATATTTAGCAGTTTTGTACTTAAAAGAGTTACTTCATAATTAGTTTAATATAACGATTCACTAATTTCGACCCTTATTACAGATAAATTTTACAAGTAAACCCTTTCTTGCTATAGCTGATTAGCTATATAGCAGGTGAACACCTTAATATAAAAAAATTATTCTTACACCTCCAGTAAACTTTCTGATTTCCAGCAATCCTCAATTTATATGTTGCTATTAAACAGACGAAACACTCATTCCTCTTATTCACAAACAAACTTACCCAGTAAATATTGCTCTTAGTCAAAATATATAACGATATCTTATAGCTTTTAACTGAATAAATTTTTAAAACAAAAAAATAATGTTATTGTTTGAAATTTTTTTAAATATAATTAATTAATTTTATTTTTATTATTTATTTATTTTGTTTTTGTTATTTATTTACTTTTATTTATGTTATTTATTTATTTATTTTTGTTATTTATTTACTTTCATTTTTATTATTTATTTTTTTATTGTATAAGTAGATAATATTTTTTATTCAAATGGTAACATTTAAATTTAGTTATTACAAAAATATGGTATTATTCAGTTTTCAATTAGCTTTCTAGGTCCTTTTTGTAGGCTTACATTGTTTCATACTTCTGTGCGGTTGTAAATTGACTGTCTACGTACATAATAAAATCAAGGTTAATACAACATAATATTTTGTAGCCGTCTAAAATTTTCTTATATGCTTTGCCTCCTGATATCAGAGTAGAATAAAAACCGAAAAAACTTTTCAACTTAAATAAAAAGAGAATAGTCCTTTTTAAATGTGCCAGACCGGTAGACGGGAAATTCTATATTTGTGTAACACCTTCAAAAATTTGGAAAACTTCTAACTGAATTTATAAATATAACAAAATATAGCTAAATAGTGACAGTTTAAAATCAGAAGTAAATCAGACAAAGTAATCAGATAGTTAGTCTTAATAATTGAATTAACTTTACCAGCTTAACTTGGAACAGAATTCGGAATCTACTTCTCGCTCGTTTATTTATCTTGTGGTAAAAGCCCTAAATCTGTTTATTAAATCATTTTTAACATCTTTTTATACAACTGAAGACCGAGTGTTCGAAGTTTGTAAAATTAACTTAATATGGAAAGAGGAGAACTGTAATAAACAAAAAAAAAAAAAAAAAAATCAGAAACTTTTAATTCTACTTTTCCAACTAACTGATCCGTTGTAATTCGACATTTTCTATAATATTTATTTTGAATTCCTTTTCACAGACTCTACAATTGAAGTAGATTCCTTTGTCGTCTAATGATTCATCTCTGTTTTCCCCTGAATTACATGCTGATCTACTCGAATAAACTTATCGAACATTATTTCATATAGAGATAAACATGGGAATAAAGTACATAAAAGAAAAGGGAAAGTAAAATAGATGTTATCTTTCTTTCTTATAACATTTCTTCTCTACTTAGATTAACCTTTTTCATTCTTTAAATCTAATCGCGTGATCTGCATGTCTCTTTAGAATTTTAAACAAGATTTCATAATAAGGATTTTAAATAAGGTTTAATAGGGACTGTCCATTTATACAAGATGAAACATTTTAGAACATTCTTCTTAAATATAAAAAACTACAAATTAAGTTTATGCATTAATATTCATTTTATGTTCTTTATGAATTCTTATGTAAACAAAACAAAAAATGATGACTATAAAATAAAATTTCGTTTAGTGTTCTGTAACTTGCGGCAAAGGAGTTCAGACTCGAAGTGTGCGTTGTTTTAATTTCAAAGGAACACAGTTGCCTCCAGAACGATGTCACTTACCAGCTCCAAAGGATGAAAGACGATGTAAGAGACCTCCTTGTTTGCAGTGGACATGGTCCCAGTGGTCTTCGGTATGTAAACCGACTTCTGTTACATTTTACTTCTTTAATCACTTTTACTATATCATCTTTTTAAAATATATTCCTTTTCAAAAGTCATCTAAAAATTTACCAGCAATATGAAATTAGTTCACACTACAAAACTAAGTCTTGTGCTTTTCTGATTGGCCTCATACGTCACAACATAATTTTTTACCTACATTTCGTAGAAAATGGGGTATAAATACTGGAAAGCCTTTAATTAGAAACGGAAGGCTTAAATTCATTCAATAAGGCATAAATGTTTTCGTACGATTTGTATATTATCATAATTAAAATTTAAGAACATCTTTACTTATACTAATTTATATGTGTAGATTAGTAATATCGTAACATTATGCTTAGAAAAAGGTACTTCTAAACATATTAAAATAAGCTAAAAGCTTTCGATATTTCCCCATTGTATTACATATATTTTTAATGCAATAGTTAATTTTCAGCAATTCTGATCATTCTATAAATATTTTTATTTATACATTTTAAGTTTAATGTATAACCAGGTTCGAATTTAGAGGGGGTATCCTAGTCAGACGTTCGTAGTGCTATGGTTTACAGGCGATTGGTCGAAAATCAATCAGTTAAAGAATATTAACGCCAGCGTAGAACAGCAGAAAACATTGAAAAAGTGGAGAGTCGTGTGAAGTTTAATTTTTCAATTTTAGATATGAAATCTACACTACTATGAAATATACACTACTTATTTTGTGAAATTGTTCAATAATGCTAAATGATTGCTACGGTATTGTATTAATTTAAACACTGTATTTGTTTTGGAATAGAATAGTTAATTAATATTGATTAACTGATTGTGTTTAATTTTTCAAAGAGAACGTTTTAATGTCGAGTGATGGGTATAATAATATTTTTGAATTTTTATTAAGTTTGATTAACACTTTTTAATTCAGTTCAGGTTTTTTCATTTGAGTCAAATTACATCTAGATTACTATTATTATTATTTGTAGATGTACAAGAGAATGCAAAATATTAACGACATTGACAGAGGTGTAAATAGCCTATGGCTGAAATGGCCTCAGTCATAGGTCCTTGTTAGGAAAAAGAAAGAAAATTATAGATTATGGACACTGCCAGAATTACATGTAAGATGGTCTATATTAGAGGTTCAGGTTTTCGTTTAGAAACTTGCAGAATAAAGATTGGATTTTTTACAATAAAAATGTTCTTTCCGTAAATGCTTAAATCTATTTTGTTAACCGTTGATTTGTGTAGATTTTACCCACAACATTCTTTTGTTTGAATCGTGTAAAGCGTGTTTTGTATCACTCCGTCAATATATAGCTGTTTTGCAATCTATAAAAATTTCATAATTATACAAATTCAATAAAAATTTCATTTGTATGTAATTCTGATGTTATATAGCAATAACACACACAATTCAGAAATAACAGTTTACATTTACAATTTATTTTTTAAACACAGTAATCTTTACTAATCTGGAATAATTTTATGGCACTAATATAATAGACGCCCTTTTCTTGGCTGAAACATTAATTTATTGTTATTGTGATTATAATGCCAGTTAATAATGAGAAAAAAAGATGCACTAAAAAAAAGGCCACTAAAAATCATTTTACCAGGGGTACCAAAATGGCTAATGCCAATCCTGTATGTAACATAAAAGTTTTTTTTTTAAGATTTACTTTAAGATCTGTAGAGGTAACAAACTAACTCTCCAGAGATTTTCTTTTTTTGAGGCAAGGAGCAGAAATAAATACCGTGAATTCGCCTACACACGTGTGCTTTGTCTAAGTTCGTGAACGTCTAAGAGGAAGTGAGCGGAAAGGTGCGAACAAACACATAACTCAATAACATGTCCTCCAAAGTATGTGCCCCGTGGGGGTGCAAACCCCCACAAGTATACAATTACATTTATCACTGCGTGACTAGAGTACAAAATTCCCTCACGACTGGGATAACAGTTCTCAGATTTAATCTTTGCAGTCTTGCTTTCTACTGAGGAATGTTTCCAGTTTACGACATAATAATATGCCGCACTCTTTTATTAATATCGGAGGGAAAACTCTTATTGACTTTACATCAATAAATGTATTTTGTAAGATAAATTACTTTCACAAAGCAGTTATGCTTTCTAATAATTCTTTGTCATTGACTAAGTATTTTTACTTATTGCGGTGTAGTCTCATTTATTTTTCTTTTTGTTCATAAACAAAAATAAACACTTTGTGAAGGTAGCAATTTTTTAACTCTTGTTTATTTTGACGGATTGTATTAGTGAAAAAAAAAAGAGTAATAAAATGAGCGTAAATTCTTTGATTAAAAAACAAATAGTAAATAATAAAAAGGTATAAATTATTTAAAATAAAACTAATAAAATTTTCAGGAAAAAAGAAGTTTTACTACATTTATTAGATTATTTTGAAGTTTGATGTATGTTACATAATTTTATTTTAATTTCATAGAATTGCTAAGAATAGTTGCCACAAGGAAAATTTACTTTTTAATAATTCTTTCCTTGAAAATTTATTTTTCTTTTTGTGGTATAGTCTCATTTAATTTGTTTCTGTTCCAAAAAGAATATAGGCATTTTGTGAAGGTAGCTATGTTTGAAAACCTGTTTATTTTGGAGACTTAAAGAATAAAGTAATAAAATTATTTGAGAGCAAAACAAAAAGCCAGGAATAAAGAAAAAATATAAGTTATTTAAAATAAATTTACAATAAATTTACATGCATCAGAAAATTTTCTCTCTTTCCTCAGAAATCTTTGATAATTTGACGTATGTAATACTTAATTTTTATACGATTCACTCATATTCACTAATTTTCTCATCATGCTCGCTATACTTACTAAACAGTAAATATCTTTCAACTTTATTACTGTACATTATTAAATATAGAATTTACTGAAAAGAATTATACATTTATATTAAGATGGAAAGAAAAATTTATGTATAGATTAATTATATACAGAAACAATTAAATTTAATAGGATTGTTGTTTCATTTAAATTTTTGTTTAATTCTTTATTACCTATTTTAAAACATTTGGAAGCAAAATTTCTACTTTTTATGTGTGAAACTTATTATTTTGTCAGGTGCCACACAGTATTTATCCTCCTGGGAAATCCCCATTTAGATATTATATATACAAAAACGTAAAAAGTCGCTTCTAACGAAATGAATACTTTAAGGAACTTAATATTTATATGTATCTAAAAAACTCCGAAGATCAAAATACTAAACTATATAGTTCAGTTTTAATTAATTTATAAGTTCCTAATGGGATTCATTTATCTTATATTTACACAAAATTAAACAATTAAGTTTTAGCTTCATATTTCTTTTAAATTTACAGTTGTATATCAGGTAAACTTTCATTATAAAAGAAGTCAACAATATATGAAAATGTTTGATCAAATATTTGTCGAAAGTTCAATGTAAATTATTCTGGTCTGAGATACAGACAATACATTTATAAATAAGATGATAAAATTGTACTTTTAAATAAAGCTCAATTGATACTTTTAAATGCCCTATAGATTAGTACTGATTTGATTTTCTCTTGATTTAACCCTGAATATTTCTCAAAAGGTAATTTAGTTTTAAATAATATAAGGCATTTAAGACATATAATTTAAGACAGAAAATTATATGTTTAAAGCAAATTTAATAACTATAAATATCTTATTCTGATGTGTAAATTTATACGGCAATTAATGTTTATCTTGTTTCTAGTGTTCTGCAAGTTGTACAGGTGGTACACAAACTCGAACTGCTGTATGTAGGCGAGGGTCACGCATTGTGGAAGACGAACTTTGTAAACAGTTTCCTAAACCAAATCCAGAAGTAAAATATTGCAATAGGCAAAGGTGTAAAATACATTGGAAAAAGAAATCTTGGTCAAAGGTTTGTTTTCTTATCGTCTTAGTATATTTCCTTTTACCCTGCTGTTTTTAAAAGTTTCTTTTTTTTTTTAAATTTTCTTCAGAGACCTAAAATGTATAAATCGCTGGCAAGTCCGTCTTGACACAAATAGTCAGCGGTACAAATTCTATTTATAGACCAGTAATCTTCTGTAAACAAGCTTTAGCAGAGATTCCTACCATTGTAGACAAGAAGGCCATTGGTTTATTTTTATGTCCTCCCAAAATTTTTACTTTTACAAGAAGATGGTTGTTTTCTGAATTTCCCTGAAAAATAACTAAATACTCAAAGTCGTTGACGTTTTTTCAAAGAGAAAGCATTCATTGACATATAGTAACGTCTTAGGTAAAACTCTACTACATTTTGGTCTCTTTCCAAATGGGGAACATTCCTGAAATACTAAATTGTATATAGTTTAAATTTGTTCTCCGGGTCAAATGTAAAAAAAAATAAGAGAGCTTATCTTGGATTAATACTTGCATATATTATGTGGCTGTATGAGTTTCAGCATAAATTTCAGCCTTTTGTTAAACGGATAACTGACACATGATGCAGAATATGCTTTACAAATATGACCCAAATGGTTTCGTAATATAAAATCAACTTTTGAGGGGGGTTTGTTTTTAACTAAATAAATCTTACAATTTTACATTTAACATATTATGTAGTTTTTATTATATAAACAATGTGCTTTTTATCAATAACCTGCATATTTAACAGCTTCCATTTTGCATAAAAGAAATCCTCTTTGTTAATAAAAGGTCAGTTACGTTGAGTTCAGTTTAACCAGTTGATTATTCTGTACAACTTCTATTGTTCATCTAACGAAAATGTTAGGTCTAATTTTATGGGTTGTTTTTATGACCTCCTATCCTAGCTCTTTTCTTCTTCCGTTCTCTCTCCATTAAAGCATTATCTTGGGACTCTTGAATAAATGTATAAGGGCAGTAGATTCGCTCACAAAACATAAAGTGTAGGATAACAAAAAAGAGGCCTACCTCATTTCATTTCAAATTTTCAATGAATGAAAGCATTTTATATTCCATCTTAGATTCTCTCTGTTCAAAGGGCGATATTTTTAACTGATTTCCAAAATCACCTTGTCATATGTAAAGTTTTAATTTCTCATAATCATTATAAAAACTCGTAACTTTGGCTGTTAAAAACGTTAGAGTTTCTGGAAATTTTTAATACTTTTAGGAATTTAAAACTAATCAGGCATTTTGTAAGAATCTATATTCCTGTTAATTTCGTTTTACCTACAATTTATTTTCAAATAAACATTTATAGATTTGTTACTGTTTTCTCAAAATTAGGTATAGAATTTTTATAAATCAATATGATTAATTTTTTATTACAAAACTTCCTAAATGTTCATCCCTATCTTCAGGTTACTTGTATCTCATATTTATGAAATATTTTCTGAAATTAATTCTCTATTTGTAAATCCTAAACATTTTCTCATGTTTTAATAATTTTATTTACTGACTCGATTTAAACTCGCAACATCAGATCAATAAACAAACTTCAGTTTCAACCCAGCTAATAAAACTTTCACAATTGTGTTTTGTCTTCTAATATAAAGAAATTGCTATAATTGTTTTGAAGCTTGTAGATATTAAAGTAAATTAGACTCATCCCCAATGCATAATGTACAAATACCTCGCTTTAGTCGATTATGGTCCAAAATAAACTAATTTTTTATAATTTTACTTTCATATCGTATTTTTTGCTAATTTTACTTTGTACTAATAATTCTACTCCCCTACTGTAGTGCTCAGTAACTTGTGGAAAGGGATACAAATTCAGGAATATCACTTGTGTTAGTGGAAAAAACATTGAAGTAGAAGATAACTTTTGTAGTCATTTAAGGAAGCCGAAGTCGAAAAGAAAATGCCATCGTTTCAAATGCTCTATGACGTGGATAGCTGGTGAATGGTCACAGGTATAAATTAAATCCTATAGTTATTATATGTTTTATTTTTAAATAATGAAAACATTGCACACATAAAATCATTCTTTATGATGTTATTAAGGTTTACAATAAACTAATTTATCATTATTTAGTGTTCTCAAACATGCGGCAATGGGGTGGAGACTCGTTCAGTAACATGTCATCGTGTGAACGCCTATCATTGGATTGATCCTCACCCTGTTACTGAAGAAGGCCAAATGGCTTGCAGACCCGGAGAAAAACCCTCCTCTGTCAGATCTTGTAATATGGGAAATTGCACTGAAAATGTGTGGAGAGTTGGACCATGGTTGCCTGTAAGTGTCTTAAAATAATAATAATAATAGTTTTTTTGTCTTATAGCCTTTCAATCCTCTTTGACAATTCAGCTGTAATTGTCTTTCATATGATTTATTTTTGCGTTAGTGTTAAGTTGTATTCAGCTGCAAATACTTTTTAAATGAGGGTTTATTTTTTTAATTATAAAATACTAATAGTTTCGATTAAATGTCAGAAGTTTTTTTTGTTCTTAGTAAAATTCTACGTAAATAACTCCAATGAGATGTCAAATATTCATTACTGTAGATATGGATTTACTAAAAATTATACTAAGCATATATTAAGATGGAAAGAAAATTTTATATATCGATTACTTATATACAGAAACAGCTCAATTTAATAGGATTGTGTCATTTAAAATTTTTGTTTAATTCTTTATTTCCTATTTTAAAACATTTGGAAGTAAAATTTCTACTTTTTTATGAGTGAAACTTATGATTTTGTCAGGTGCAGCATCAGGTAAGCATATATTATTTTCAAAAAGAACATCAATTTATAAAAACTGGAGTGATATTGGATGGTTAGAAAGAAAATTTCCGATTTTCCGATTTCTTTACTTGCTACTTAGTTGCAAGTATTTTATTTCAGAGGTTGATATCAACTTATATTTCTGATACTGAATATCATCAAAATCTTATTTCATGTACTTTGAATATTTCACTTTAAAGCTCTATTTTTTTAATAAATCAAAGGCATAAAATTAATATATGGCTTTTAAACTATTTATATCAGTCGGTTATATTTATTGATATTTTTACCGACATTCAAAATTTTACTAAAACAATCCTATTTTTATATATATGCATATATTTATATCTTTAAATACCTAGATTAAATATAATCACCCTAGAATAAATATAATAAGTCATATTACATCTTTTATTTCCTTTTAGTATCATCTGCTAATTTTCCAATGACAAAAATATTACCTTTTAAGAATGAAAAGATAAAAAATTATTACTTAAATAATATTTTAGGTTGTGCATTATTTATGTATTACGAACTAAATAAGTTTCATTTAAGTTGGACAAAATTTACATTTAGTTAACTGTTACAATATGAAAATAATGAGCTCTATGTCAACGACGTAATTCCTTACCCCTGAAATAGAAATTCAGTAATTTATCCTTTTATAACTTGAGTTATTGATTTTATTTGGTGTTTTATTCTGCTTCAAAGAAGTTCTTAATAGTTGTCATAGTTTCTAACAACTAATCACTGAGAAATAAAAATGGAAGAAAAACTGTTTCTAAAAAAGAACTTTAAGAAATAACCCTAAAGAATGACTGCATATAGAAACATTTGTTTTTTGTTGCAAAATTCATTCAATTTTATTTTTCTTGTGCTTTATAGTGTTCTGTTTCTTGTGGAGCTGGAAAACAGAGGCGTAAAATTCGTTGCTATAGCACTGAAGGTAAACGCGTACCAAACACGGAATGTGACGAGAATATTAGACCACAAAGGAGACGCCATTGTTATCCTAGACCTTGTGAGTATCTCCTATGCAAGCAAATATTGAATTATATATATAATTATTCTATAAATTATATCTATCAAACTTGTTTCTATAAATTAAAGAAATAATTTCTATATGTTAGTAGTATAGGTGTTAGAAAAAACTATCTTCTATCTGTAGAAATCAAAAAATTTCATTAGAGAGAGAGAAGCTTAAGACCTTATCGCACGTCAACACGTATGTGTTGAAAACACTGTAGATTTAGCTTATGGTTCTTTTTCTAGTTGAAGAATACGCGGATTTCTCGTGTGGCAGAGAAAATTTTTCAACCGATTAATGGCCTTATCACAAAATAACCTGAACTAAAATAAATCGGTTGAAAATTTGTTGTTGAAAAACGCAAGAAATCTGCATATTCTCCACTAGTAAAAGGAAACATAAACTAATACATGCATGATGACGCGTGGTAAGGTCTTAAAAGCCCAAAAAGTAGCAACTGAAATCTTTTTAAAAAACAGATGTATATTTAATCCATAAAATATCCCTAAATATGATTTAATGTGTACATGTAGCTTATATGGACGGAAATACATATATCCAAATTGAAACTGCACACTAGTGTATTGAAGCTGATTGGATGACTGTATTTTTCTTTTTTAATGATTGGTGCATTTATAATATTAAAACGAGTTTGGTTACTTGTTAAAATTGCATACTGGTAGAAATACTAATGCATTTGTTGATTACATGTATTATGCATTATTCCTTTTATACAATAACTGTTTGAATACTGTGTCACGAGAAAGAAAAATTTGACTAATTTAGATCGCTAACATCTTCCTACTAATGGATATTAATTATTTTCGAGTTTGTAAGCTACTTGACTACTACTTGACTTGACTTGACTACTACTGTAGACTTAGTGATTTTAGAGCACAGTAAATCTGGTTTATTTTCTATTAACTCAATATAAAATTAATAAAGATATTTTAACTATTATTCAATATAATAAGTGTCTATACTTTAACGGTTTCTTTAAATCCTTTTTAGACAAGTATATTAAATTCTGTTATTATAGTTATAGTTGTTGTATAAAAGGGTACTGATAGAATCTACTTTTTATATCTCTTATATAGGTCCAGCTATCAGCTGCATGGATTTCAGGATCCGGGGTAATATTACGGAAGATGGTGAACAAGATATTTATTTAAGAGGCAGATATGTAAAAATATTCTGTACTAAAATGAATACGAGCAAACCAAAAGAATATATAACATTACCAAGAGGAGAACAAGATAATTATTCTGAAGTGTACAGTAAGAGGTAATTTTCCCAATAACGTATGCTATATCTTATTAGATTAGCCAGATATATTTGCATGTATGAGATTGCATTATTTCAGTATTATTTCCTCAATATATGAATGCAATATAGGAATTAAAGTGTAATGCCATTCATTGCTCTGTCCTCACAAATGTAATTCCCTGTAACTGAAAGGAATTGTACTTCAGTTCGTTAAAAACATCACATGAGGTGAATACTGAAATTTAACCCACCTTTACAATAATATGGCATTCCCTATGAGTTTTTTTTTTGTAATACTTGTAAACTACTGAAACATAACTCTAAACTATGTATATGCGATTTCATCGGGACATCGGGAATTGAAATGACTCTTGTAAGTCTAGCTGTTGTTCGTAAAGATAGACTAAGAGTATTAGATGCGCACTTGATTCTTGTCTTCATAAATCAGTTGGGGAAGTGTTTTAAAAAAACAGGTTTTCACCTACATCCGTTTAATTTTTTAGCCTGTAGAAATACTAGTGTGTAGTAAAATGAATTAGTTTTTTTATATGCTGACAAGCTATTTCGTCTGAAGTTACGCTACAGCTGGCTCCCTGTGAGCTCTTTTACTAGGTAGTCATAACTCTAAAAACATAACTTTAATTCTAGTACAGGTTATCTTTCATCGCTTTAGAGGGAGATTAAACTGATTTATTAAGAGAGGAAGTGCTTAAACAGCTGGAGGTTTTTTTTTCCTTTGATATAACGCATTAAAATTCTTATTCTCTGCTTTTATGTAATTAATTATCTGATGAAAATAGTAATATCTGAAAAATCACTTTATACGTATTAGTTTAATTTTTTATAACCTAATGATTTAATCACCAGTTAGCATTTTTGCTAATTATGGTTCTTCATGTTTGGAAATTGAGTTTGTATCGCTAAAAGCGTTAAATCTAGACTTTTTACCTTTTATTAAGATTGTCTAGTATTGTTATATATATGGTATATAATGACGGGCGTAAGTGTTTCTAATACATAATTCTAATTTCATAGTTAGAATGAAATAATAATAAATATTAGAAGTAAATTAAGAGTTAAGCTAAAATTAATAGTTCTCATGAAATAAAAATTTTTATTTTCATAATTCTGTTTCAAAGATTTAGGAAACACTCGGTAGACTAAAATACCCTTATGTTAATTTAATTTTGTTAGTCGTTGAAGTTATGATAGCTAATATATACTTTAATTCATAATCATAATTTCAAAATTTATTCAAATTTTATTCAATTATAAGGAATGGTACTCAGACTGGCACCCAGGAGTGGCGCTGGTCGGCTTGATCCCTCTTCACCCGCCCAAGACCATAAGCGAAATAGTAACGTTACGAAGGATGAAAACCTATTCGACAAACGTATTAAAACAATAACATCATGTTAGCTTTGTTAAATATGCATGAAAATATATAATTTTATATACATGATGTAATCAATGAATTAGCAAAGAAAAAAGAATGATTAAATTTTAATTTATATTTTTAAAAAATTTTTTAATTTTTGCAATACTACTTAGTAATAATGCTCTGTTAAGTGCTTCAACTAAATAAGTGCAATATGAAAAAGATTGATAGAATAATTAATTAACATGGAAGTTCAATTTCAGGTACATTTTCTATCTCTTATAATTCAGTACGATATACTGAACTTTATGACACGGTTTCACTTTAGTTTTGTTGAGCCTCTCCCAAGACAAAATCTTGCATGTGCACTTGGTGGTACTGTAACGTTTCAGAATATCTGGTGCAAAATTATAAGCAACAAGGCCTTAGGTAAAAGAGATAAAGTCCCCCTACAGAATTGAAACAGACCACAATAATGACAAAAATTTTAGACAGGGGAATTTTAACACTCAAATCATTTTTTTTACCCTATTCGTGTTCTATTCAGTATTTTCTTTTTACCCAATTCCCTAATAGTTCTAAATGACGCATCTCATATTGTCTCTATTGTTAGTAAAAGATACACTGGCTTTTAAAGTAACATTTATACCAGAGGTATCGTGCGACAAGGACATATATCTCAGAATAGACGGACACACTTAACTATTAATGACTGTGTCATTTTTAGGCTAACTTGTATTAGCAAAATGTGTGGCGAAATCGAGTGATGAAATTGTATTCTTTTAATTTTTATCTTCTTTAAAAGGACATAGTCGGTTATATCCTTATTTTTGTTCAGGATATAGAAAGTAATAGATCTGGGGGGAGGGGGTGCCGAGAGGCTTTCACACCACCAAGGAACTGATGGTGTGTGTGTGCACGCGTGATTGTGTGTATATATATATAGCAGTATCTGTAATTTTGTTTAACTATTTTTCATCAATGACAGTATAAAATTCACCGATACTTCTCCCAAAGAGTTTCTAGTTACGGCCTTGATGAGCATTGATTCAAATATTAACATTTTTTTTTTGTTTATGAATATATTATGAACATTTTTATTTTCTTCTAAATAAGGCTGAAAAATGCGAGTACCTGTCCATATAGAGGAGCCCGATTTGATGCTTGTGAGTGTGATTCTGATGAAAACATCAATGCTGGACTGACAACATTTCAAAAAATTGCTATAAACATAACAAATTTAGCAGTTCAGAGTAAGTTTATACGTTGAAATTTGTTATAATAGTAATAATAATAAGTGTTAACCTGAGAAATATTCATTGACATTTTCTGAATTATTTTACAGCAATAGAAGTTTTAACTATAAATTTGTTATACCGTTACATTAATTTTTTTTTATTTATAGAGTAACAACGATAATCGAAATTTATTATTTCAGTTGTCTGATAAAATGTCATAATCAAATTTGTCCCTTTAATTAACGTTTTACTTTTACACAATTCGTAATCTATTACATAAAATGATATTTTCGAGGAAACTATGAATGTTTAATAACGAGATATATAATTTTTATACAGATTTTGGATTATAGTTTTATGAATATTTAATAAATTTGCAATGGTTGTCACCAAACTCCTTCATAACCTATGTCGTTTAGTGAAAATGTGTAGAACAATGAAAATTAAATAACGATGTTATCAAAATTACTTTAACAGTATTTGTAGAATACAGTGAAAAAAATAATTGCGTTCTCTCGGTATGCGCTTGTTTCGTATTTTGAAATCCGGAAATAATGATAACAGATAAAAGATGCTGTTTCGAGACTAGCCCATGCATAACAATATTTTTAAAATTTTTAAATTTAAGGTGAGAGTGGACTTTAATCTGCACTGAGCTCACTGAAAATTCGATATTTCTAGCTCTTAGATTTGAGAAATATAATTGAGAATGAAAAGAAAAGAATATTATATTTTTAATATCCAGCATCCTATAATAACAGTTATTACCTAAACAATAGTACAAGTATAATAATAATTTTAAACATTTTTTTCAAGACATTTTTTTTATATTGTATGCATACTTGAAACATTTCAGCTTCATTTCAAGTTGGCACATTATTTCTAACTGTATGAACAATTACCTCACACTCTATAAAATACAAGCTACTAAAAATTGACGTTTCAACCATAAGCATGCAGAATTTTTTACATAAAAAAATAGATAATTGTAATATTTTTTATATCTCTCTTTGCATTTTATTGTAAATGAATATGTTATTAATGTAGTTTTATACTAAGGTTTAAAATATATAAGTTAAAATGCTCGTATTCTTTTTAAAAGAAATACTCATGATGCATTTCAAGTAAAGGTATTTTTCAAACAAATAAATATTTAACTCTTAAAATAACGTTTTAACATAAATATACTGCTAAAACCATATGAATTTTTTTTACAGATTAAAAACAAAATATATTTATTTAATAATCCACTGTCACTTTAAACTTTTTTAGTTCAATTATAGATTTATCCCAAATAAAAGGATAACTGATATATGCGCATGTAAAGCATGAAATTTTAAAATAAAATAAATACGAAAAATAGAGAAATTGTTTCCCTTTGTTTATGAAATGAGGATCCTAAATACAAAATATCCTTTTTATTACGCTGCCCTGAAAAATTTGCAACTTATAGAATAAATACCATTCTTATCTATATGCGATATCTGATGTCAAACGTTTGCAAATAATTTTAGAAATTAAACATCGCATGAAACATTTTTCGATTGTTGCAGAATTAATATCATTATATTTTACGATAACTTATAAACATTTTAATTGACTTTTATTCAACATGATTTATAAAACAAAACTGTTAGCTATGTTTTGTTTTGATCAGTTAATGCCCAGAAATTCAATACGAACTTATTTTAATAACAACCAGGATAACAACTATGACTCATTTTAACTTTTCATAATTAAGTTTCTGAATGCTTTCAAACTACCGCAGTACTTTTTTATTATTATTTTCTTTTGTTTAAGAAAACAATATTGTTTTGAATGATTACATCCTCTACATTATTAATAACAAGTCCCGCAAGTTATTTTTTGGGTATGTAAACAAAGTTGCTAGTGCAAAAGTGGGTCCAAAAGTCATGAGATTAGCCGACCGGTTTGACTTCTTGACCCCGTTTTAAATACATCACAGGGAACAGGAATGTTAACTCCGAGGGGTGGTAACACCACACCACTAGTACACACGGAGGTTACTTATTTACTGATGTCATTCACTAAATCTTTGTCTTAGTTTAAAACACAGAATTTCAGACTGGTTGAAATTTGTCTTCATTTAATTTACATTGCGGAGACATTTATATTAATAACAGACATTCAAATTAACGTTAAGATATATTTGAATCTCCTAAAATGTGTTCTTCCATCTAATTCTACTACAATTTTAATGTCCCTATGAATTACTTTATTCATATTAATATTGCATTTAGACACTTTCATTAATATTATATCTATTTAAATCAAACGCCACTATTTAATTAGTATATAAGTAAAAATTAAAATTATTTTCTTTTTATTTTTCATTTCTATACATCAGCGTATATTGTTATCTATCAAAGACCTCAATACCAACAACTTTTGTATTGTTTAGTATTTCTTTGTATTTAAAGTTTCTCTAAGGTAAAATAGTTAAGTTACAAACATATGTGCTCATATTATGTCTTCAGCATTAAGATCATAATACTTAGGAAGACAAAAATACTATACTCATAAACAACATAATTCGTTTGTTAGAGATGTCTACTTTGTCATAAAAGAATTGCGATTTGTTTGATTAGACTTTAAAACTGGGAAATAAATAAAAATTTAAAAACGCTGACCACATATTGAGTGTTATAATTATTTATAAAATTTTGTTTTCTAATTGTAATGCCACCTTTATTTGAGTGCATTTCTTTAATAAATTTAATGTTGAATTAGGATTTAGATAATACCTTTTCAATGTTAGGATAGATACTTTAAGATTTTTAAATACTCCCCTTTCTGTCAAAACTAACATATCTTGTCCTATATTTATTATCCTATTGTGTTATATGTCCTATTGTCCTTTATTCTTGTCCTATCCTCCGATTTTTCCCCATATTTAATCACTTCAGCTTTAACTCATCTATTCATTTTAATGCATTAATTTTCTTAAGATATAAATTCCACTTTTTCAACTTTAGAATTTATCAAATTAATATACCCTAAAAGGACAAACTATAGTAATCATACGCATATTTTATCCTTTTTAAGAGCGATAAGAAGTATGTAAATAGTTGCTTATTTTTTTTTCTCAGCAGTCTTTTCTAACATAAAATCTTTTTTTAGCTCATGATCTCGCATTTTCGCAAACCCACAAAGGTCATCCTGTGCCAGTTGGCGAATCTGGAGATTGCTACAGCAAAGTATCATGTCCTCAAGGACGATTTTCCTTAAGCTTATTAGGAACAGGCTTCGTTGTTTCTCCAGTCACTAAGTGGATAACAGTTGGAAATTACTCTTCCAGCAGAATACGATGGCTAGAGGCGAGTATATTAAGCGTCTATAGCAATTACTTCTACAATGTCAGTTTTAATTAATGTTTTATAGGCTTGTATTTCTCTATGATTCATAATAGCTCAGTTGTTATGAGTTATCACAGTTTCAGTTTCATTCCAATTAATATGCCTTCTTATCGTTAATAATTAATATTTATTGGCATTATATGAATAAAATACGATCAAACCCCGTTATAACAAACTCTCAAGGGATCATAACTTTTGTCCGTATTAAGCATAATTTCTAAAACATGACAAATCAAATTCTAATGAATTAAAATCTTACAACAAAATTTCTATTATTTTTACCATTATTAACTAATATTCTGC
>CM063502.1:16033109-16148109 GCA_032207245.1 Pardosa pseudoannulata
AGATGCTTCATGATTTCACTGTAAAGGAGTGGACATCTAGCCTCGGAGTAACAGACTTTTCTCCCTTGGAGATTTTGAAAAGTTCTCGTAGATTTGCTCCTAGGCTACTGCTGGCAGCAGCCTGGCAGACCAATGAACACTACCACCTCACCCCAAAAACTGTGATGATATTTGTGAGCTACAAAATTGCTCTTAACCATAAGCTCAATGTTCATTAGACTGTACAGACTGGCCACTACCATGGATTACGATTAGATCTTCATGAATTTGAGAATGAGAAGCAATACAGTTCCCGTTATGTAATTTCTGATATTAGCTGTCAAAATAATCGCAATATAATGACATGAATACAGTTTATTGATTTTAAAAACAATTAAACCCGTTTCTTTTGAATCAGATAAAGATTCTTAAGATAAAAAATATATTATTTATAAAACACTTTTGTTGGATATCAATGTACCTCTGGTGTAATTCATAAAGTTTTATGAAATTACATATAAAAGGTTGTGTAACGAAATGAAAGAGTGTTACAGTCTTTTTAATCCGCTGGTTCTAAATACTTAAAATGTAAATATCATAATAAAAATACAGTTCTTTTCGATCTCATCATCAGGATAAATTAACCAATTATTTATATACCTGATGTCATTTCGTTTTCAAAATTACTTTAAATAAGTGGTTAATAAATACTATTGAGAGTCGAATGAATTCTTTCTGTGACAATACGATTATTTATTGTTTAGTAATTGTATGATTTTTTAGAGTTTTCAATGTTTAAATTGAAAACTTTTACTGTTATGGTTTGTAATTTATGAGTTTGTTATGTTTTACGATACTCACATATACATGCATCCACTTTCTTATTTTTCTTATTTTAAGTCTTTTATAGTGAAAGTGTTATTTGGAACTGAGAATATTCAATAAATAAGCGAAACAACTGTAAAGTTCGTGTGATAACCAGATGCCCAATATTTGTCTTTATTAGATGATTAAAACATCTCAAACAGCATTTTTTTAAATTTAGATGTAAAATAACATTTCATTTTTAGTATATATGTATATAGTTGCAAATTGTTAGACTAATTGTTTATGTCAACAATCGATATCAAGATCCTAATAAATCAACTTAGAAATATGAAGCATTTTTTTACACTTAAATTTTGAGAATAATCGTACTAATTCTCCTTTCAAGTTTTATATCCTTCCTAAAATCCATAAAATGAATGTACGTGTGGATTAATAATTATAAAGTTTACTTGGAGCTTAATTTTTTCTTTAGGCTTAAATGTCAGAGATCATACATTACAAGATTTCCACAAAATAAGATTAAGTGTGATTAAAAATATTTTAGATGTTTTAATCCATTCTAACTTAATAAGAATTAAGGCTCATTCCCTTGATACTCGATGTTGTTGAAAATATTTCACCTTATTATGTATGCGAGAGTTTTAGCACATTTGCATGTTTTCAGTCTTTTGTCAGTCATAAAATAAAAATATAAGATACAAAATTGAAACTATCAAATATTACAGTTTTAACGTAGGAGGAAATAAAGTCTAAAAATCAAGATTTTTTTGTTAATACTTATTTGAAAGTGTTCCATACGTGATTCATATTTTATTCTTTCTTTCATTCAAATCTGTGGCATGTTTTTATAGATTTATTTAATACTTTCTCAAAGATATTTTAAATCACGTTTTAAATTCCATTCTCTTAAGATTTATTTAAACTATAGTGAATTGAATTTGATGCCATATTTAACTAATGAACATTTTATTTATTTTAATATTGGTTAAGAGTTTTTTAATTGTGTGTTTTCATTTTTTAATTTCATTTATGTGAGGTTATGTGCGTATATTGCTAATATTCTTAAATGTAAAACAAAATTATTTGTGTAATTTAAAATTCAAACTATTTCATTTGTGTCGAAGTTGGATTAAACATGTATCATTGAAGTATTTTTATATTCGTAGAGTGTGACATGTATGTAATAATTTTTAATTTTTTTATTTTTATCATATGCATAGTTATATTTTGAACTGAAAATGTGATTTTGTTCTCTGTTCAGTCATTTTTGTTCCATTTCATTTGTTTTGGTAATAAAATAGGATTAATAAAAAAAACTTTTACTTTCATTATTCTTTTTTTTTATTTCTACCTATTAAAAAATTTTAAATCTGAAAACAGATATTGAAATCAAAACTCTTAAGAGTCAGATTAATATCAAAGCTGCTGTAATAATAATACGTAGCATTTGTAGTTTCATATCATTTAAGGGTCTAGTACCTATTAAAGGCCTCAAAACTCGAGAAATTTTCCCCTAATTCAATCTGTTGCAGCTTCAAAAATTATCTATTAATGAAAATAAAATTTATACTATACGTTTAACAATGTTTTTTCTCTAAAATTATGGTTTTCGTATTTTTTTAGCTTGAGTAAAAAATTTATTAAAATATTAGTTTCATAGTTAAATCCGATGCGCAAACTTTCCTCCTTTATACTAATGAATATATCCAACTTAAAATATAGTACTGTAATGTATCTAAAAAATGACCAACTATGAAATTAAAATTATTAATTTTTGCATCGAACATAAATAGTCAAAATATTTTCGTTTAAAAAATTTGAGTGGTAAATTAAGGTACAATTAAAAATTTTGCCATAGAAATGAAACTATATTTCGTCGTTGTAATCCCTCTTTAGTTAGCTATTCACGAATTTTGGGATTCTGAAATTAACTGTTCTAGAGATAATATACAATGAATAAAAGCAACATACATTTTCAGCAAACAAACACTGCAATCCTTCGACGCTAGTTGAGTAATAGAAACAGCATTCTTTTGCTTGTAATTTTCGTTCAATTAGGAAAAGTATGAATTGGGATTGTTTTGAAACATCTCAAGGATTTCAATTTATTATAATATTCTATAAACAAAAAGTGATTTTTTTAAAGATTTTAGAACCTACCAGACCCCACATCAAAAATAACATTTCCTTTTTAGTATATATGTATATAGTTGCAAATTGTTAGACTAATTGTTTATGTCAACAATCGATATCAAGATCCTAATAAATCAACTTAGAAATATGAAGCATTTTTTAAACTTAAATTTTGAGAATAATCGTACTAATTCTCCTTTCAAGTTTTATACCCTTCCTAAAACCCATAAAATGAATTGAGACATTTCAATAAGCAAAGGAAATAATGTTAGTCTTCCATGCTTTTGTGATATAGTAAAAATTTTAATGTACACAAGCCCATTTAGGATATCTTTAAAAAAAAGCATAGTGTAATGCAAATTTTTAGATTAAGTTACTGTTAAAATTAAACAGAATTCAAAATAAACCTATATAACTTTGAAAAAATTAAAAATATCTAGAAAAATTTAATCGAAATTTAAAAATTTTTAAAAGTTTTACAATTGAAACTTGTTAGAGTAAATTTAATACTAAAATATATTTCCTTGTTTTATCTTGAAATGAACTAGAGGTTCAAAGTTATATTAATGAATAAAATTTTAGAGCCCAATAAAAGTGTCGTTTTTTTTTAAATTTTAATACAACATTAATATTTAAATAATAGACTGCAAATAAAATGAAAAACATTTGTATTATAACGAATCTTATAGTAGTTTTTAAGGAAACAATACCTACATTAAAGTGACAAAGTCTCACGAAAGTGTGGTGGTAATTTTTTCAATTGTATGGATTAGCAAAAGATTAAATTTTATATGTAAAACTTTTTCTGTAAGTCAGATATAAACCTAAAATTTTATACATTTATCACTTCCTGTTCAACTGCAAGTAATTTTCCCTCGTAAGCTAATTTTTTTCAAAGTAATTTTTTTGAATGCATACAATTATTTATACTCCTCTACAATTGCAGTGAATACATATATGAACAGAATGAAGGATTTAGAACCGTTGTCCTCATTTTAATAGGTATGGATACTTAAAACTTCATTTTTTTTATTTTAAATTTTTAATAACAAACAATCAATAGGCAAATGAGGAAAAAAATAATTTTCACTCATTTTCAATAATCGGTAAGTATAAAATGAAAGTAAAATGAAGAGAACATTGTTATTTTTCATTTGTAATATCTCCGTTAGATTAATCCACATTGAAGTTATAAGCTATTACTTTTTCAGTGAATGTAAAAATACTGTGTATTTATTCTGTTTACTTTTTGCTAATCCTTTCAATACAACTATACTTTATTATTACTGAAGTTTAGGTTAAACAGAAATACAATATAGATCCTCATTAGACTATTATGCCGCTGGTGACCAAAACGTCAGCAAAATGGTATAAATACACAAGAAGGTTAATAATCCCAAAAGAAGCAATAAAAATATTTAAGGACAAAAATATAAATTTTTAAAAAAAATTTTTAATTTAGAAGAAATTGTAAGGGTGAAAAAAAATTTATAACGAGTCTTGCATCTGAATAAATCTCGGCAAAATAATAAAAGGGCAAAAATTGCAAAAGCCTCCTACGAGAACATATACTGCATCTCCACCATTGATATTATCTCTATACTTAAAACAGTGTCCGTTTGTGTGTGTGTGTGTGTGTGTTTATATCAATACATACGGTTTGTTGTAGTTTCCATATTTGCACTTTCGAGACTAAAACTTTTTACTCACAGTCTATCTCATAGAATGACAATCTGTGAAAGTAAAATTTCGAGTGTAACAACATATTTTTGCGATTTTTCAAGAATTAATCAAAAATTGACTTACGCCTTTAATAACGTCATAATTTCTTTAAATAATTCAACAGTTGAATAACATAAAGTTTTCGTATGTCTTATGTAGTTTGAGCCTATATGAAGAGAGATAGAGATATAGAGATTATATCTCTATCTCTATAATATATAGAGATTAAAAAAATTGAAATCTTTATTAATGGCTAAAACTCCATTTTCACCATTTCTTGGTGCTTCAGTACATCATAAAAGGAACTTCTATTCTATACACCAGAAAAGGAAGCGTAATATCGGGTATGGAATAAAAGAACTTCCTTTGCATTTTAAGCACGTGAAGAAAACATTTATTAAACACGAAATTTAAGGAATAAAAATCTAATTCAATTTAATTAATTTAAGAAATAAAAATATAGTGTTCATTTAAGTGTTGTCAAATTTAAAATTCAATTTAATTTAATAGATCACGGATATTTTTCATCTATAATAAATTGTTTATTAGAATAAAATTGAATTTACAGCCTATTACTGTTTCATACTTGTATCGTGACACCAATTTCTAAATTTTCACTTTAGCAACGCATTACGATGGGGAACATATATATCGATTCAATTTCTTTACCGATCTTGGGTATGAAATCGTCTTTCCGAAACCCTGACATCGTAAGATGGAGTAACAGGGTAATCGCAATATAGGGTTCCCGATACATAAACATCGTCTTTTCGATTTCCCGACATGTGCAAGGAGTAAAGTCACGACCTTCGAAAACCTATCGAAGCGCATGCTATGTAAGTGTTTACCGATTTATCTACTGGGAAATCGTTTCTCCGACTGCGGGTCAAAAAAAAAACAATTAACTAAAGGACTGATACAAAAATGTTCATAATTAAAATGAATGCCTCACAGATAGCATACGATAATTTTGGCACATGTTTAAAAATACCTGTAACTAATGGCATTGAAACTTTGAAGTTAGAAGGTGCATGATGCTGCAGAATATTTAAATTATAACTAACAAGGATAACCTTATATCACAGAAAAAAATTAACATTCAATCTATTTTTTTATATCTAAGTCATTGATATTTAGACTCTATTCATAAAACGACATTATAATACTCAAGTGTAGGAAAGTACCAAAAGCATCTCAAAAGAAAGAAAACTATGATTTTAGATAGAGAAAAAACAGAACTTTATAACGTTGGTAAATTTGAAAGTGTTTTGATAGTTTATCAAGAGTACTCGCATAGAGTACTAGTTTCTTTTCATTTTTAACATTATCGATAATTTCATCCTTCTGTATTATAAAAAACTCCATATCTAAAAAACTGAAGTTAGTTTAAAAATCTATGAAAGTATAAAAGCATGTTGCGAAAACACATAATCCAAGGAACAAATTACACTCACCATTAAAAATTAATCATCGAAAATTATATAATTGCGTGAAAAAAGTCTGGACATGACTATTCTGAAGTTTCCACAGCTTCACAGATAAGTTCTCTAATTACCATTAAAATAATCTATTTCTTGAAATACAGAATTAGAAACAACATTAAGTTGAAAAAAACGGGAATTTACAGTGTTATTTGGAAGTTACAGTGTTGGAGGAAGTTGCGTATTACCTAATTTTACACCCTATTTTAGCTTATTTTCCTATATAAAATTTGAATTAATAGTAATAAAATTTATATTTTTAATTATTTTTATAGTTTTAAGCCGTGCCTAAAAATAAGATTATTTTTGAAGTAAAAAACTAAATATTTTCCAAAAGTTTCCTCCTGAAAGAAGTGGACGCTTTAAGAGAATGAGTCAAAATTGTTTTGATCTTGATAAAATATGTTGGAAATTCCAAATAAATCTCTAAAGTACTCAGAAAAGCTCTATTCCTCTAGTCCATAGCGCAATTCAGATATTTTAATTGCAGCGATAAAAGCCCAGCTACCACTCATATGTGAGTTAGATCGTAAATCTCTAACGATATAGTTCCTAGGTATTCATTAGTAAGTTATGCCGAATCTTTAGATGATATGTTTATAGTACTTGAGACTAAGCTCTCATGAAAAAAATATTAACGTTATAAGGAGTTCGATGAGTATCCAATGATTGAGGAAGTGTAGACCAGTCCCCAGAGTCAGCCAGTGTGTGATGCTGCTCTCGCTCGATGTACGGACTTGCTGCTACTTCAAAAAGCTGTGAAGTGCTATTTCGAAGAGATTCTGTTTTATATTAGAGCAAAAGCCAGATATACGAAAGTATTTCTATTTCGCTTTGTGATTTCTCCACGCGTAGTATACGTCGTTATCTTCGAAGAAAGGAGAGTGTGTAAAAATCACAGAAGTCATATAGCGTTCTTCGAATTTAAGTTTGAAGCAAATTAGTTTTGTTATTACTGTTTTTAAAGAGATGGCATCTTTAGCAACGGTGTTCTGGGTTCAAAAAAGGATTTACTTGGTAAGATTATAGTCATTTCGTATTATTTTGATATTACTTATAGAGAACAGGTTTTTATAAGCGTAATGAAATTAAGAGTTTAAAATAAAATTAAATTATTTCAAATTAGAATATATATATATATTGAAGAATATAAGTACCTATTATGGATGTTATAGAGTAAAATAAATAGGAAACAATACCATAAAGGGTAAATAAAGTCAACAATGTATAATGAGCAGTAATTTCCTATTGTTAGGGGACTAGATATCTTAAATCTAAATTTTATAGCTTCTGATATTTAACATACTCTTAATCCATTAATGCCCAAGTCATTTCTGTAGAATATATATATTAATGAATATTGTAAATATAATTTATTATAGACTGCAACGTTTAAAACAAATAGGAAATTTGAACAAGAATAAAAGTAGATGTCATTTTAAGCACCAGAGAATACCATTTAAAGAAAAAGAAAAACCTCGTGATAAGAGCTGTATTTGATATCACATGTAAGTAAACTATCACATTCAAGTACTGTAAAATGAAGTTTCATAAAAGATAAAACTATTTGTCCTCGCATCCACCGGTATACCTATTGCAAAAGTAAATTCATATACAAGGCTCAAGATATCATAAAATGTCGATCAAGATGACAAATTATAAAAGAAGAATCTTAAATATTTCGGGGATTGTTTATAGGATTGCCCTTTACCTTCCCTCAAAAAAAAATCGCTAATATAAGCTTAAAAATCCTTCAAATTGTATCTTAACTATCCTCAATAGAAACATTTAGGGATTAACTGGTTAAAAGAGCTTCTTTTCAATGAAAGCCTAAAACATTGGTACTATTTAGGAAGCACCTAACAGAAAAGTAAATTTATGTGCGAGTCTTGAAAAATCATAAAATGCCGATTCATATAAAATAATAATAATAATAAGTATTCGAAATCTACCTTCGCTGAAAAGGGAAACTCGTCCTAAGGAAGGATGAAAAATTCTACAAATTATGTCTTATCTGTCCTTATAAAAGAACGCTAGGTATTGATGGGTTAATGTAAACCCAAATAATGCTATTATATAGAAAATGTGAGATACTAAAATTTACAACAAAATAATAATTTAATTAATATAAAAATATGCTTTCATAAAAATTGACTCGTTTTAAAAATAAAATCTTAGGAACTAAACAATCATTACTCAAACTGTACCTTTTATAATCAACAAAAAAGTTAATGCAGAATATTAGTTAATAATGGTAAAAATAATAAAAATTTTGTTGTAAGATTTTAGTTCATTAGAATTGGTTTTGTAATGCTTTAGAAATGATGTTTGAAATGTCAAAAGTTTCGTACTTAAAAAATTATTTAAACCATACACAAAACATATATATGCGTTAATTTGTTTAAAAATGTATCATTCAATAGTAAAATTCTAATTATTTTTGTGTAGCTTCAAAGCTGCTTAGTTATTACATTTCAAAAGAGAAAGTCTGATAAAATGGGTAAAACAATTTAGTATGAATTGAAATTTAGATCTCATCAGATAACGACTTCAGTTACGGAGAATGTGGCCCATTAAGCTCTGCGTACAATTCAGTAATCAAGTATACTTTTTGCAGTTGAATGATATTTAAAGTAAGTTTGAAGTAAATAAAAAGAACAAATTGACACAAAAGAGGAAACATTTATTTAAAATCTTTTAGCTACAGAATATCAAGTCACAATAAAATTGACGCATGTACACAATACAGTACAAGATACTATAAAACTAGTGTTGAAAATTTACTCGTATAAATCAAATGTATAATTTTCATTCAAAAGCAACACTGTTCACAATAATATCGCTTACGAATAATATGTACACAAGTGTATGCTAATGGGAAAAGTCAGCACAATGACGGCAGTATTATAGCAAAGTATCAGTTGCATGCTTATTTGGACAACTCAAGTTTTTTCTCACCAACAATTGTACTACATTAAAAAAAATTCAAAAAGTTTTCATGCTATAAAGTAATAAAAACGGCGTGTATGTATATTTGGCATTTAATCTGAATCACAGCACATGATGAGTTGCCACAGTGCCGTTGCTTTGTATGAGCAACATATATATTAAATATTTCTGCTTTAAAGAAGATACTTTAGTTGCCAAGCTTAAACATTCATTAAGATATACTATGTTAGGGTACCATGAATACAAAACAACATTCATTTTTTCTATTGTCACATTGATAAATATATTATAGCACTGCAAAGTGTTATTATGCGCATCAAGTTCTTTTCTAAATCTCTACAGAAACAGTTTACACAAGAAAAATTTCAGTTGAATAGCGTACTAAATTGCACATAAAATATACCAGGAAAAATTTAAAGATACAAAATGTTGCTCTAATTTTTCAGTAAATAATAGCCTCTACATATTAGTTCATTGAATTTTGTCCGTCTTTTCGTAATCAGTATTTAACATTTAAAAAAATGGTAAACCATTTTTAAATTAATATCGGAGAACTTTTTTAAGAATTACTATAAGTGTGTCTATGTATGCATGCATGTATGTGTATGTGATTTTATACTCATTATTTACCGATACATATATACCAATTTATTCCATGAAACATATGTGCATTAGTACAGAGATTCTTAAATTCTAGGTCGCTACCCCAATTGGGGTCCCTGAACCTGCATCAGTAGTTGTCAAAAATATTAGCAATTTTGATATTTATTCAACTTTATTATAACAATTTTACAATTACCAAATATTTTTACAAGTAGAAAGAAGAAACGAAAACGTTTCGACGCATTTTATTATAATAGAAAATATTTTATTATAATAGTTTATTTGCTTTTGCACGTGAAGCTGTCAGTTCATCAAAGACCCTACCTGTACAAGATCAGGGTGTTTTAGTAACGCATACTAGCTGAGGGTTTTATCATTAGTCATCTTCCACGTGGCTACAACTATTGAGAAGATTATAGTCAATGTTTCAATTTACGCAAGTGATTGGATTTGTTTTTATTATTGTATTATTATTTCTATGTTTGCCACTTATTTAAAATTTTGTCTTAAAAGGAAAAATTAAAATTAATGATCTAAAATTACAATAGTATATTACAGTACATAGAAACTAACAATTTCAGTCACGCTTGTGTAAGATTTTCGCGATGTTTATAGGGTTCCACAAAATTTTCCTAAATAATAGGGAATACCCTCGCCAAAGAGTTTAAGAAACTCTGCACTGGTAAATGCTATGAAGAGAAAAGGAAGGGGTTCACTTTAAAGAAAAAAAGACTACCATCCTGAAACTATAAATTTCAGTAAAACATCTTTAATAAAAGAAATTCTTTAATAAAAGAACTTATTTAGAAAATCCTTCTTTCCTTTATTCCTTTCCTTTTACCACGGTGGTTAAAATATACATTTTCATAAACCTTATACAACAAAAGATATGTGGCACATAAGTGATTTGAGCATAAGTTTACAATCATAGACATTAGATGCCAAAAATATTTTTTAATGTCACAGAAATCTCTTTTTGTAAAGCTGTATAGATAACATATACATTGTATGATCTGACATAAAGTACATGAAATAGAGTCAAAACTTACATTTATATTGATGGCAAGCATCGATTTTTGATACAATCTTAAAGTTAGTATATATCATACATGCCGATTCATTTAAAAATGTAGTGATTTAATCAATAGAACTTTTAAATTTAAATATTCTTTACATATTTTCTTATACACTCTGCAAGTTTACATAATAAATTTTAGATAAATGATATATCACAGTCTATTTTGTAATTCTCTTTTTGCAGTGTTTCACAACTTCGGTGTTGCTTTTGATAGGATTACATTAAAAATGTTTGATACTATGATATGTATTTTTATTTTGGCACATGTATGTGATGAACTAATAAGGCTAAATTCTTTTAGTTTTTCGTTTAGTTTTATAGACAAATATCCAATGCATAATTTCAATGTACATTATTGAATTAGAACTTTTATTAAATTTAGAACTTTTATAGCCTTATAAAAGTTAGAATTTTCTTATATTAATTTCTGCTTGGTAGAGCTTAACTTTAGTGACAATTTAATGTTACTACTTCATTTATCAGGTTCGTTTAATTTTTATTTTGTTTTATCTTTGGAAATAATTCATAAAAACAATAACTAATTAGTGTCAAATGGGGCATAAAAGATAACTATAACGTAAATAAATGTAAATATCTCAGAAAACTAAAACAACTATTTAAATAATTCTAACTTGAGTAAAACAAGAAGAAGGATGTTTTACGGCTTACAATTAAGAAAATTTCTCTGTAAACAATAAATCTGTAAAACCAGTTTCTTGTATTTAGCAACGTTCGTGAAAAAGGAGATTTAAAATAATTATTATTCATTAACTCTATTCTGTTTACATACTTATTAACTCATTGAATGTACGTATTGTTTTTTGTGTAAATTTAGAATTTAAGTGAAATAGAGAAATTATATAAATATATATATATATATATATATATATATATATTTTTTTTAGACAAATATTTTTTACCTACCTTAAAATACTATATAAATTCTTTTAAAAAAAGTAATTATCAATTTTCAAGTTAATAACGTTGTTATAACGATATCTGAGATTCCATTTTAAAGTACAATTTGACATACATGTCTTTCCAAAGTATATACTTGGGAAAGAAACGGGAAATAAAAAATATAAAAGAATAAAACACATCAAATGATGCTAACATGGGCTCTTACAATGGTACAAAACAAGTGCTTTCTAAAAGTGTGTGTATAAATGTAATTTTTTTTCTCAAAATGGAAATACTAAGTACGAAAACCTAAGGGACGTTGTTGTTAGTAACAAGTAATACCCAATCAAACGGTATTACTTATTTATAATTGAATAAAAATAATGATTTTTTATGTGTAAATTGATGATTTAACACCAAATAATGGTAAAAAGGAATATAGTTTACAAGTTGTCATTCCCAACTCTGCAAGAGTTTTACCTCTGTAATTTAGTAAAGCAAATACAGCTCACGTAAGGTTTTTAAAAATTTCGAGGTAAATCCTACTGTCGCATTAAAAACATATTTTTTATGTTTGTCATTTGACTGTTGAAAAATTGAATTTTTTATGCATCAGATGATTTAATTTTGTCTATTTATCACCAATATAAACAATTATGCACCGGTCATATTAATACTACAGTATTTGTGATATATTTTGTTAAATATTACAGCTTAAGTAATTAATAATTCTCTGTAATCGTTATAAAATTAAATATAGCTATAAAACATAATAGTAAATTATACATTACGTTTTAAAATTGCGTTAAAGGTTCTATTTTATATAAAATCAAAGAAAAAAAATATAGAAAAAGATTACTGAAAGAGGTATTTTCCCCAAAATTTGTAGTTTAAGATGGTTTTGGTTGATTAACTGAGTAATTTATGAAAAAACAATTATCATTACTCAGCTTTTGGTTGGCAGGGATGCCTTAAAAGACTGTGGCAGTCTATTTTAATAATTGAGAAATTGGTAATCCCGAATAAAATATTTGAAACAGGGAGTTTTACTTCTTGTTTTGCATGACTAAAAAACATTCTGAAAGTTAATTTTACCAGTTAAAATTTGTTTAACTGGTTATTAATTAAACAGGGAAAACATGAAAACCTTATAAGTCTTTCTTAAGAATTGTGTTATGAAAACGATGGATTTTTTTTTTGTATAAATGAATTCATAATATTGTAATATGCAAACTATATAAATGTATATAAATAAAAAATATTATATTTAGTTATATAACACTATAAGTACTATATATTTGTTGCATTATTCAAGTGCAATTCACAATGAAAGATACCATAAAAAAAGACTCTTAAAATGGGCAATCAATTTCCCTTCCTGAGGAGATTTCATATTTAAGACCATTCGCCATAAAACATTATGTAATATTTGTACAACACACCTAAAAATATCGATAAAATGGTGCCGAAAGATAGATTCTTTCATTTATTATTGTTTATATGGGAGTGCCACAATTGTAAATTTTTGGAATTTACTTAGGGTAAAAGAAATATGAGCATTTCAACGTATGATAAGCATTTTCCTGCATTTATTTACTGTTTCTAGGATATCGTGTTTATTTTTTATTCATTTTCAACTGTATCACTCTGCATAAGACTGAAAGAAATTAATTTTCATATGCTGATGTTAGACTCTTCTCTAACATATCGTCACATCTTATATGATTTCCTTTACTATCCAAATTCGAAAATATCTCCCATTGTAAGACTGGGAAGGTCCATTACATCCCCATGGATGAATATAGATAGGCTATAAACAAGCCTTCATAGTCTTAAGTGAAACAGATAAATTGAGCATAGAAGTAAAAAGAAGCCTTGCCAAAAATGGGAGCAAAACCGTTAATGAATGTGCTTAATGAATACTTTTGATGTTAATTTGTGATGTAAATAGCCAAGGGTAGAGGCATGTGAAGTAGAATTCTTCATTCACTTTTTTAGTCCCACAAATTAAAGAAAACACTTTTTAGTAAGTGCTTGTCTGCATCAACTCAAATTATTAAAATTTGATTTGAGAGACATCTTTAACAAGCATAGAATAATATATTCCATAAAAACAAGTAGGCATTCTTGAATGATCCTGAATGCATAACAGTATCTTTCAGTGACAATAGGTGAAAACATCCGAAAGTGCTTTACAGAGTAACAGGAAACATTTTCTATAACAACATGTAATGTCACAAATATTAAAACCATAGATATATATATGTATATATAGCAAAAAAAAGTTTAAAAAGCACTCACAACAACACTACGTGAGCGTATGAAATATGTTAGTCAAAAATCTTCTATTTTTTATGAATTGCTTGAAGCTAGGTACGCATTCAAAAATATGAATAGGTGCGGATAGTGAACAAACCTACTTATGAATTTGAAAAGTTAATGAATTGAATACCGAAGCAAAAATATCTTCATAAAATAGAAACCACTATGTGTATCACACATTTCGATGAATGCGATGAATCAGCAAATATTTATCAATTTGTCTGTATTTTAAACATTCTTTACTCTTGAAAATTATACACCCTCACGCAGAAAGTATGAAACTCTTTTCTATAGATAAATGGAGTACAGAGCCTTTATATTTAAATGGGATAAATCTTAAGCATGTGTGAGCAAAGATAAAATGCATATATTTTGTATATCTCATATATAATAAGCCATAAGAATCTCATATATTTTTAGCCATTACATTTTTAGAGAAATGTAATAAATAAATGATTACAAAATACTTTCGCTTCAGATAGGTGTATAAAATAGTCTCACTAAATGCAGGCTCAACTTTGGAAATGAATCTCTTTTACAAAGAGACTGACATATGAGATAAAACATTTCAACAACAAATAACAAAATATAAGATTTTGGGATTTTCTTCCAAATTTCATGCCATAAAAAGTGATTTTGAACGACACTCAGATAACATTTAGTTACTCTGTCCACAACGAAAACATTCTATATAGTTTATTAAAATCTCAGTACTTTTAAATAGATATTTTAAAACAATAGCCATAAAATTTATATCGATATTTCATAAAGTGGTCCCTATTTCGATAAATGAAACGTATTTTAAGCATTATTTGAAGGTAAGTCATTAAGAAATCGAAGAAATTTTAAATTATGAGCAGTGTTTACCTTCGGAAATATCTGTAAGTATACATACACCTGAAATTCCTTATGTATCTATACATACAAATGAATATGTCCTTTGTAATATGGAAAATAAGAAACAAAATGATTTATGTTTTGATTATATACCAACATTTTGTTTCAGTTATAAAGCATTACCAGTGTTCAAAATTGAAATATTTTTTTGGTTACTAGAGAGAAGAAAACCTGGAGCTATATTTAATAATGAAAGGACGGTTGTAACAGAAATTATATACTATTCATTCTGAATACGTTGCCAACAATTTATATTCTTGATCAGTTCTACTTGACATTATTTTAGCTTGCGCTGTATTAGTCTTTAATATTTACACATAATTAATATTCGATATTTTACAACAACTATCTTTGAGATTCTTAATCTATCCATACTTACTTCATTAAATTTAATTATATATCTACACTTCCTTTATAAAACCGACTTTAAATTATCAGCGTTCTAATATGGTTTTGAAACCATTCCAAGCATTATTCGTTTCATAAAAGTAAGTGCAATATAAACTTTTATCCTCATCTGATTTGTATACTCAAAGACACACAGTGATAGTAGGATTTCCGTTTTGTACAAATTTTCTATCACTTCAAAACTAATTCAGATCCATTCAAACCAAGGGAGAAAAGTCTTCCTGAGTTTAAATGTACTTGAATCCATGAAGTTTCTGTATAATATGCAATAAATTGCTGAGCTTTTATATTCTATTTACATGTTAAAAGTTTTAATGTTTTTTTAGAGCACGTTAGATCTGTATTCAGGGAACACTCTAGATGTTCTCCTGATAATGAAAATTGTATTGATGAACGAGATATTTTAATATTTTAACTCTGTTGTGAGGAAAATATCCAGAGGAAACTTATCTCTAATCTAATCATTTAACTTTTAAAAATGCCTCGACTAGAAATATTAAATGTGCTAAAGGCACCATTTGCTATTTCTTATATACTAACACAAAAGAAAATGACAATTGAGAGCATGTGATAAAAAAGATTTTAGAAATAAAACTAGATTGTACTATTTAATTTTAAGTCGATTGCATTTATTAGAAAATACCGTTTTTGATAACCAAGAACAGGCATTAATTTAAAACTACTAAATGTATAAAGTATATAAAATGAAATCGCTTTGTAATTTTTGGTGTTAAAAATGATTAAGTTAGTTTACTGCTGTTTACTTGGGTGGATATGATGTTCTTAGTATCAAGTGTAAAATAAGTTTTCTATTAATATTCTACTGAATATTAATAGAAACTTCTCCTGTTTGATTGCTCTGAACCACTACAATTTTGTTATATCTGGCGATAGTTAGGGTAATATTTCACACCAACGCTCTGAAAATTTACAACATAACATATTAAAGTTTTTCATAAAGTATACTGTAGTTTTACTACTAATTAAATATCAATTTAATACATTTTTAAAAGGTTATTTATCATTAAAACTAAAGCAGATATTTTAAATCCATACACATAATTTTCATTGTAAGAAATGAGTGCTGTCTTTAAATGTTTGGATGAATCAAGGGATTACTTTTCTGTAAATAAAGCAATATAACATGAAAGCATTGCATTTTAAGTAGTATGCATACAGACACTGCATTTCCATAATTTTGTTTTCTTAATAATGAAATCCATAGTGTCACTCAGTGGATAAATATATAATAGCAAGTAGTTGGTATATCCGCCACTTTTCAACTCAGATTATACAGAATCTAGTTTGTTGTTCTTCTTGTCGCCTTTTCCATTAAGCAGACCAGCTGACTCAAATATGGGATCCAAAATGGCATGAATCAGACCACCCCATACCTGTACAAAATAGTCATTCAAAATTATATCTCACAAATATTTCTTTTCACATTCACAATCTTTTCACAAATATTTCATTTCACATTATTGACAGAATTATAATTCTCCTATACTATTAAATCCCCCCTTGCAAAATAGAGGAAACCACCCAAAAAAAGTAATTCTATCACCTTCAAATTTTGCAAACTAAATATTTTATCCGAAGTATACAAATGATTAAAGGGTCGAAAATTTTTTATTAGATGATATTGCAAATTAGTAACTTAGCATTATTAAATATAATCACTCTGGATAAATATATAATAGCAAGGATTTGGTGTATCTGCCTCTTTTCAAGTAAGATTATACACAATCTAGTTTGTTGTTCTTGTCGCATTTTTCATTAAACAGACCTGCTGACTGTTCTTAAAACTATAATCACAGAATTAAGATAGCTGTTTGAAGGAAATATCTCCTTGTTTTTCACGAAAGAATCGTACACCGATACGAGAGAAGTAAAATTTTTATCCTTCTGTCGGTCTAAAGATCCCGTCTATTACTTAGCAGCTAGTGTTCTAAAAGCATCGCCTTTGTTGTTGCTGTTGCTTTAAATTTTTGTCAAATATTTTTTTAGATGCACTCATAATTAGCAACAGAGAATTTTTTCATATTTTTTTATCTTTTAGCTCTTTCCCAAACTTTAGCAAATTCATCCAATTGGTCTGTCATCCTTTACAGGTAGTTTAGTTTCGGTAGGCCATAAATAGATTAGAATTTAACATTTCTTAAAAGAATACTATGCATTTTTAAAAGCATTTAAAAAAAATACATTTTACCTCACTTACCTCATTAAATAGCGATAATTTAGTCTGAGATTAGTCCCTAAAGGAAAATAATGGTAAAAAAGAATAGAAATTAAACTCATACGGCTTCTTAACAGAAAAAGAACACGACCTTCATCAAAAAGATTCGAAGCTCTAATTCTTACATATTTGCACTGAAGGAAATTTGAACTACTTAGGAAAAGTCAGTTAAAAATTAATATCTGAACTGTGTAGGAAATAATCATATAAATACAAAAGGGCATTTTAATATCAAATATTAATGAACTTCAATATTTAAACAGAAAGTTATTATCTTTTGTTAGTAATAATTTTAGAAATGCCCCTTAATAACACATTTATAGCAATTCATACTATAAAGGTGACTAAGAAATAAAAGTACTTTAGTCCGGCCCCAATAATTTTTAGCTTCTTGGCATATGATATTATGCCATTGAAGAAGAAAGTAGACTGAAACTGCCTCGTATAACCACCCTACCATCAAATTCGAGACTTGTAAGACTAAGCGACTTGTTATAAGCTTAAGCTTGTAACCTAGTACTAGTTGTCAGTATTTTTGAAATATTATTATGAAGACTTATGGCTCCACCGGCAGTGTTAAGTTAAAAGACAATTAAAAATGTTGAAAAATAATTTTTTTTTAATTCTTGGAAAAAGAAACAAGTTGCCTAGCTACGGTTAACTCTATTTTACATTTCTACAATTTTTGGAGAAAGTTAATTGTTGCTAATACTGGCAAATAATAAATTGGTTCATTTTAAAAAAATCTAATTATTAATGATCTTTCTATTTCTTCGATGAATTTCACAACAGAAAAGTAAGCCATTTATGTTCACAATTTTGTTCACGTTGATCAATGCTCATATATTTGAGTACAAATTTCACTTCACACAATACGCTATAACTAAGGGTGCAATGATATATGAAGAGATGTGAAAACTTTTCATAGTCGTCCTTAATAGTTGATTTCTCGTTCTTTTGAAATATCGATGATAACATTTCCTGAAATCAGACCCCCTTTAATCTTTGTTCCATAAATGGCCAGTTACAATGACATTCGTAAACTGAAGCTCATCAGCCTTCTTCATCATAATTTATTATCTCCAATATTCATTAAAATGCTACCATCTTCATAATTTATTAAAATGTAAGAAAAATTCATTTTAAATATTTATGATTCTTTCCAGTATTTCTATACAGTCATTGAATTTGAAAAATGAAACTAGTTAATAACAAGATTGAATAGCAACTTTTGTTGCTGCAGGATAAACATGCTGTTTTAGGGAAGTATTTAAAGATAGAATACAAATATATAAGTAGAATTTTCCCATTATTTTTTAAGATAAATATTCTTTATGCATATCATAAAAGATGTACAGCTTTACCTCCAGTTTAATTTATTTTCAGTATTATGTCTACATATCGTTTCGTTCTAGTGACTAACCTCTAACTTCTCATTATGTAATATGATTAAAAATTGTAAACGATGAAATTTTAATGCTTTCTTTAAAGTATTGACATTTTTACCAATTGCAATATGATAGAAAGAATAACGTAATAATACATTTAAAAAGAAACTAAGTTGAATCAAATACAAATCTCAAAATAGTTACTCAATACAAAATACAAAAAAAAGAGTAGGAAAATGACAAATTGTGCACAAAATTCAAAACATCTTATGCTAAAACTTTCATAATTATTTGTCAAAAGTCTAATGTAAATGATAACCATCTTACCCGTCTAACTATACATATCACGACGTCGATTATTCGCAGAGAAGGTGTTAAAATCCACACACTTGTGAGGGCCAGAAGAGAGAAAATTAATCCCCAGAGAAAACCAAGTGGCAATGCTAATACACAAGTCAGTGCTCTATATACCCAGAATTTGGTTCCCGCAAAACACAAGTAGGCAAATTTCCAGATTGGGTCCAAACTTTGGTTTACTCGAGGCTCCGCAAGTACTTCTTCAAAGGCCACCTACAAATAATCAAGATCAAAGAATTGCACTAATTAAATTTTAAGAAATTTTAAGAAAAATTCTAATTTTTCATAGTAATATTTAGCTGCATTGCACAACTATCCAATTCCAAATGTAGAAAAGTATATACATACATACTTATATCAATACAGTACAAAATTTCAATTTTTCCTTTAAAAAGCTCTTTCAAGAATTTCAAGAACAAAAATTCTCAATTTCAAGCTCAAAAATTTCAAGATCAAGTAAATCCCATAAATAAATAAAGAGGTTCCTAAAATAGTTAGAAATATATAAAACATTCCAGCAAAAATTCCTCTGAATACCTTAAAAACATTATGATAAATTGTTTATTGTAAATAAAAACAAAGCATTTTCTCAGAACAAAAGCTTCATTTTTAATTAAAGATTTAGTTTCTTACAGATATATTCCAAAAGTCATATTATGAGTGAGTAAATTTCATATTTTTCAATAGGAATATTTATCTTATGTTTTTCAAAAATCACACTATTTATTGAAATGACACAACTAAATAACTTTAAGAATTCATGAAAGGCTTTCGAATGTGGAATTTTCTGCCTGAAAGTTATTCTACACCCTTAAAATGTATACTGCACTTCTAACATCTTTACGGCACTGAAAGAATATTTAAAGAACATAACTACATGCTATTAATAACTCCTTAGAGATGCCGATCATAAGGTTGTATAAAAGAAAGTATTCGCTCCATCACAAATTCTATCTTTTATCTCCTTAAAGGATTATAAATGTTTCAGATTAGATAGTTGAACAATAAGTTTTATTTGACTTCTCTTTATGTGTTATTTATCATGAAAAATTACCCTGCAATTAGGATAGGCAAACTATGGCCTACTGGCCAGATGCGGTCCACCTAGAGGTTCTATCTGACCTGCAACAGATATCGAAATAATATTGAGAAATTTTCCGTAACAATATTTAAAGAAGGATGATTTAAGAACCTGTTCAATTTCCTCAAAAATTGAAAATTTTCTTAGAAATCAAAATATTTTACTTCTTTAATTTTACACATGCAGAATATTTTGAGAATTTTTATTGAAAAGTTTAAAATTTTTGCTAATGCAAAAAAATAGTTTTAATAAATATGCATAAATTTAATAAATTATACTAATTTTCATTTAAAATTAATGTTAAAAGAGATAGAAACAAAATTTGAAAAAATAGTTTGAACTTACTCCTTATGATGTTATATTAACCCTTTAGGATCCGAATCTTATGTTTAGATAAAAAAATATTTTAATATATATGTATGCTCTTTTAAAAGGTTTTTATCACGTTTGTGGCCCAAATAGAACTGACTAGTTTGTGTACTTTAATTTTTGCTTAATTAAATCTCATCTATTGATTGACTTGCATCTTTCTAAAGAACACTAGTTCAACTGTTGATAACTGGCAACACAGAGCTATTTTATACTGGGCAGCTAGCTGGTATCTTAACTGCCTCTTGACGTAGTAAAAAATATTTATTTCCTAATTGACGTTACTTTACTTTTATATTTTTTACTGTATAACTACTAATTTGTGATGTGGGTAGTGTATGATAATGCCTATAAGTAATACAACAAAAGTAGTTCTTACGTTTATGTAGTCATTAATGTGAATTGAATCTCGGTCCAATAGATTTAGATTCATCGTAAAGCTGTCAATAAGTGAGAGCGTACGGAATCGGCGTTTTTCGCTTTCAGCTCCTTCGTTCTCAATCATTTCTCTGGATGTCGATACTTTCGGAATAGAAGACTCGATTTCAACCCTTTCTCTCTCGGGACTGCCTTTGTTCGTGCCTTCCCCTGATGAACCAAGTGTTTCGAGGAGAGGTTGACTTGACTCAGCTACGTTGCCTTGAGATCCTTTCAATGAAGTCTTGTCACGACCACTATCCATAGTGTAGAAACCAACACACTTTTAAAATTTCTAAAATGGAAAAAAAAATATTTAGTAGATGATATATAGCAAGGTGGTTCCCAACCTTATTTGGCCCACCGCCCCTTTTAAGCACGCTGATTCCCATTTATGAAATCAGTCGACATATATGAACCCAAATTTTGAAATTTTAAGCTCATATTCCACTTTTTCAAGAAGTAATAAGATAGCTCCCCTCTATTAGGTCAAGTATACGATATTATTCCTTAAAAATAAGGGCAGATTTTTAAAATTACTTTATTAAAATTTGTAATCCATATTGGTGTGTAACTCAAAGTATATATATATATATATATATATATATATATATATATATATATATATATGTGTGTGTGTGTGTGTGTGTGTGTGTGTGTGTGTGTACATATATATTCATATGTATTTTTATATATGTAAACCAGAGCAATTTAATCCACCGGTTACATGAAATCGTCACCCCTATTGATTTTACTTGCCCCAAGCTACTAGGCAAGGAGAAATCTAAGGGCTGTTAATTAATAAAAATGATACATTCTGGCCGTTCCATAAAAGAGAAACAGCACGAAACTAACGTGGAACTTCAGAACTACGAAAATGACATGTTTCTGTGTCAAAGGCAGAGAACGGAATGATCAGGGAAACATTTTGCTTTCACAGAATCGGGACCCTCAGCGAGACGCTGAGATTTTACTGGGATATTTCCTTCCCTGAGAAAGTAGCTTAGTCAGCTATATTAACAGTGAAAAGGAACTTAGATCAGTAAAAAAAGTAGGCCATTTGCGTGGACAACTGGAAAATGTGGTGCATGGGTAGAAAATTATTATCTTTTTCAGAGAAAGCTTTGGGAAATGCCAAATAGTGAACACTCCTTTCAAATAAGATATTTAGTGGCTAGGAAAATAGGTTTGAAAGAATTGAGAAGAGGTAATTGAGAATTTTTAGGAGATATTTTAAGTATAATTATTTTGATATATTGGATATATATGTATATATATATATATGTAATATATAAAAAATATGCATATATATATATATATATATGTATGTGTATATACATATATATGTATATATATATATATATATATATATATATATATATATATATATATATATATATATATATATATATATATATATATATAATTATATATATATATAATATATAAAAAATATGCATATATATATGTATGTGTATATACATATATACACACACACACACACACACATATATATATATATATATTTATTTATTTATTTATTTATTTATTTATTTATATATATTCGTGTATTAATTTTACGATGAGTTGAAGAGAAAAAATCCCCTTCCCCGTGAAATATTTCTTGATATGTTCCTGTATTTATACTATTAAAAATATTAATCTATTATCAGTGAAAGTCCTAAACTTGGTGACAGTAGTTTTTTGCTAATTGGATGCATATTTGCAATATGGAATTTTAATTCATTACGTTCTGCAATTGTCAAATAAAAGTTAGATTCCGTTCCATTATTTTTAGCATTAATCAAACCATTAAAGGATTCCAATAAGGAGAGACGACGATTCATCCTCAATGCTCTCTAAGTTTCTCTTGGACTAAAAAAAGGCGCCTTAGATCTCTCCTTATGAGCCACTGTATCAGGATAATCGTTTGAAAGAAGTGGAATTACATCAGCTTGAAGTAATACAATTTGTGTTCAAAGCGAAATAATAATAGTGAGCAAACATTTATATAGATATGAAGACAGTTATGAAAATAAAATATTTAAGTAGAACTATGCCCTGTTGTTAAGCAGTTTATAATAAGTACTTGTAAAGGGAGCCTCAGAATATGAATGCTAACTACAAACCTAAGAATGTATTGGTTGATTCTATACGTTATGTTCAATTCTTAGAATTTTCTTTAAGTACATTCCTAATCATAGGTCATGTTAATAAATTATTCTTTTAGTATAAGAAATTAAGTAGCTTTGTGAGTATTAACTTTAAAAAAAAATTTCTATCACTTTATGTATTGATCACGAAAACATACTTGTTCTTTTAAATGCTACATTTAAATTAGAAGTTGTTTGAAAAATACGCGTGGTGTAGCAATTTTTTTCCAACGAGGATTTAACGAAGAAAAGGGAAAAATATCTCACAGAATAATTTCTAATTTTATATATGCATAATTTATATCAACTGATGCATTAACTAAATTGTCTAAAAAATACACACGCATACACATACATACAAACAGTTTGTTTTGTGTGTGTGTTTGTGTGCTGATAAAAATGCTTGAAAGTCGTGTGCACGGTAAAAAGATTTCTGACTTATCATATATCTTTATTAGACCATTAGAGATTTTTTAACTCAAATAATGACTTGCGTGGGAACGTTCATTACTTTGATAGAATACTATAAAAATTATCATTCAAGCCAGTTAACTTTTTATATACAACAAATTTGTTATTTCGATACTTATCTCAATTCCAGTGTCATCTCAAATAAAAAGATACCCACTGTATGTGCAGACACTGATACAATAGACAGGCGGATGACTTTCCACTGTTATTGGATGATTATGGTTTGGTTTGGAGAGCTACGGTCTACTGTTTTGCACACGAGGGCTAATGAGACCGGGACCTACTGCTTAAAGCCGTTTCCGAATGGCTACGAACATCCATGCCATAATGGGATTCGATCCCATGAACTCCGATACCGATGATCAGCGCCCTAACCAATCGGCCAGCGTTCGGCTGGATAATTATGAGTCGTACTACATTCACTGGATTAAGCATTACAAAACGAAGAAAATAGCTAGAAGATTCATTAGTATTACTAATGTAAATGACACTTATTCAAAGGCATAATATTTAAGAACAATAACCATTTTTCAAGTATAATAGTAAAATAATCTATGATAGTATTTTGTTCTCGCGTATGAACATTGCAGAGTTAGTGGGAAAATACAAATTTGTTGTATCTAAAGAATTGAATAGTATGATTAATATTTATAACATTCCATCCAATTAATGACCGTTTCCACTCAAGTCGTCACCACCATTTATAAAAAAAACCTCTCGTGCTCTATGAAAGGTCTAGGGTGATAGAAAAAAATCTTTTTACTGCCCGCAGGCCTTTAATTATTCTTATCAGCACTCCAGTTCTCCAGTTTCCTAAATTTCATAAAAACGATACTTCCGGGAAGAAAGAGTGACAAGACTGAAATTCTTGGGCAATAAATGCAGGAAAAAGAAGAATCCGTGGACTCGGAATATGGGAAATATTAGAACTTGCTTTATGGAGATCAATTTGCAACCAAATGAATCAAACAATTAATCCTAAAAAACGAATAATTCGGGAATGACAGATCCAGATTCTAATGTATATATCAGAGGTTGGGAACCTTGTCCTTATAAGAGGCCCTATTAAAATCCATCAGTAATTAAGGAGGACGCTTAAGTTGGCATACCTATAAATACGATTTGTGGGAAATATAGTCTTTAAATAATTTTATCATTACATAGAAATAATACAAAATATGCACTATCTTTTATTTAATATTTAATATAAAAATGCACAATATAAATATTTCTGTTTTCACATAACTTGCTATAATATTGATTTTTAATTTAAAAAAAAAAAAAAAAAAAAAAACGCCGGCATTTTTAAACACCATTTCCAATAGAAGTGTTACTATTTTGTACTAAAGAAGTTCTAACGTTTGAAATATAAAATTGGCCATTAACCCCAAGCAGTTCCTGAAACGTACCTTTATGCCATTCTTTATTTTATCATATTCATTTTTAAGTTGATGTAAATTATATGAATAAATAATAATTAACACAAAAGCTAGCTTTCATGAAGGCCTCATTATCTCCTCCCGTGGGCAATACATACATATATATATATATATATATATATATATATATATATATATATATATATATATATATATGCATATACATATATATACATACATACACATATATATACATACATATACATTCCCGTAGTATGGGCAATACATACATACCAGTGGCGTGCGGTCCATGTGTGCAGGGTGTACATTGCACACCCTGGCAAAATTATGAGGGACAATAATTTTCTGCACCTATGTCTATTTATATTTATATGGTATATAATAAATATTATTTATAATAATTCAAATATTATGTTGATTTGCTTGCTTGTATTCCCGCAGTACGTGCGGTACTAGGTGCTGCACCCCGTAGCGCGCAACATAGGAAGTTCTGATGTATACGCACTGCGCACTAAATTGAAAATCACACTTTATATGTATGAGCTACTGGAGAAGAACAACATACTATGGCACTGAGGCAAGTGCAGCTATTTTTCCTGCACTTGGCATTCAGAATCATCCGAAGGTACGGTTTATTAAGCGTTGTATTAGAGCGGGGATTTTTTTTTTTTTTTTTTTTTTTTTTTTTTAACTGATTAACTGTCCATGCGATTTTGCAGACGGTTAATGTTTAAATTTATATAATGTAAGATTTTATTTTCATGGAAATATAAAAGAAGTATTTCATCAATATAAAGTGAAATGTTTTAGTGTGGTAAATTAATTTCGGGGATGTATTATATTTATTGAAATAATTAGCTGAAAAACAATGTTGTTTTGTTTTAAAGAAACGAATTTTAACAGAATTGTCCAAATTTTACCATTCATTGTGTCTTACAGACAGTATATAAGTTATATTATGTAACACCATATCCCTGGTTTTGTTTTTAAAAAACTGTCAAGATATTTTTCGTAGAATATATGATTTTCAAATGTTATAAACAATTAATAAATATAATTTACTCCACTGACCAAACAAGAAACAGTTCGCTCTGTTGTGCCAGCGTGCAGTGAAATCCTCTGCACGTGGAATAGACGTTCGGTTTGTCGGCACCAATGAGCATCTGGATGAGCCACCGCAGCGGCGGGCACCATGTGGTGCTACGTTTGCTGACAATATAAATTTTTCGTGGAAGCCCGAAGCGTTGCTTTTTCGCCAATATGATACCATACAACAAAAGACATGATATTTGCTTCAGTGCTAGTAGAATTCTTCTAAGTTTGGCTGTTTTTATAGTTATAACTCGACTACTCGTAGGTAAATATTTTATTTATTGTAATCTTTAAATTTATATTCATAATAAATAACCCGTTTCAGAATGGAGCACTCAGATGTCTCAATAATTGAAGATTTATTGGAAAATCCATGTTCTCTGCACACCCTGCATGAAAACCTACCGCACGCCACTGATACATACACACACACACACACACACACACACACACATATATATATATATATATATATATATATATATATATATATATATATATATATATATATATATATATATATATATATATATATATATATATATATATATATATATATATATATATATATATATATATATATATATATATATATATACATATATATATATACATATAAATATATACATATACATATAAATATATATATATATATACATACATACATACATACATATACAAATCCTTTACTAAAAAACAAGAGTTTCTTGTTTTTTCCTAATACTTATCCAAAATGAGACAGGTTTTTTTTCTCTAAAATGAAAACTTAATAAAAAACCAGCTTTCTATTTATATTTTTAACCGCTACTAAAAAATGCAAAAGTCATGAGATTTTTTTACTCTTTAAATAAGAACATCTCCCATCATCTTATTTCCCCCGTTTTGAAACAGGACTATATATAAAATTAATCGAGAGGAATGAAAATAATGTATTGAATTTTTTTTTTTTTTTTTTTTTTTTTTTTTTTTTTTTTAAAATGAAAACGGAAATCCTGTCTTGAAATCAGTCACGTATGTTTAAAATCATGCAATGAAACATAAAGGTTTGAGAAAAAATAACATTTCATTTCACCCTTCTCACCGTTATAGAATATGGCATTCAAGCTTTTGCTGAAACGTTGATTTAGTAAATTTCTGATTAAACTACTAACACTATAAACACTAAAATTCAAAAATAAAATTTTGCCTTTCCTGCTACTCAACAAATATTCTCTTTCCTTTCCCTTCTCTATTTCTTCTAAATTTTAGATTTTAATCTTATAAACTTTAAATTGGAGCAGCATTATGTTTAAGGGAGAGAAAGTAGGTTCCAAGCTAAAAGGGATTTTCTTTGCTATACAAATAAATTTAATTAACCTCATAACTCTTATAGGACTCTAATTATGTTTAGAACCAAGCAGTTCGTATTGATCTTGGTGTTGTATCTAGAGAGATTTATTAGCTGGTATCAGCCAGTTATTTAATTATGACAGCTACAAAAGTAATATATATATATATATATATATATATATATATATATATATATATATATATATATATATATATATATATATATATTTATGCAGTCATTCTAACATTTCTTTTCTTATTTCAAAATGAAAATAATAAGGAACTATGTCTGACAACATCGTTAAAAACCAAGAAACAGATTTTTACGGATGCATGATTTGCACAAAAACTACAAAATCACTTTAAACCATTGTTATCAATTCATGAAAATTGGAGCAACGCTGCAAGTCAAAAGATTTCAATTAAAGGATCATTTGAGAAAAATACTGTTTGCAAAATCTTATTCAGTGTGCTCTTAAATTTGGTTAAATTCTTTCGATTTCTTTGTGAAAGGATTGAGGAGAAAATAATGCAAAAGTTTTAGAATATTTTGTCGGTTCTTAAGAGAAACAACTTTTAACGTTCTTTTCTAACGTACATTAACTATTTCCTGATTGACTTGAAAGCAAAGGTCTTTTAGATTCTTTTTTCGGCTTAAGAATTAAAGCTTTAAAATGTTCCAAGAGCCATGAATATGATCTAAGATTAGGTTTGGTCTTGAGCAGTGCGGTCTACTGTTTTTCTGCAAGAGATATAATGAGATCGGGATCTAGTGATTAAGATCGTTTCCAAAATGCTACGAACATCCATGCCAGCAGTAGGATTCGAGCAAACTTCTGAACCGAAGAGAAACGCCTTACCCTAAAGGCAATGAATATGTTCTGATTTTATACAATTCTAGACAGTTTTATTTCTTTTATTGAGTGATATTAAATATAGTCTTTTTTCTCGGACTTTGAATTATTTATTAAACAGTCAAGGTATTACATGAATAGAATCAAGTAAACATAAAGCACATATGCACTGGAATAAGAACGAATACAAAAAAAAAATTTTTAAATTAAAATCTTAAAATATTTACCATGGAAAACAGAAGAAAAAGGATTTAAGAGACATTATCTTGAGTAATACTTATAATTGTGCCGAACTAAAATTCAGATCCGAAAAAAAAAAACTGGTTACAACAATTATAATACAGGAATGTAATTCTATTTTATAATTAAGTTAATTAAACAACCAAAACTTACATATTTTTCTTTTCAAACATTAGAAGAAAGAGGGGAAAATAGTTTTTCAGTTTATAGCAGAGTTGGTAAAAATAATCAGGATTTATTTTAAATCATATCAATAGGATTTTTTTACTTAAATCAGGATTTTGGATTTACATATGATTTATTTATTTATTTTTATTTTTTATAAATCAAGCATTTCGAATGAAGTTATATAATTTCGGATTAAATGTGTTATGATCAATAGTTAAGTTTTCTTTACTCTATTTATTTTCTTAATGTGTGTAATATTAATTTATCGGTACATGACAAATAATGCATTAAGTGCACGAAATATCTTTTTATTTTATCCCTCCTCGTAAAACTGTTTTGAAAACTTCCCATTTATATTGTTTACAAACATTAAAAAACCATTTATTTATTTAATCAGTTTTTAACGCACTAACATTGAAATGAGCAAAAAATTAATGTAAGTGAAAATATTAGGAGTTTTGTTTCAGATTAAGAGAAAGTCCCGAAAAGAATTTGATTTTGCTAGAAATTTCATTACTTAAGGAAAGATATTTAAACCTTATTTTACCTCTACAAATGATAAATTATGTGTTAATGTTCCATTTAATACTGGCGGTAGCATCCTCTATTCATGCAAAAAAAATCTTGTTTAAAAAGTTCAACAAAGTATTTAAAAAAGTATTCTTTACTTAAATCAATGATTTTTTTTTAAATTACAAGGAACGTTGACTCTTGGATTTTATTTCTTTTTTTAAATTTAAACAATATTCTTGTAATTATGAGATAGAATGTTGTTACATTAAACATGAGACAATAAAATTTATTAGAAAATAATTTTTAATTAAAATTATTAAATACGAGATTATTTCATAAAATGAGTCGTCCATCAATATTCCTTAAAAATGGTCCGAGTGAACAGCATGCAAACCAATTACTTTTATTATTTATTATTTATTATTTTCTATTTATTAACCAATTATTTCATAAAAGGAGTCGTCCATCAATATTCCTTAAAAATGGTCCGATGGCACAGCATACAAACCAATTACTTTTATTTTATTACTTTACCTTTAAAATTTGTACAGAAATAAAACTGGGTATCGATTTTCCCTTACTTTAAATATTATTTATAAAATTATTTCAAGTTTTACAATGTTTAAAGAAAAATTTTTTTTCGTCGTTTCACGATATTAAATCCTCTATAACCCGAAAAAATACTTTGCGATTTTGAACACCATACCCAGATTTAAGATAGACACATTAATAAACAATCTGTAAAAGTTTTGAATAAGAAATTTATAAAAATGATGCATCTGAAGCATTTTATAATTGCTAATTCTATAAAAAATTGTCAAAATAAAATTTTTTTTCAAGTTTAAAATAAGGATATATGACATAAAATAAGTTTGAGAACTAGAAATAAAATAAAAAAAATTTCTAGTTTAAAATAAGGGTGTATGACATAAAATAAGTTTAAGTAGAGTAAAATAATCATGTTATTCAAAAAATGTTTTTGATAATGAAGCATATACCTAAATTGATTTTTACAGAACAAAAATTTATTTTATATTTTTGGTTGATTTCTGCATTTTGAAGGTCCATTGTTCCCTTAATTCACTGGTTTAAATCAGGATTTTTATCAACATGATAAATTTACAGCAAAGTTTTAGCAACCCGTTTTTTTCATTTCAATATTCATTTGATGTATAGATTTGTTCTGACACTGTTTGGCGCCTGGTTTACTAGAAAGTGAACCTTATAAAGCATACAAAGTACCAGGCACCTGATACTCTCCTTATGAAGTTCCAAACTGCCTGACGCACGAAATGCTGACGTCACGATTGGTCGATTAATTGGGGGGGGGGGGAATGAGAGAACCCTTTCCATGCATAATGGAAGCACAATTATGTACACCTATGAAATTTTTAATGCAATACAGGAGGTTCTGTAAGCGAAATGAGATTATTTCGACAAACTTATGTGATTGACATTTAAGAGGTTCACAACGAGAATGAACCAAATCCAATTTTTCTTTTACAAAACGAAATTTTTTACTTAGGTTAATATCTTATTATTCCATGTGTATGCCAAAATTTAAGTTAGAAAAATATCCTAGTTGTTAATCATTTATTAAAACGAATTTAAGTTTCCATGAATTATGGGCTTGAAAGTTGGGGCACAATTTCTCTAGACCAGTGGTTCCCAAAAGGTTTCCTATGGATTCTCAGGGGTCCATGTTTCCGCTGAAGGGGTACGTGGTACGTGGTTCTCTTGAAATATATCCTTCCATATTCTGCTTCCATAACACCACACTATGAGAGAATTCATAGGCGTGGATTGTAACATTATCCTATTTTTAAGATAAGCTATACAGGAATATGTAATAAAAATCTGGTAATTTTTTTAATTTTTATGTGTGTATACATGTATATATATATGTGTGTGTGTGTGTGTGTGTGTGTGTGTGTGTGTGTAATATTATTCCTAATAAGTTAAGTAAGTCAATATAAATATGATACGCTCATATTGAAAAAATGTACAGTATATTTATTTAAAAAAAAACGCCCATAATTTTATGCGCATATGCAACATAATTAATTCAAATGTATAAGTAAAGTCATAGCAATAAGAGATAAAGTAGAATCTAAAACTTCATAAAAATGAACTTGATGTCTTATAACAGTGAACAAGGATTAGAATAAATGCTATGTTTGCTTATACCGTTGGAGACTTGAGACATCAATAAGAGCTTAAAACGGTTTTAAATGGCTAAAATGGTATAGCTGCTGCTGTGGAATTTGTTTCATTGTTTCGTCAATGCTCTCGTATGCTATGTGGTATTTTTTCAATATTATAAGTTACTTCGGTTTTTTTTTTAACCGACAATTACTATGTCTGTATCGAGGATGAAAGGTTGTGGTTTATTAAAATTCTATTTTAAGCTCATATTGGAGTCCTAATTCTCCAACGGTATAAGAAAACAGTATCCATTCTAATCCCTTTTTTACTGCTATATAAAATCAAAATCTTTTTTTTTATGTTTACAGTCTGCATTTAGTTTTTTTTTTATTTCTATGATTATATATATATATATATATATATATATATATATATATATATATATATATATATATAGAGAGAGAGAGAGAGAGAGAGAGAGAGGAGGGTCTGGGAGACACACATATGAACTTCTAAAAATTAGATTAAATTCTTTCAATACTTAGTACAATAAGGATTAAAATCTATAGTATTTTCATGGGAATCTTGAAAGAGATGCAGATAAAATCCTCTTAGGGTAAAAAAAAGCATTGTTTTTAAAAACGAGATTTATTAATGGGAGGAGGCGGGAGATTGGATAAATGTTAGTGAAACAGAATTTGTTATCTTCTAAAAGCTACAGTTTAAATTGGTAAACGATGATTAAATACCATTATTCTTAATATATTCTATGATAACTGGTACATGATGAATGTTGGTAAAGTATGGCAAAATTATTGTCGTGCATGGTTATTGAGGGACATAATTACTTTATTCTCATTGAAGTAAAAAAAAAAAATAGTGTACATTTTAAATTATTCTATGAAGCAGTACTTTAAAAAACTAAATTTTACTACAAATAAAGATTTTGAATTTCAGTTAAGTGCATAATAAATATTGTATGAACTGGAACTAAATAGGATATTACATTCCTACAAAAATTTCTAGAACAGCCTTTTTTTATTAACGAAGGTAGTACAGAAAGAGACGAATTACTGCATATGCATACAGATGCTAGTATATGATAGAATATCCATTGCTTTAAAATCTATGAAACTCCTTGTTTGAAATTCACAATGTGACATTAAATCCGTAAGTTACGTGTAAAAAGAACACGTATGTGAATGTTGAACTTCTTGAAAAAGCAAAATTAGTTAAATCTTCATCAACATTCAATAGAATAATTAACATATATTAAAGAAGTTAAATTTAAATCTATCTTATAATTTACACACACACACACATATATATATATATATATATAGATAGATAGATAGATAGATAGATATAAATATATATATATACATATATATACATATATATATACATATATATACATATATATACATATATATATACATATATATATATATATATATATATATATATATATATATATATATATATATATATATATATGCGTGTGTATGAATAATATGAAAATTATTTAAATCATATTAAATACTTTGTAAACAAACCTTAGTATTCAGATACTTTAATGAATTTTATACTGATTTATTTTTCCACATTGTAGCTCATTACTAAAAAGATTTTTAAGTCAAAATTTTTAGTCCTAATTAAATTTGAATTCACATATGCCTTTTTAACTACTATTGGAAGGAATATATTAAACAATGTTACATCAGGTGTAAATATTTTAGACATAAAAGTGAAAATAGAAACATTTATGAAAATTTAACTAAATTCACGAGTAATGTCTTCGCGATGTAAAAATTCGCCACTTAACTTCTGGAAATATGATTAATAAACTACTACAAGCTTTTAAATTACTTCCCTTGCAAAAATGATACCAACTATTCAGATTTTGTTCTTAGAGAAAATACTAACTCGGCTTTCATTTCAAATCTCCGCAGGGAATGAAACTGGGAAATTTTATTTATAACTTCACAGTTTCATTTTTTATAATTTTTTTGTGCCAAACAGTATTACTTTTCAGATAAAAAATTTTGGAAATTTTGTAAGATATTTGACTACTATTTTTTATTTGAGATGACTCTAAATATTGAGGCATCCGTGTATAAAATCATTCCTTCGAATAATTATATAAATTAACAATATTATGACTTATTAATATAAATATGTCTTTTAATAATTTTGATTTGAAAATATTTTTATTGTAAAAGTATTTTGTTTTGTTTAAGTTTCCACTTTATTAATAGTATCTGAATAAATTGTCTTTCCTTTGTGTTTATATAAACAACGGCGCTTCTTCAGAAGTATTTGAATATTTTAAATTAATTTACTACAGAAATTATAGTTGCCAAATATTAACATGAAATTTTTAGTAAAAATCTTCGATTTATCATATGTTTCCAATCTTTTTTTCTTTTTTCTAAATTACTCATTTTTCTATGTTTGACCATTTAAAATGATCGATAGTCTCAAGTATGGGCAACCTAAAATCTATTTTATTCCTTAAGCTTGGCAAAATAATTAATTCCAAGTTAATTTGGATTGTCCTCCCTTTTTATAAATAGAAGCAATTTGAACAGTATTTTGCACCATATCAGTCCTTACGGTTTATTTGTAAACACTTACCGAAGTAAACACAGGAGGAAATTTTGGCTTTGAAATTCTGTGATAAAATGGAGCTCAAACAAAAACATTGCTCTGTTAATGCTCATAAACCTGCGCAAAATATATATTCTGTAGCAATCGTATCTCTCTCTGCCTTCATCTCTCTTCTCTTTTCATAGCGGAGGGGAAGGTGTTATGGTAAACAATATTTCATCTAAAATAACTTTGAGAGATTCCCTCCTTTTATAAGTTTAGTATTCTCTCAATCCTGTCAGACAAATGTTTCTTACACAAAATATACTATTGTAAATACTGTTAACTAATTCTAACATTTTTTAAACTTCTGGGTGGGAAGTACACTCTAAAACAACCTGAGTTTTGATAGTTTTGTTACATTTTAAAATTCAACTAAGCGAATTTTAAAAATCGTCTACAAAATCTCCCATTCTAACATATTTATCTATTTAGATACTTAATCAACATCAAAACTGAAACATCAAGAAGGTAGAAAAGCGAATATTTACCTCCGGTGCAGGATGCTCTTGCAGCTCAGCGTTCAGCGAAGCCCTTGGATACTAGGGTTACCAGTTCGAAAGCTGACTGTCGGGGATGTACTAGAGCAAATGTCGCCAAATTACACGCCAACCCTTTTCACTCGATGCCTTGTCTCTCGTATTGATGTTATAATCAAACTGGTAGTTCATCACTCCTTGGCTACGGAGAGGATTGCTGTTGCTAATCGAAAGATTCTTTTTCATAACATTGTATGCCAAATCATTTTCTTTTCTTCAATATCACTTCATCTCGACATTAATATTCAATTACCTCTCAAGCATAAACAAAAGCAAGAGGTTGCATTTATGAGCGTTTAGATTGCTGTATTTTAGGATTAATATCTTAACTAACTAGATATATATTAATTCATCTTTATAATATATAATTTGAATTTTCAACTCTTATACTTCAACAACATCATTTTTATGATAATTTTAATTTTAAGCTAATTCTCAACATGCCATAAGGCGTATTTTATTTTTCTTAATCTAAATACATTACCTAAATTAATTTCTAAAAAAGAAAGAAAAGGTAACGTCTCGAAATAAATATTCCATTTTCTCTCAGGTATAAGCAAAAGCAAAAGGTTGCATTTAAGCATTTAGGTAATTAAATTTTGATATCCATTCCTAGATTAACTAGACTTATATTAAAGCAATTTTATAATATATAATTTGAATTTTTAACTTCCAAACCATTTTTAAGCTAATTTTATTTTTAACTTTAATTTTAACGTACATTAACGCATATTTTATTTCCCTCAATCTAAAAATTTTAGCTGAATTTCTAAAATAAAAATGAAATTAATTTAACATTTAATTACTTAGACATACATTTTTAATTACAAGTACAGCATTCATTTGTATAACTATCTTTATTTATAACTTACTTAATTTTTATCGTATTACACTATTTTTATTTAATTATTTTAAATGCTTTTGTAATTGATGCCCTGGCTTTAAAGTAGTCGTTTAATATCAATTCTCAAAAAATAGTAAAAATTGATACATTTTTAATTACTTTTCATTAAGCGTGTAAAAATAAAAGCATTGAATTTTGTCGATGTTTATATTTTTTTTTAATTTTGAAGAGAATTTTTCTTGTAGTTAAATGATTGGCATAAACGCTACCGCCGGAAAATGACTCAATGTATATCTAATATTTATAGTTTATTAATTACAAATGCTCTAAAAGATTTATGGCGAGAAAGACTTAAATATAAAACATAAATTTAAATACTCCAGTGATTTTCTCGTGATTGACATAAACGCTATACTGAAAGAAATAACAATGGGCATCTAATATTTTATGAACTATAAATACTCTAAAAGTTTTAAGAACAGAAATAAAACCCAAATTAAAATACTCTAGTGGTTTTAATTTAATTTAATTTAATTTAATTTTATATTTTTTTATAATTGACATAAATGCTATCCCGAAAAATCATCAGTATAATGTGTATCTAATATTTCCAGAATTTTAAATACTCTAAAAAGTTTAAGAAGAGAAAGAGAACTGAAGTAATCCAATGATTTTCTCAAAGTATTATTTCTATAGTTTTAGAAGATTTTCCTTCTGTTGAGTAATAATCATCAAAAAAATCAAATGTAACCAGACTTATAAAAAACAAGTAATGTGCAGTAAATTGAAAACAATAGTTATAAACTTATAGAAATAAGTTTAAAAAATTTAATATAAAATTAATGCTTTATGGAATTTTGTAATAGTAAATTGAGCGTACATAAAAGATGTAAATATAAACATTTGTCTATCTATCTATCTATATATCTATATATATATATATATATATATATATATATATATATATATATATATATATATATATATATATATATATATATATATATATATATATATATATATATATTATTTCTACACTGCCAAATCTCAATAGGGGATAGCAAAAATATACTCGTTCCCGAGACAATATGAAAAATGTATTCCAGAATATTCCAAAAGGAGTAATAGATTTGAAATACTAACTCATGGAGTAAAAATCAAATCAATCTATTCAATTTAAGGAACTATAAGTTTAAGAAAATAAAAAGTTATGATAAATAACTACTTTTAAAATGAAAATTTAATAAACGCTCTTTAAAACTATAACTAATAATTATACCTGAAAAGTAAAAATGTTAGTTTTGATACTTATTTCTCAAAAATGTGGTTAATTTAAACTGTTAAAGATCATTCCTTACATAAAAAAATCAATTGTTATAAAAAAAGAATGGTTTTAAGTAACTGATGTAATCCAGCTTCTTCAATAAATAGATCAAATGTAAGTAACTTTTTTACTTTACGTGTTTGCTTATAAGGTTTATGTTTTATGAAACATATTTAGTAAATTTGTATATCAATTAATTAGTCTTTCTCACTCCTTAACTTTTTATTTAAATCTAGTTATCTGCTTTTCATTCAAAGAAAGTATTCTTGAACGTCTCTTCCACATTTTAGCAATGAAAATTTTGTAAGGCCACAGCGATATTAGAAGACAAAAACTAAGCAAAATAATTTAAGCAAAAATAAACCAAATATCCAATACAATACTAGGTTTAAGAATATTCCTAAATCCACTCAACAAGTCACTAATGGCAAGAATCCTTTGTTACCTTTCATTGTGATTTTATTAAAGTACCTTACTATCGGCGCCAAAACTGTCGTCCATGCCACTTTTTTCCGTTGCCATTATTCACTCCTAACCTCGGGTTGAAAACCTCTCATGCTTTTCTCTCATCAGGCATTATTTATTTCCTCCCAAATTTAAACTTTTCTACACATAATGATCTGCTCCAGATTATTTGTAAAAAGCGCAAATAGTAAAAATATATGGAAAATGTACTTTAAAAAGGTCGAATTATCGGAAGCTGGGTTTAATTACCAATCGTTTAACCATGGGAATTTATAGAAGAGGGGGGATTCTGTAATAACAATAATGCAATTTTGCAGTTTTTAATAAATATTTACTGTATTTACATAGTTTTAAATCCCGATATTTTGCATTTACAATGACGATTTCTGTTCTATCTGTCCGACGATTTCTGTAGCGCTATGTAACAAAAACTATATCCAGAGTGAAAATGTGAATATTTTGCATTTTAACTATATTTCTATAAAGGCATACTATATATTTACCGATCATGATTTTGTTTCGATAGTGCATAGGAAAAGATTAAATTGAAGAGAAAATTTAAAATCATTGTACAAATAATTTAATGCCTCATGTATGTAGTTTTCCATATTTCTTCGGATAGGTGGGACACTCGAAGGTCTGTATGGCGGTGGGGATCTAAAGCAACAAGTGAGTGATCAACCTCGATTAGGGGTTTCGGCTGAATTTATTGGTATGGGCCTGAATATCATGCGTTACTTGGCTTCGACGATCTTCTCTAAAGCATTAAAAATTGCTCTTCTCTCGCTGCAGTATTGAACGACATGTCCCAGTCTTGTACAAAGGAAGCAAACGGGTCGGTTGTCGGTCGTACTGTATACATCAGGCATCGCTCTGGTACAACGATAGGTCGGAGTCTTCTCTTATCAACCACATACATTGGCTACTTCTCAACACGCCCTCTCTCAGCAGATAAGAAAAACGTCCCCATTTCTTTCCTCACGATGTCTTTGGCGGTTTGAATTTGTTCCTAAGCGTTTCACTTCTCTGGCATTTTATCTTATAAGGGAGACATAGGTTTTACACCTCATCCAGCGTAGCCATTGGGACCACGTTGGGAAGACAAATTTGAGTCGTCTTTTCTTTCATGTCTTCGATGTGCTGACAACACGTCATAAAGTCTTGAGTGGGCTTGATTTCTTTTGCGAAGAATGCTTGAGAAATGTTATCCGCAATCCTTTCATCAGGTGTGACATCTTGTCGTCTTCTGGACAAACATGATTTACCTCATCGGAAAATCCAAGCATGCTTTGTGTCTATGATTGCGTACTTTCCTTTGGCTTTTGTGCCCGAACATCTAACTCCTTTTGTACCTTATATAGATAGTGGTATGACTCTCTAATATTTTTAATTAGCTGGTTGCTAAATTTACAGTAAAGTAAATAAGGATCTAAAAATTTCTTGTACAAACAGAAGAATGAAGGCAATTAAATTAAATTAAAATTCAACAACATCCGTATCAGGATTCAAACAGATCTCTTGCTCAGTAGTGTTACTGTTTCTCTACAGAGGCCTTGACAGAGAAAGGTTTTAAGCAACAGTATAGTTTCTAATGCATCTACAAATAAAAATTAATTTTAATTTTCAGATGAACGTCAGTAATAAAAGAGTACAATTATGGACTTTGCTATATTGTAACCATAATTTAGAAGGTAGTTTTAGTATAGATAATATATTGTTTTATGTTAGATTTTCTTAATTTCCATTTTGCTAAATTTATTAATTTGAAATATGCCTAACTTTCTTTCCATTAGTAGCATTACTTGATAAGTATTATACTTTCTAACTCCGTTTTAGTACTGCCCTTGAAATGGAGAGAGTATAGTGTGATGATACAGATCTTTACTGCGTTGTCTAAATGGTAATTGTAATATTTTTGGATCTAAAAACCTCAGTAGTGGGTATGGATAAAATAAACCATCAAGCAGTGAACCTTTTGAAATTTATGAGGAAATCATTTTCACGATCTAATTGAGAATTATTTGAGTTGTCGATGTGTAAAAGGAGCATCTTTTCTCGAAATGTTGCTCTAAAATCAGGGTGCGTCTGGTGCACTGTAACAGTAAATTAATCTTTTATTTTTCCAAGATGTGGTATATACATTTTAATTGTTGCACAATTGTTGTCCTATCAGTATAATCGTTTTGACTTTCTAGCATGCAATTTCTTTTAATCTGTTGAAGTTAGAGGTAGTTAAGGTTCTGAGATTTCATACATAAGGTGTTTAATTTTAGAAAGATGGATCAGTCGCAACGTAGATATTACTACAGTACACTCTCGATTAACCAGGATTAGATTCCGAGTACTGGGGTACTGACTTGTAGAGAAAAATCTTAGGATATTTCGAAAAGTTAAACTATTCTAAAAATGAGTATGAAGAAGCTGTACAACAATGTATTAACGGAGATTCTAAATTGGAATGTTACGAAATTATAAGTGACGATGATATTCTATATCACGTGAAGCTTGTGGTTAAGAAAAAAACAAGGAATTACGAAGAATGTTCTGAAAGGGAGGAAGAAAATCTGGCAACTCATCATAAAGTAAATCACTTTGAAGCATTATTCCATTTGTTACTTGGGGCAAAAAGATAAAAGAACACCTGCTGAAAAATTGTTGAAGAGTAACTGAAAAACGAAAACAGAGTTTTATGATTTCATTCTTCATAAAACTGTGAAGTAAACTACTTTTTTCATTGTTCTAGTTGTAAATCTAAATAACAGTGAAATCTACTTTCCTTCTCTTTCTTTTGTACTAATTAAATCTATTAACCCTCCGAGTGGAACACACCGAGGAAAAAAAGTCTCCAAAAAATACGCTAAAGTTTTATTGTGTCAATGGCAAAAGCCTTCTATGATTTTTTACTTCACCCTTTGTCGACTAGATTGGAATTCGGGAAACCCACCCTCGTTATTGTCCCTTTACTTCCGGTTATAAATAGATATATAAATATACATTATAGATTGTTAATTTTTAATACACATAAAGCTTGTCAAGTCTCGAAGATCATCCCATAAGAAATAATGGATTCTAAAAGTACAAATAAAAATAGTCTTTGAAAGACTTATTTATATTTTTACGAAAGTTCTCAAAGATATTTAAGTGGTACAATTAGAGATACATCTGTTACCGCAAACGAAATACTTCCAAATAGAGATTTACAAAGCCATGAAAAGCTATCAGCGTCTTTGTGCCTCAGAGCGTAGGTGTGCAGTTCCTAAACAATCGACCTGACCCTCCTACCTCAAAACACAATGATGGAAAACACTGGCAGAAATGTACAATACATCCAATTTCGGAACGTTATTGGAGGTCGAAAATTGTACGTGAAGACATCATCGGTTTGGCAGAATTGTACGTGCAAACCGCTTAGAGGGTTAATGACCTATTGTATAATAATTTTACATTTTCTGAGATTTTTTCAAGAAGGTCCTTCAAAATTTACAGAAGTTCTATTATTTGGGATATTTGCTTATCCGGTACGAGTTATTTCCCGACAACTCCGGTTAATCGAGAATCTATTGTATATCACTGCATACAAGTTAGGTGTAATGCGTTTACTAGTCTCAGCATAAACTGTTAAAGTCGGGCTATGGTCATCATGATGGATCCGGTTTCAGTAAATCAGGAATTAACTGCAGTATATAATTATACAGCTTTTAGTGCCGATCTCACCCAAATCGTTTAACGACTAACTTTGATTTATCTCTGTTTAAATTGAGAATTGCGTCCCACCATTGGTTGGTATCATGGGTTAATCGCGGTTAGCCATGAAATGACTTTAGTGAGACCGGCCATTACTCTGCGATTATATCTTATTGACAGTGGTTAAACTGGTCATAAAGATAATAAAAACAGAAGAGATTAATTTCTGGACATTAATAACTAAAAAAGTAACAAATGTTAGAAAAACAAGAGAAAATATCCCATTAAAATACATATTACATAAGGAAAGCTAAAATCTCGGAATTTCGAAAGGCAGAAACTTCATAATATCGGTAATTAAGATTATAATCTTAAGAATAAGGTACGAAGGTCACCTTTTAAGTTTTTACAAACGACCAATAGAAGGTGCTAATGAAATTTATCTTCAGAATATTTGTAAAAATCACATTTTTTTTTTTTATCTTGGAATCAGTAGTTTCTTAGAAATCGTCTTAGTATTTAGTTTACAGTGAATGTTTAAGGGTCGTTTAATGGCTAACCGCGATTAACTCATGGCTTCAACCAATGGTGGGACGCAGTTTTCCATTTAAACAGAGATTAACCGCGTTTAGTCGTTAAACCACTTTGGTGAGACCGGCCCTAAAAGTAACAAGTGAGTGAAAAAAAAAATGGAGATAACTCGTAAAGTCTTCCGTTGGATGATTTTTTAAGATTTTAAGAAAGGACTCACTCTACAAGAATACATAGAATCACTTCGTGAAACTTTTGGTAGGGAAGCACCATCAGGAAAAACAGTTTATAATTGGTTTTCAGAATTTCGTCGTAGTTGTGCGTCAGTCAGTGATGAATCTCATGAAAGACGACCAAAATTGGTAGTAATTCCAAAGAACATCGATGCTATGCTCAAGATAGTTGAAGAAGATCAACATGTCACGTATCGTGAGACAGAGGCATCTCTTGGCATATCACAGACTTCAATACATTCGATTTTAAACGATCATTAGCTACTAAAAAGGTTTGTGTCAGATGGCTTCCACACAATTTGACAGAAGCTCAAAAAGAGGCTCGTGCGAATTGATGTAAGGAAATGCTAAAAAAATATTTCAAATTAGGAACAGAAAAATTCTTGTACAACATCGTTACAGGCAAAGAACTTGGATATACTCGTATGAGCCGGAAACTAAACAACAGTCCACTATCTGGGTGTTTAAAAATGAACTAAATCCCACGAAATTTGGTTGTTCACGAAGCACTTCCAAGAAAATGATTGCTTGTTTCTGCGCTTTACAGGATATATCACAACCATTCCTTTAGAGCAGCGGTTCCCAACCGCTGTTCCGCGGCACACTAGTGTGCCGTCTGAAGCACCGTGGTGTGCCACCGGGTCTGGGTGTCACGGCGCTGTGCAGCGCTATAACTCCTCCCGTCACTCCCCCCGTCGGTGTCATAGGTGGTCACGGCGCTGTGCAGTGCTATAACTCCTCCCCACGAGACGCAGGCAGACGCCTCACACAGTGTCAGAGAGACAACGGCTGCTGTGAGGAGAGAGACACTGATACTGCAGTGATGGACAAGTTTTTGAAAAGGAAAGAACTGGACTCTGAACACAATCTGGAGCCAGATGAGAGCCCGAGTATGAGTGGGGGTCAAAAGAAAGCAAAGATGGTTAAATTCTCTGGCGCAAGGCAATATAGCGAAAGCTATATTTCAGTTGGATTTACTTTCACTGGAGATGAACACAAACCAACTCCACTGTGCGTGGTGTGTGGTGAAAAGCTAGCTAACAGTGCTATGGTCCCAAGCAAACTTAAACGCCATCTCCAAACGAAACACCCTTTGCTTCAAAACAAGAATGTGGACTATTTTGTTCGCCTGCGTGACAACATGGAGAAACAGGCAACTTTTATGAGAAAAACAACAAAGGTAAATGAAAGAGCTCTTAAAGCTAGCTATCAAGTTGCTGAACTTATAGCCAAGACAAAAAAGTCGCACACTGTGGCAGAGACATTAATACTTCCTGCCTGCAAAGCTATTGTAGAGGAGATGCTCGGACCTGAAGCAGCAAAGGAAATAGCCAAAGTCCCTCTCTCAAACAACACAATTTCCAGACGTATTAATGACATGTCTGCAGACATCGAAAGTGTGGTTTTGGAAAAGATCCGTATCAGTGAGAAATTTGCATAGCAACTTGACGAGTCTACTGATATCAGTGGACATGCTCAACTCTTAGCTAATGTGCGTTTTGTTGATGGTGATGCAATTAGAGAAAACTTCTTTTTTTGCAAGGTATTGCCAGAAAAAACAATAGGAGAAGAAATTTTTCGGGTCACATCAGAATACCTTGAACAATTAGGACTTAAGTGGGAAAACTGCACAAGTGTCTGCACCGATGGAGCTGCAGCCATGGTCGGGCGCACCAAAGGCTTTGTAAGCAGAGTGAAGGAAAGAAATAGAGATGTGATTATTACGCATTGTTTTTTACACCGCGATGCCCTCGTAGCCAAGACTTTACCATCAGCCTTAGTTCATGTGTTGGATGATGTTGTGCGCATGGTAAACATTGTAAAGTCACGACCCATGAAAAGTCGCATATTTGCAGCTTTGTGTGAGGAGATGGGAGCAAAGCATAAAACCTTATTGTTTCATACGGAGGTCCGGTGGTTGTCGCGTGGCAAGGTCTTGGTTCGTGTGTATGAGCTGCGGGAGGAACTTAAAGTGTTTCTGACAAATGAGGGGTCAGATTACGCAAAGTAGCTTGCAAGTGATGTGTGGTGTGCAAGGCTGGCATACCTGGCAGATATATTTCATCATCTGAATGAATTGAACACCCGAATGCAAGGCCGAAATGAAAACCTGCTTACAAGTACAGATAAAAAAAATGGATTCCGTTCAAAGGTGCAACTCTGGCATCAACACGTGGAAAGTAGCAATCTTGAAATGTTCACACTCACCATGCAATGGCAAGGTGTTCACACTGCTGCACTGTGTGAGATAATAGTTAAGCATTTAAAAACTCTTGAGGAGAAGTTGTCATTTTATTTCTCTTCAGTCTCCACTGAATGCCTTGACTGGGTTAGGGACCCTTATAGCTCAGCATCAGTTGTTGGAAAGGAAATGACTTTACAGGAGCAGGAGGAACTAATTGAACTGAGACAAAATCGTGGTTGCAAGCTAAGATTTGCTGATCTACCTTTGGACAGTTTTTGGTTGGATACTGCCAAGGAGTTCCCCCTTCTGGCAAACAAAGCTATTTTGACATTGCTCCCTTTTTCCACTACATATCTGTGTGAGATTAGATTTTCAAGCATGATTGCTATGAAAACCAAATACAGAGAGAGACTGAGAACTGTTGACGAAGAGCTACGTGTGTGTCTTTCTTCGATTCCAGCCAGAATATCAGCTTTGTGTTCAGCCAAACAGGCCCAGGTTTCGCACTGAAAGTATTTTATAATTTTTCACTATTCTGTTTACTTAATATTCCATAATAAAGTAATTATAAAATACTTTCTTTGTGCTTATTTGATTCCTATTCAAGAGAATTACTTTATTATAGTCAGTATAGGCACATAGTTAATTTTTTAACATTTTCTAATGGTGGTGTGCCTCGTGATTTTTTTCCCCGCGACAAGTGTGCCTTGGCCAAAAAAGGTTGGGAAACGCTGCTTTAGAGAATCTAAAAACTGTTAATACTAAATGGTATGAAGAAATTTGTTTGCTAAAACTCATCAACGAAATCAAGAGAAACAACAAAAATCGGCGCATCATTCTTCATCACGATAACGCCAGCTCAGCACAGCATGTGAAACAATTGAATGTTTGAAAAATAAGAATATCGAACTAATGTCCCATTGCCCATATTCTCCTGATTTGTCACCTAACGACTTTTTCTTGTTCCCTTATGCAAACAAAAATGTGTGGGTAGTGATTTTCATTACCTGGAGACACTGTTGATAACTTCCAAAACGATGTTTCTGAGATATCAACAGTGTGGAAAAACTGTTTTAAGAATTGGTTTGAACGGATGTAAAAAAGGCGAATATTTTGAAAATCAATAAAACAGTTTGTTCCCCAAAAATTCTTTTACGTCCTAATTTTTGTAAAAACTTAAAAGGCAATCCTCGTACTTAAAATTGTTTCTATTTTTAAAAAAAGTCATTGCTATAAATAGGATGCCTATTAAACGCTGTTGTACCTTTATGATGGAAAACTCGGTGAAGGCAAGTGCGTATTACACATTAAGGTTTGTTGTGTGTGCGGGCTTTCCTTCATGCATTTTTAAAAAATGAAAGTTTTGATAAAAATTTAGATTTTTACACTCCAAATCCTTATTTTATTTACATTGTGGCTTCCTTTTGAATATTAAAACCTTAAAATATAGAAAAAAAACTTACCAATCCATTTGGAACATAGGTACAGTCCTTACAAGTCAGGAGAGAAAACTGAAAATTTTGATTTTAAACAGTTTTAATGAGATCGATAGAAGTGATAACGCTAAGTTCCATTGATAACTATTGAAGGGCTTTATTTAATGAGTCAATCAATGTAGAGTGTTGATTTATGGTTAATACGAAAAACAATTTTTCAAAAAACCCTCATTCTTTTGCTGAAGCAGCCTTTCACTCTGAATATTCATATTTTTTCTGTATCATACAGTAGTTATAAAACTATTTAGAATTGCTTTTTTAACTTTAAATCATAATTATCTAATGATAAATCTTACAGTTTATTTTAAACTATAATACTTTCTTTTGGTTTTTCTTCATTACAACTGAAAATGACAAAATTGTTCTTACAATAACTGTCATTTGGAATTAACATTAAATTTTGATTTTAAGAAGTTTGAGCTGAAAAAGAGCAAAGGTTGTCAAATAAGTACAGATTAAAGTAACATTTACAGCAATAATTTCTTTATTTTCACTTCCCCAACTGTGTAGAATGTTTTTGTTTCAGAAGAAATTTTACACTGGATCACATTTTTTTAAAGAACAGACTCTCAGGAAATGACTTCTATATTATCGATAACTTTAGAAAAATTAATGATATTTTTAGGGTAAATTTTTCTTTGCTTTGAAAAAAATTCGTCATTTGGTAGGTTAATATTTTTTGTTACAAGGAAACAAGTTTTACAGGGGTTGGCTTTTAATAATCCTATGATTAGCAGGAAAAATATATGCATGTATTGAATTAATAGCTTAATTAAATCTTGAAACCTATGCTCTGACTTTTAAGCTTGAGTTTTTATAATATAATTTTATGTTAATACTGGTTTACTAAATGTTTAACTCTTTAATTTTAAGTCCTTCTGTTTAGCTTTTTTAAAAAAAATTGAATACAGTAGTAACCATTTTGACACGTTTTAATAAATCAAATTATTAAAATGATATTTGTTCTGTCATTATATCAAATTGGTTTTTCAATTGGTAGTGGATTTTGCAGATACAAGTCTATTTTACCAGTTTAGTTTCCGTTCAAAATGCTGGTTGTCCTACGTCATATCCGTTGTGCTTGACAGCCAATGAAAGTATCTTATGTATCGTACTAAATTATCTGATTGTCGCTGGTTAATAACTTCATAGTATTTGAAAAGCTTACCGTAATTTTTGAAAACTGTTAAGTGTATTAAAAAAAATAATATTAAACACTTTCCATGGCTGGTTTACCTAGGCGAATTATAAAGGTATGTCATCTGCTCATTCGTTTATAATACCACATAATGAAGTCACTAGTAATTCAACTGATATTTACGATTGTATACATTGGTAGAAGCAATATATTACGCCATTATAAATTACGGTTTAATAAATTAGCTTGGATTTAGTAAACAATTACACTTCCTAGTATACTGTTACGATCTGCAATTCCTAATGGTGTATGTATTTATTAATGCAATTAAGTTGTTGACTTTTGGAAGTCCCGATCTCAACTTTAATAGATCAGTTGCGTTTTGTGTACATCAAATAAAAATATTGAAGACGTTTAATGAGTCTAAGTAAAAGAAATGTGCCATGCTAACCATTTAGAAATAAATCTTTCTCTGATTTTCTGACTCTTTTAAAACTTAGACGATTTCATTGTGATTGGGATGATCTAGATATAATTTGCAAATATTTTTAAGCTTTCGCTTTTGCAACTTGATTGGAGACACATTTCAAGTTTTCACTGCAAAGATAATTCATTCAATTAATTGGAATATACTGAATTATTTTAAAAAATATCTCTTAACATTATAATTATTTTGACTTGCCGCGTTTCTTCCGTTCAGCATTGAGCTCATGTTACTAATATATACTACTATTTTAGCCTCGTTTTAAAGAGTTACTAGACATTTACGTATATGTTTAACATTGAGAATTTCAATGTTTTCTCAGAAATGATTACATTTGTTCATTTTATTGAATATTTCTTTTTGCCGGTAAATTTAACAGCAGTAATTCATGACTTAACTATATATTATTAAAGAAACTTGTTTTCAAAAAGTATTTAAAATATTTAAAGCTAAAATAGTTTTTAAATGTAGGGACAAAATGATAAACTTAAGACCAGAATTTCAAATATTTAGTGAATCAAAAACAAAATTTGAGTGTTATTCATTTGCAGGAATTAGTTTGTACTTAACACCCTTAAGAACTACACTTAAATACACTTTCAACTTTAAAATAGGTGATTATCAATATGCCTAGTGTATTAAAAATTACACAAATGTTCTTCATAAGTAGAGACACATTAGCAAGATAAAATTATTCACTACTTGCAGAATGAAAACAGATCTTTATAAAGATGTTTTAGCTTTATGCCACGTTAAAGACTTATCTATTTATGCAGTAGCTGTCTAAAGTACATTTTATAACATGTGTTACAGAACATAGTTGAGTTTTTCAATGATAATATATGTATATAAAACATTAAATTAGTGTAGATAATTTTAAAATTAGGTAAAATTTAATGTGCTGAAACAGTAGAAAATTTGTAGACTCCTAGTGTGCTGCTATTCGGTAATAATAGTTCAGAGTATTAATTAAATTATAATATATTTTTTATGTTTCCTATGTTATTAAAGCAGTTTTTGCTAATATCAAATAACTGGAACTTAATTAAGGTATGGTTTTTATATTATTTAATCACTAAGCTGCATAAAAAGTACATTGAAAATATTCAAGAGATGAACAAAGAGTTGTCAAAATGTAATATTTTTAATATGTAATTTTAAATACTTTGAATTTGTTGTTCTTTGATATTAAATGTATGGTGTCGTATGAAGATTACAATAAAAATAGTTTTCATTTTAAAGGTTTTTTATTTATTTATTGTAACCACTGTTATTAGCAAGAGTAGGTATAATTTAAATTTATTAGTTATTCTAGTAGATGCAGATTTTATTAACAAAACTAGCTGTAATTATTGTAATATCCTTTAATCTAATTCTACTTAAAAAGTTTAATCTTAGAAGAGTAAAAGATAAGTGAAAATATAATAAAGGATGGAAAATAGTATACTGTTTACCTTTTGATTTCCATTTGTAGTTATAAAATGTTTTAATTCTATATAATGATGTATTTAGTAGTTCATATTTAGAAAAAAATGTTGGCACCAAGTATAGTTATGGTTTTAAAAATAAGTGCATTTTTTATTCCCTGCACTATAAAATCACTTTTTACAGAGCTATCATACTGTTCTTATCAGTTTCATTAATTAATTACTCACCTTATAAATTTTTGTTAACTCTAAAAAATTTACTCATTTTTTTCTTTATCTGAAAAAAAAAAAAAAAAAAACCCTGAAAAATGTAATACTTCTAGCAAATGTTTCTTATTTAACTTTCCTTGAAAAATAGCAGATTTTACATTGTTTAATAGATGAAACAAACAAGCTTATGTTTAGAATTCTGACAGAAAAAAAGAAGATACATAAAAGCTTGAAAGTCTCTTCAAATAATCTAAAACCATTTGTTTTATTTAAAAGAAAATTTAAAAAAAAATTAGTTTGTATTCCACAATATCTTTATGAATTAGGGGAGATTTCATGCCATCACTGGTGAAATTTGTTAAATTTTATAAATACTTTAGAAAATAATTACTGTCACATCTCAAATATATTAGTTTGATTATGTATTGTTCATATGTTATATCTTTAATTTTTAAAACTTATCAAATCAACATGCTTTTAGAAAAAAAAATTTGATTTTACAAAAAAAAAAAAAAAAAAAAAAAAAAGATAAAATTTGCAGAAAATAAGTAGAAGGAATATTAGAGAAGGAAGAAATTTGCTTTTTATAATATGGTTGGTTGGTTGGTTTAGAGTGTTACAGTCTATTTTATCGCTACACAAGAGCTAATAAGACTGGAACCTACTGCTTAAAGCTAATTTTGAATGGTTATGAACATCCATGCTAGCAGTAGGATTTAAACCTATGAACTTTGGTACCAAAGAACAGTACCCTACCCATTTGATCATCATTCAGCTTAACACTAAACATACCAACACTTAATACATACCTATTTCTACCATAGCCGGTCAAATGACCAGACTTAATTTTTTCTGATTATAAATGTATGAAATATGAAAATTGGAGGGAAATAGACAAATAAACTTTATTATAATTAAACAAAATTGTATATTGTCATTTTTTATGTATTGCAAACACAAAGAATAAGAATTTTTAATTCATTTCCCATCGCATTTTTTACATAAACCTTATGGGTCATGACCTGTTTTATGGTATGTTTAGTGTTAAACATATGACATGTAAGATTTTATTAAGTGCACAAATTAAGCATTTCTCTTTCATATATTAAGGAAACCCAAAGATTAATGGCAGAACCAGTTCCAGGAATAAGTGCTATACCTGATGAAAGCAATGCTAGATATTTTCATGTTGTTGTTGCTGGCCCAGAAGAAGTAATTTTTATTTATATTTTATATAAATACTTGTTTCTTAAATATTAAGTATATAATTTTTATAGTATACTTTATAAGGAACAATTTTTATAATTTCCTTTATCATGTTATTTATTTCTTTTAAGTTTAAATGAACAGTGTATAGCAAAATCTGTTTTCACAAATCCTAGTAGCTACTAAGTTTTTTTCAGCAGTTGTTCAATTTAACTTCATATAACAGAAAAAAAAAATTATAAATGCTGAACAAACTTAGGTTTATTATGAATTCTATTGATTACATAGAGAAATGGAATTTAAATCTATGCTTATATTTTTATATTGGTTTAAACTTTAAATACAGTGGAAACTAAAAATGACATTTAATTAGTAAACTATGCAATTTATTTTGTATTTGATCTATGTATTGAAAAGAATATATTATGTGCATATAAATTAAAGCGTTTAGTATTAACATTTCTTTCATATTACCAATTGTACAAATATGCAGTATTGAGAACTAAATATATGTAACTTTGAAATGTTAGTTAAAATGTAGTATTTTAAATTTTGAAAGAGCTGAAAACTATGTACAGTAATTTATTTCTTTATTAGCTTGAAACTAAAATTGTTTTTTGCTATTTTGAAAAATACTTCTATCATGAAAAAAATGTCTTTAATTTCAGTCACCTTTTGAAGGAGGTGTATTTAAATTGGAGTTATTTTTACCAGAAGAATATCCTATGTCTGCACCAAAAGTCAGATTTATGACAAAAATTTACCATCCAAATATAGATAAATTAGGAAGAATATGCTTAGATATCTTGAAAGGTAAGTATTTTTAGTAAACTCATTTATGTTGAAAATTGTATTGCTCTTTTGAATTTTCAATATAAAATAGTTTACAGTATGCATTTTGCTTATAAATATAAAGGATTTACAGATGTATAAATGTTTCTATAGAAATATCCGATGATTCTTTATTTCCTTTTCCTTCAATAAAAAGTTGTGAAATTTGAAGGCAGACCCAGAAAATGTTTTAAAATTAATCATTATTAATTATCAGTCATGTAAAACATTTTTGCTACCCTTTACAAAGGAATAATTGCAAACAGTTTAGACATTTTCATTTTGTCTACAGCTACTGATCAGGATCTCTCCTGAAATTGCTTAGAAAATTTCTGTTAATTTTTCTTCTCTTGATAATATTTCTAAAGCATTTAAAAATATTTCACTAAAGTATTACTTATCAGCATATTATTTATTTTCTAATTTTCATTTTAATGTTTATCATTTAAATAATTTTGACATTTTTAATATGCTAGTTAATAAAACAAAGCTTTCTCTAATGTATATTTTCAGTAAAAGGAAATATTTCTATGGATAACAATTTATATTAGTTTCTAAAACTATAAAATGAGAAAATTATGCTCTTTTGAAAATAACTTTTTAAAAGGATTCTCTAATTATTGATATGAAGAGAGACCTATTTAAATTAGCTGAAAAAATATTTAAAAATTGTTTTACTGTTTTATACTAATAACTATTTTTAACTATCTCTAATAATGTATTTAAAAATAGTTTAAAAAGTACTAATTTTGTCTTAAAGTTATTGCAGAGATCATTATCTTAATATATTTTTTATCTATGAAAAGTTGGTTTTATTATATATTTTTATTTTCTGTATCATCTATTTATTGCCAGAATTGAATTATATTTAACTTGAAAACCTAAAAAATGACAAGCAGACATGTTGACCTCTCTCTCTTTAAATAATGATCCCAAACCACTTTTTTTCACAATTTCATTTCTGTAATATGTTCTTAAGCATATATCATTATTAAATTTGATATTTTATATTTAAATTTAATAATTTAATATCACATTAATTTACCAATCAGTTTCGCTATTCTCTCCATGAAATTTGAAATGAGTATGGTATTACATAAATTTTGCATCAGTAGACATATATATATACACAATATATAATATTTATTATGTATATATATATTCCAGGTACTGGGTGATTCATGGCAAGTGTGATAAACTTTCTGAAGTTGTAAAGGGCACAAAGTCAATTCAGAATCACAGAACAATGCAGGGTTAAAATACAATGTAGGGCATTGCACAAGTGCTCTTGATTCTTTGGAAATGTGCTTCTTAGTATGTATATCAGCAGCATTTGAAACTTGCTGGAAAATTACACATTTCCAAGACAAATATGCTTAAAATTAAAATGTTGATTTGATGACAAGATATAAGCATTTAAAGGAAATAGTCTTCTAGCTATACTTGTGCAAAGGATATCAATATTTTTATTTTATTATTTTGTAGATAATACTGTAGACCAACTTATTGAAAAAAAAAATGTCCAAGATTGTATATTTTGAAAATTAATATGATAGTACACTGAGCTGCATTTCAGTTACTCTCAGAAAATATTAAATTTTTTTAAAGTTTTTTCCATGAATTGCAATTTTTGGATGGTGTCGTATAAACTGGGATAGGCAAAGTTTTAATTAAAAGGGTAAAGTTCAACATGGTCATAATGTAGATACAGAACAATTGGACAATTACATATTTAAATATTAGGAAAATAGAAAACAATCAGAGGTTTAATGTCTTTTAACTATATAGTGTATGTGTTTGTGATATAGTGAAAAATTAAATGCACATGTAAAAGTTGAATAAATGTAATAAAAATAGGCATTTCTTCTCAAAAGTGGGGATTTTATCAAACTGATTTTCAGAAGTACATTATTTAATCCCCTATATAATAACAGCCTAAGTTATCTGTAAATCTGTCCTTGAATTTATGAAGCAGTTGGACCTGGAATGGATAGTGGCATCCATATTGGATTCTTGATAAGTTAGGATTAGCAAAATTCAAAGTAAGTCTTTAAAACGTTAAAAATCCCCCTCCCCCTTTTCAAGCTTTTAACGCCATTATTTCAACCACTATTTTCCCCTGTTAAGAGCAGGTATTAAGTTTTTCACATAATAAATAGGTAAAAATAACATTTTTTTCTAGCATTATGATGCCATTTCTTTAACCATCTCTATTGTCTAATTATTTAAATATCGTCTGAATTATTTTCATACATTTTATCACTGAACTTGGATATTACATAAATACTTTTCTTTTATATTTGGCATAAATAATAATAGATTAGGTACATATGTGATAATTTTAAATTTAATCGTTGATCATTTTTTGTTGCAATGAAAATTTTATCATCGGTATTAACAACAAATTCTTTTCATAAAAGTCTAAGTCTATTTTACAGACTAATAAATATCTAGCATTTAAGTTATATATCTTTGAAAACTAAGAAGTTTGTTCATTTGTATTTGTTTTTTATACATAACCACACAGTTTGAATAAAGGAATTCATCATGATTCTAAAATGCATTCACAGTATCGGGAGACTTTAGAGGAGTATGAAGATAAACAAATTATTGAGCATATAGCAGATAATTCTGAGCCCCAAAATAAACCATTTTTTTAACTGCCTGATAGGGTACTTTACAATTCTGGAAAATTAAAAATTTTACCAATCCCGTAATATGACGGGCTATATGCTAGTTGTTTGATAAGTACCTATTTATGAAATTAAATATCAGCTGTGATGTTAAATTTTACCTGTTGTATTCAACTTTAGAATGTATTTGAAAGGGAAGACTCATTTTCTTTCTAAAATTATTAGAACTCCACTGTAAAAAGAAATATACTTGTAAGTATTAAGCCCCTTTAAAAAATGAATTTTTTTTTGTCGTCTAATCAACTAGTTTAAAAAAGCATTTGTCTTTTGAAATTCTTATTTAACCCTTTCAGGACAGATATGTCTTATGAATAGCTGAGACAGATGATATACCTGCATGGTTTATTAAAAATGCTAACAATAGTTATTGTTCAAAACAACATTTAAACATTAGTAATATTTATTTTATTAAATTAATAAAAATCAGAATTTCCATATTGGAATTAACCACATTACTTTTCAGTGAGACATATCAGCAAGGATGTTTGCAAGGGGAAATCTTGGAATTCCAGGGATTTTGCATTTACAATCTCTGAATTTTCAATGAATAAAATTACGAATCCCCTCATTTTTATCTGCGTACTTTGAATTGCAGTGATCCTTAATCTTAAAATTGCAGGTTGAAACTTAGGAAACTACTTTTTAAGCCCAATGCAGACAGGTACTGAAAACGGCGAAGATCATTTGCAATTTTTAGGGATAGAAATACTTAGAGATGAGAGTCATGAAGTTTGAAATCACATAATAATAGTTCAAACTATGTAAGAGTCAATGTTTACATTGGACATAGACTAAATTGCAGGCAATGTTAGAAACAGCATACTTGTTATATTAGTTAAAGACATTGAATGTTCCTCTTTATTTAAAGAAATAAATATGGTAATTTTTAGAAAATCTGCTTTTAATTTTTCAGAGTAAAATTTAATTGTTTTGTATGCTGAACATATTTGTATATCTTTAAAATATTTTAAAAGTTTTTAATTTTATAGAAGTGGTTTAATTCTCCCCATCTGAAATGACATTTGCTTGAATTTCTTTTGATGTATGGCCTTAAAATTTTCTGAGAATTACTTTTGTAACCACAAACACCCCATGTATCTGACATTCACCCTAAAAAGAATTAAATGTTTTTTTTTGTTGTTGTTTATGATTAAGACTCTTATGTAATGTAACTATCAGTTGAAAACTTTTTCTTTCATTCTATCTTATTTAGATAAATGGAGTCCAGCTTTACAAATTAGAACAGTATTACTTTCCATTCAAGCTTTACTAAGTGCACCAAATCCAGATGATCCTTTAGCAAATGATGTTGCAGAGCAGTGGAAAGTAAATGAGGCAGATGCTATCAAAACTGGTAATATTTTTATACATGTCAAAATTTTGGAGTAGAATTTTAAATCCATATATATTGTATGAAAAATTATTTTTTTAAGCATATATATTTTTTAAACCTGAGAGAAAAGTAGCATTTCCTTAATAAATCTAAAAAGTTTATACAGCAAATTTATTTACTTGTAATCTCTATGTCTTTCTCCCCCTCTCTACCTACCTACCTACCTACCTACTTACTCCTCCCACACACACGAACGCGCGGTTTTGAAAATTAAATGTATAATTAATAAAAATGGAATGAACTCGTAAGGTGCAATGATCTTGGGTTGAGTTACTCTATTTAAGTAGAGAGTATGCCAGAATTAGAGGCAAAATAATTGAAATCAGATGACTGGTGGTCCTTGCTGAAATCTCATTCTTTGGTGACTTTGGTATGTCGTCAAACACCTTGTTAGACATTTAAGAAATGTAATCCATTCTGTTCAATGTTGGTGTTATACAGAATGTCTTCAACTTCCTTGTTGCAGTATGGCTTGACATGTATATGTAATAGGCATTTTAACCAACCACAAATGAGAAAATGGTGTTCATATGTCGTTAAATGTCTAAAAAATGAAAAGGCATGGAAATTTGAATTTATTTTTACATCTTGTCTCCAGGGCTTGTTGGTCAAAAAACATATACTTGTTATATATGAGTGTGATCCAGCCAATCAACTTGTTAGTAATATGATGACATGGGCTGAAGAAAAAATAGTGCGCAGGCAAGCAGGAATTAAGTTTGGTGCACGCCAAGTCTTTAATTTTCTGGAATAAGATGGAAAGAACAAGGATAGTATAACCTAAGATTTATTTTACAATACAATTATTACAATTATTAAGTTGGTTAGTTTTAGGTTAAAATATCATTACATATATATGCATGCATACATATATATGCATCTTTTGGATTTGTGTTATTTTTCCTATTACTGCTAATTTCAATGTAGTGCATCAAGATATTTTTAGGTTTAAATATAATTAACCTCCATGCACATTTTCTTTTTTTTTTTCTCTTTCTAATTAAACCTATTCTTTATATACTTATATGTAATATATTGGTGTATACAGTATAGTATGTTTGGTAGTACTTATTATGCATTTTGCTTCGCTTGTCTTACTTTTATATATTTATAAAATCATATAATAACATGCATATTATGAACAAAAACTGTTAGCCTACATGTCTTATGGCAAAATAGCTGTGTTAAGATAATTTAGATATAATTTGAATTTGTTAAGAATTTAGTTTTTAAAAATTGTAAAATATAATGGGGAAAATCATAGGTTATATGGCATTTTATAGGCATATTTAGATTCAGTATAAATAAAATATAAGATTATTTCATCTAAAAAGTTTTTCATCATCAACTTGTGTAATTTTTGTTTTTAAATGGTTATTATATTTCACAAGTATCTACATAACAGAAACAATTTTTGTTTTGTTTGAGTTTTAAGTCTCTAAAATTAATTTTTTCACAGGGAGTGAGAATTTTCAACAGAGCTAATTATTAAATGCTCATTACTGTTTTTTACTATTCTAAGGGATTGTAAGAAAGAACAATTTAAAAATTTTATGAATGTTAAATAACTGTAGCATTATAGGAAGAATACTAATTGAAAAAAATTTTTGTCTGTAAAAATTAATGAAATGGTCATGGTTTCATATTAAAATTTGAGATTTTAAAAGAATTAAATATTCAATTTGGAGATGTTCAATTCAGGTTTCCATTCAACTCTCCTTAAATGAATATTAAGTTTGATGCTCAACTATCACTGAATAATATATATGCCTCACTACAACAGCAGTTTTTAACAAATGACTGCAAAAACAAAAGTAACCTCACTTATTTGCAACTTCATCCCAAATACAAGTGTTTCCATCCATCAAATACAAAAGCAATAATACCAGTAGCAAAACTAAGTAAAAGAAAAAAAAAAGCTTACACAATTTTTTCTAAAAGAAAGAATTAAAAAAAGAATTTAGACTCATAAATACCACAACACGAGTTGCATCCCAATTTGACTACCCATTGAGATTATCACAGACTTCAGAGTTTGAAACTAAGTTATTAGGATGAAATTTGCTATTGTCACACTACATGTATTGAAATAGTATTTTCTAAAAAATTTTAAATATGTAAAATTAATACCCAAATCATCAAACCAGATATGTTTATTTTATTGCTTGATTCCATGGATATTGTCCACCCAGGTCTGTGTCTATCTTTGTGATCCTTGGCGTATGAGAACATGGAATCACATCTCTGTTGGCTAAAATATTAAATTTCACTATAAATTTGAAAGGGAGGTTCAGAGCAGGACAAACTTATTAAGTGGAAAATTGTGTAGGGGTAAAATTCTTTAAATGGGATATTTTACAGTTATCAATATTTGGTAAAAATTGGGGCCACATGTATAGAATGTGTTAATGGGTCTTCTTAAATGGGCTCCATATATATGTACTCAAAAAGAAACTAGTGAAAAAAATAAAATTAAAAACTCATGAAATAAATACACTTTAGGAACTTTCTGACAGCTTAATAATGCTTAAAATAATTTTTGTGTGTCTCTAGACTATACAGAAACAGTTAAAATAGATCTAAAATAGTTTTTTAATTCTAGCCTGTTATAGGGGCACTGAATCTTAGAACAACTGAAATATATGGGACTGGAAATAACATGACAAAAAGCTTTTGTGCGAAAATGTACATTTTTGTATGAAGTTTCTGGTGATAATATCATTATAGAAATTTATCAGGAGCAAAAATTAAGCTTTATAATAAAGTTAAAACTGAGGTTTAGAGCACAACAAGCTTCTTAAGCAGGAAAATTTATTGGAGTAAAATTTCTTAAATGGGGAATTTTACAGTTATAAATATTTGGTAAAAATTGGGACCACTGAAATAGAATGTTTCAAGTGCGAAAGCTTCTTAACTGGGAACTTCTTAATCAGGTTCCACTTATATGTATTTTTTGTTGCAGTATTTGCACAAAAAGTTTACAAAAAGAAATTGAATCCTTTCTCACGTGAAAAATTTTGTTTTATAAATCAGTGTAAAGGGTAGTAAAAATATTTCTGTGCAAATATATTAGGTAAAATATTTGAAAGTATATATGAAAATGAGCAGGAAATTATGATTTTTTTAGTTAATATTTAAAGATTTATGTGATCAGAGAATGATGCAGATTATATTTATTAAAGATAACTGAACATAATTAGTGAAAATAGTGATGGTAAATTAGAAGTAAACAAAACCCATAAACATAAACCTACTAATATGGCTAAAAAAACTAAGTAATTTTACTCAGAAATTTAATATAAATATTTGTAATTTTCTATCTTTTTTGTTCATTTTATGTACTTGTAGTGAACCAGCATTTCAGAAAAAGTGAATATTGCTATTATATTCTGTAAAGACTTTTATGCTTTTTTCAGTATTAATTATTTAATGTTAAGAAAATTCTTGGTTGTTATAAAAACATCCCTGTTCTCTACCAGTTCTAACTTTCTTTCTTTGGTATTAAAATGTAGTACCTATAAATTAAAAATTATGGGAAAATTATTTGCAGTATGAATGCTTTTAGATATTCCAAACTTGTCTTATATGTCATAAATTTTGAATTATTGTATAATTAGTTCTATGGGTTAACTATCTTGGGTTAATTTATTAGGATTGTAGTTTCCGTAAGCTATTTATTTTCATTTCTGGAAATAAATTTCAAGATTGGCAAATTCTTGTTAAAAAAATCTTTTGAGTGATGAATGTTTGAGTTTTCAAAGTAATAATCATCTCTATCACTTCAATATAGTGTAATATAAATGTATTTAGTTGTGACAGTATAAGTAGTATATAGTAAATATATTTTTAATTCTATTATTCAGCAATGTCTTTTTATTATTTTCATGCATTTGTGAGTTATGTGTCAGAAAATATGGAAGATATTAAGTATTTTTTTTATTATTTCTGAAGAGAATAATTTGTTTGAATTTTAAATAATTTATTTAAGTCTCTAGAAATATTAAATTCAAAATGTTAGCCATTACCCTAATTTTAATTTTTATATTACAATGTAGGGCACACATTATCAGAGAGCCATTTTTGATTTTAGATACTTTTTAAAGAGCCACATCACATATCAGTTTTTTGCTTAGTTAAAGTGGTATACAAGGACTATATAAAATACAGATAAATATATAATGATTATAAAAAAGAATTTTTTTTAAATAATTGTTTCAAAACTTTATTGATAAAATTAAAATATAATAAAATGTAAAATATTTAACTGAGATAATTGGTCAAAGATTTGAAATTTGGTGCAAAATTTGTTAAAACAACTTACGGTAGCTCTGTAAGTACACAGTAATAAACTGTGAATATTTCAGTTTTACAAAATTCATAATGGAGTATAAAATTCTTACCAATAAGTTGTAACAAAAATTGAAATTAGATGGCAAGAGCTTTCTTTAAGTATGGATATTTTGATTCTGATAAAAGTTGAGGGGGGGGGGGGGTAGATACAAACTACATAGCAGTAAAATAGTGTGAAGTTTGCTTTTTGACAAAATACTCAAAGTATACCTTTTATATATATATATATATATATATATATATATATACATATATATATATATATATAAAGATACCTTTTTATCCTCATTTTGGTAGACACCCTGCTTTTGATTTATTCTAAAACATACAATTATCTTTATAAATATAAATTCTAGCAAATATAAAATTTATTTATTTACTAATATCTTTATTCTCTTAAATTGGGACAACTTTTAATAAAAATGTTATTGATTTTATGAACTACAACTTATAAACATGAAGTTTAAACATTTAGCTTACATTTGAAATATAATTTATGGAAATTGTTCACATTTCTACTATATGACATTTTACTGATTGTTATAAATGCCAGTGTTTTCATTTTAGATAATTTGTTTCTTTTTTTTCTGTCCTTTTCAGTTAAAATATAATTTCTCTTTATTTTGTAGCAAGAGAATGGACTCGTTTATATGCCATGAATAACTGAAATTTGAATCATGAATATAGTTTTCTGGTTGGTCTTCAACTGCAGTGGATTTACTGTTGACTGTCCATTATCTTTAGCTGCCCACTATGTTGGGGGCTGCTACACAAGTTTTGCTTTACAGAGTATAGCTTTCAAAATGTTTCGTCACTAATGCTAATTGTGTTACAGCAATTGTATGTCTTAACTAAAAAAGCTGCTATACATACTTTCTTTTAGCTTGTTTTATTTTTCCCTCTTGAAATCTAAATCATTTTATGTCTAATTATAATACACCAATGACTTAATTACCTATTATAGCAAGTTTTAAAAAATGAATATGTAGAAATTTATTTATGTAGTGTTGTAAAAGTGTTGCTCAAACTCAAGTTAAATAGTTTTGTACATATAATTTTACCTAAAAGTTTCATAATGAAAATCAATACTCATTAAAATAACATAGAATTGGGTATATACAGTACATAGCATGAATACTTACACTGTATATATGCACTCATACATACATGCTGTCTTATGTAAGCATATATACTTGTATGTATGTATGTTTATATTTCTAATATATTTGTTTTCATTGGTAAGAGAATAAACATACAGTGCTGCTTTCTAAGTTAATGCTTAATATATTTTTATTTCCATAATTTTCTTTTTATCCACTGTCTGCAAAGTGCCTGTGGCTCTGTGCAAGCCTTATGTTCTGGGGAACTTAGTACTTTCAAGTAATCTGAGAGTTAATGTGGCATAAAAGTGAATGGCTTTTGATAAAGCACCAAGTAAATCTTATCTGGTTAGGCGACTTTTTTTCCTTGATGTAAATATGTCTGTGTCCACAATCAATGAATGTAGTTGTATGATATTTTTTATGTTAGTGTTTTAGAATTTTAGATTAATGCAAAATTATACTTTTGTGTAGTATTATGTTGTGTATGAGATATTGCTGTTGATAAAAATCTATGAAACAATTGTATCTTTATTGATTTTTTAGAAAAATTGTGTAATTTATTTTTTAAGCCAACACTGCTAGATTGTTTGTTTTGTGTATAAATTATCAGTAAGTGCATTACAAATGACTTTATTTCTCATCTAGAGGATATATCTAAAGTACTTTTTTAGTGTTTCTTTTGATAATTTTGTGATACTATTCCATTGTTTATAAGTTTTGATCATATTCAGGTGTTTTCTGCGTGCATACCAAGGAAAAAATTCATGGGTTTTGTGTTAAAACAATGCAATTTTCTTACATTTATTAAATATATTTAAATGCTTCCTTAGAATTAGTATCTTGCTAATTGCCTTGACACTTTCATGTGGGTGTTAACAATTTGAATTTATATGTTATAATTGATCTCCCTTGAAGAATGAGTCATGTGTTAAATGTGGTTCTAGTATATGAAAAGGGGATTGTCCATTTGATACTCATAATCTGGATTTATCTATCTACTATCCAGTGAAGAAAAAAATGTTTAACATTTACTTGCATGAGTTAATATTTTTTTTCTTAATCATTATTATGTTGTTTTGATTAGTTTCAATCATTTAAAGTTCCCCTAAAGTATTGTTTTCTAATTGTTATATTGTATTTTAGATTTCTTTCAATTTACATATTTTTTATTGAATTTCATTAGATCATTCTGTCTTAAGCTTTAAGGTATACTTAATCATTTTATCTTTAAAAGTTACTAATTTTTTTTCAGTTTTATCTATATGCTGAAACTACTTTCTCTAATGGTGTGAATAAAAGTCTTTATTGTATTCACAGCATTTAGAATTGACTTAATTGGACAAATTCTATATATTTAGTATCTCTCTCTTTTTAACGTTTATCATTTAATTAACCATGAATACTTGATTTATTCATCACTTGTGTTTGAAAACATCTTATAATAGTATAAGATAATTTATTAATACTTAGAAACAGATATAAGGAAGCATAGAGGTACAGAAATACTTCTAGTTATTCGTACATATGCAGGACATATTTGGTTTGGATAAGAAAAAGCAAAATAACTGCATTAGGAGAAACTATTTTTTCTTTGTATTACATTATTAAATTAAAGTAGATGAATTTGGATTTTTACTGTTATTGTTAGCTGTAACACTTAAAGGAATGTTTTGTTTGTTCATAAATGTGTGTGTATCTATACCTGCATATTTATAATATATATATATATATATACACACATGTATGTACATATATGTATAAATATGGTTATATTTACGGAAATCCATACAGGCCATCCTCTATAAATAAAATTTTTAAAAGTCTTAACTGATGATTTTTTTACTACTTTTTCTGTGACACATGCAACTATCCACAAAAGCCCGTTCAGCTATTTTTATTAAAAAATTCGAATTTCTTTTTTATTGTTTTGAAAAGTTGTTCAGAGTGTAAATGGCATTATCATAGAATAGTAAGTACATTTGTTAACACTAAGCACTTCACTTTGCTTTAAGTAATTTTATGGTTTCAACAGCAGTTAAACATTAAACTTTATTAATATGTATAATATAGATCAAAAACGATTTTATTTGGCAGCTAGTATTTTCTTTTCTTTTTAATATGTGACCTTAAGTTTTGACAATTTGAATTCATTTTGTGAAAATTGAAGTATTTTTTATAGAATTTATGTAAGCATTCTCAACCAATATTATCCTCTGAAGTAGCAAATGAACCCTTATAAGCTTTCTTTCGATATAATGAATTCTATCTTGAGATGTTTATTATTTTTGTTATGTACTTCCATAAATATCTCATGGTTTAAAAACTATTGTACAGTTCCTGTAAAAGTGTTTTCTACAATTCATATTTTCCATAACAAGCATTTAACATTCTCCTCAGCTTTGTAAAAATATTGAAGGATTTTTTTTTTCTTTACCTGTCCGAATGATGTTGAAAAGCATACTAGATTATCTTGTTAATAGTAGGGAGAATCTTAATCATTTATGAATATCTGAATCCTATGCTAAATTTGAAGATTTCGTAAAAGAAACTGTTTAGGAACAAGGTAGAGTTAAGATTAAAATTTTATTTTAACACTCTAGGTTTATCAGGCATAAAGTGGAATTATATGTAACTTTAACCAGTCTTTAATTTTTCTTCTAAAGATTTATTTTAAGAGACAGCAATGTTCAGAATCCATTTACTTTATGTTATTTTTTTATCAGTTTATATGTGATTGGTATTCACAAAAAGAATATATAATGCCAAGGAGCTGTTGCTAAAATTCTAAGTACTTTAATTTTAAACTTAAATTTCCTAGATATAAATGCCAGAAAATAGAAGAAATGCTCCTATTCTGGTATTTTGTCTCTTGAGTGACAAAATACCTGTGCATTGTAGTTTAAGGTTAACTGTATTTAAAGATTGAAGTATGAAATGTAGGACTTCAGTGCACCTTTAATGTAGAAAATAAACCAATATTTCTTACCTAATTAAAGCATTTTTATGCCAGTATTATTTTCAGTTAGTAATTATGGTGGCATTTAATGCTAGATATCGGTGCTAGTTACTATTATAACAAATAATCATTCTCTTTTTCTTTCACTGCACCAATCAAACGTTACTGAATGCCCTATTTTTCTCAAAGTAAAAGGAAATAAATCATTCTTTAAAGTATTGGGAAAATGTTGCTTCTCTATATAATTGAAATGCTTGTGTTAACTAATTGAATTATTTTTACTGCAGTTACAAATTACATAAAATAAAATGTTTTATAGTTATAAATTTCATTATATACGTTATTGTGAACTGTATGATATTTGGGATTATTTTGAAAGTTAAGGAACTCTTATTATTTTAACAAAACCAGCTTGATAGCTAGTCATAAAATTACAGCAAAGTAATGTATATTGATATGTGATAAATCCTTATAACATGCTTATATCTACACATTGTTTAAGCTTCAGCATATGCAAGTTTTAAAGATAATGAGTTAAAATTTGATTATGTAGTAAAGTATGTATGAATATAGCTTACTTAATTTAGTTTATATGCATACAAGTTTATAACACTTTTATACACTTTGTTTTTGATTTAATGTATGCTGAATTGGAATCAAGGAAAAGTGATATGAAGTGAAAAATTAGAGTAATTATCTATATTTATCTACATCTTTATCTGTTTAATATTGTAAAAATATTAATTTCAGATAGTGCCTGTGGTACTATACTATGATTAGTTAAAATTAACTTACACTTTTTGAGATTATGTCTTTGCTATCTTTGCATTGTCATACTTTGCATTTGTAGAAAACAATGAAATGTGAAATTGTATGAACATGCTTTTTATTTGTTCATTGATGATAATTATGTTAAAATATTAGTAAATCAATAAAAGGCTTTTGTACCATTTTTCAGAAAACCTTGGTCTCTCAGTTTTTTATACTTTCTAAATGAATAAAATTGCTAATTATCAATTTTGTATTATAAATGCATTGTAATGTCTACACCCACATTTAATTCATTATATGCATAACATGAAAATACAGTATTACTGCTGTGCTTGTTAATACTTAAATCAATTTCATGCATCTAATAGTTTTATAACTCTTTGACTGATGAATATTTTTAGGTTAATAGCATACCTTCTTTATTATGTATTTGAAATCTATTTGCATTTGGGATTTAAAATGCATAGCATACTTTTGTAACAAAGATTAAAAAAAAAAAAAAATAGATAAGGAAAGATGGTAAGAAAAATAAATTTTCAATGCAATCAAAGGTAAAATTCTGAAATTAAAAAGATGTAATAGACAGATGCCCACAGTTTTCACAGAATTAGGAAATTTTATTTCATTCCTGTTGCCTGTGGAAATCGGAATATAAGCAGTCAGGGGGTAAAATGTACATAATGAATGGTACATTAATTTATTTACAAAACTTTCATAATATACTAAGAGACTGTAATCTTAAAACCCCACAAACTAAAAAAATTATAAAAAAAATGGTTAAAATGCTGTGTTATAAGTTTATATGTATAACACAAATATAGAAATATGATTAAATTTACTAACAAATTTTTCAATAATTATTGACATACATTATTACTTTCCTCCTAATGGTCAAATTCATTTAGCAAACTTTATTTGTGTATATTTATATTTTGACAAAAGTCACAAAATTTGATTCATTATTAATTAAATTCCTATTTCTTATATTTATCATATAATTTTTTCACAAATCGCCATACATAGTAGTAGCTTAGGTTTAGTGTTTGCTAATGTACATACACTGTTGTTATACTTCATTAATACAATTAATTTGTGTCAGTTTTACTTATGAGTGTTAACTAAAATTAAGTAAAATATTCAATATTTGTCTTTAAGTTATCAGTCATGTCACCATATAGTTTCTTATTCGAAAGCTAGTTTTCATTTTATATAAATGCTGCTGGCTTTCAGGAAAGAAAATCTCGTAGGGCTAGGCAGGACTTGCACTATATGATCAACGTTGACCGGTCACGGGGGATTTTTGGCGTTATATGAAATATCTAGCTTGAAAATTCTGAAAGTAATTGATAGAATAAGCTCGAAATCCGTTGTTTCCCTACTGATGGGCCTTATATTTTAACTCCCTGGAATTACTTTTCCAATCCATTGACAGTACTAGCGGTTAGATTTGCTAACTGTTATCTTGTCTAATGTATCTTTACTTCGCTTTGTAGCATGGAGATGTTGCTATGTTTTGCCCTTTTTCATGCAAGGATTGTACAGTACCAAGATTTGTTTATTGTATCGATTATATCTTTCCAAAACAATCCTTTCGTTTTAATGATATTTGTGGGTATTGCTGATGAGACACATCATTAAACTTTTCTTTTGATTTCATTTCTCGTTATCAACGTCTACTACATATATGTGTGTTTCTGGTTTTCATGAATGGATTGAAATAGATTTTTAAATACTTTCCAGTATTTTTCCCTTCCCAAATTATATTTTAATATACAGTGGACGCTCGTTAATTCGAACTTGAAGGTTATCAGAAAAAAGTTCAAATTATCCAATGTTTAGAAAAAATACATTTTTAAAAGTATCACTGAAGAAGAAAAATCTCTTAGTCTGTATTAGCTCATAAAATATATTATACTATGCTATCTAAAATAAAGCAATAAAGACTTTTCATAATCATAAAATGTAGATATGGTTTGGTTTGGTTCGCTACGGTCTACTTTTTGCAACACGAGGGCTAATGAGACCGGGACCTGCTGTTTAAAGCCGATTCCGATCCATGCCACTGTGGGATTCGAACCCACGAACTCCGGTTCCGAAGGTCAGCACCCTAACCATTCGGTCATCGTTCGGCAAAATGTAGATATGAAGTAGAAAGTAAACTTTAATTAAAAATATGAATTACACTTCTGGGAAAAACTGTAGAATGGATGTTTGATTTTGCCTACATTTTTCAGCCAGCTTCTCGATTTGAAGCAAACATTTCAATTCATTTTCAGAGGAATATTCCATCTGAATAAATGTTTTAAGAGTTTCTATAGAATCTATTATGGCTTGATCATTTGGACACTTAACAGTCTCTGCATTCTCTTCTGAATCCGATAAGATCTCTTCTTTTTTCATTTCCTCGGACAGGTTTTTTTTATGTCATCGTCGCTCAGTTTTCCACAGACTTCCACGTCGTCATCTACGCTTACATAATCAGAAAAAGGTAACATTATTACATTTAAATTTTTTGAATTCAGGAAAATATGTATAAATATTGTTACATTCTTCGATCTGATTGTTCTCTTGAATTTAACATGATGAAAACGATTACTAATTGTGCTTTCTTTAACAGTATTCCACGCGGTGTATAGATCATTTATAGCCGTCAACAGAGTAATGTAATTTTTTCCTAAATCTAAAGAAAAAATTATTTCTTGTAAGAGTCTCTTACGATAAGTTTTTTTAGAATTTGAATGATTCCTTGATCCATTGGTTGCAATTTCGTAGTTGGGTTTGGCGGTAAATATATATTCAACCTGTATGGAACTCAGTTCTGGAAGGTTATTGTGATAGGTTGCGTTATCCACAAATAAAAGAATTTTTCATTTTTGCCTTTGAAATTGCCTATTTATTCCTTTTAACCAGTTACTGATGATGTCTCATGTCATCCATACTTTTGAATTGCATACATAACCAACTGGCAGAGTTTTAATTCCTTGAAAACACCCTGAATTCTTTGACTTTCCAATGACTAATAAATTTAAGCTTTTTGCTCCCATCCATGTTAGCACAAACTAAAAATGTAACATTCTGTTTACTGCTTGTATTTTCTGAGCAAGCATCCTCATTAAAATGCAATGTTTTGTTTGGCAAGAGTTTATAAAAAAGTGCAGTTTCGTCCACATTAAAAATGTTTTTCGGCAGGTAAGTAGAAAAAAGACCTGGAAGTTTCCTACCGAAAGTAATGCATACGACTTCGTTTATTTTACATCAGAGCTTTGGCCACATACACTTTGGTAAGAAATATTGTGTCTTGACTTAAAGTCATCCATGACTGTATTTAAAATTTTGAATTCCTATTCAAGTTGTCAATTCATCAGCTTTCGTCTGCAGTAGAGGTCCATTTATTGGAAAATTTCGAGATCTAACATTCTGGAACGATAGCAGTAGAGATTTTTCTAGATCTCTTAGGACGTATTTCTCATGCGTTTAATCCCTCTAGCAAATTTAGAATTTTCCCATGAATCTAAAATTGATTCCTTGTTCTTCAAATAAGTTGACAAGGTATTTTTTTTTTAAATTCCATAGTCAACTGCCAATTTTGTTTTACATTCACCATCTTCTACTTTCTTTAAAATTTCTATCTTTGCTTCCAAAGTTAGGATTTTGTACTTCCCACGTGTAGACATCTTGAATTTTTTGCACGTTCACACCACACACCGAAGAAGAAAAACTAGAACACATGAACTAGTCTCCTCTGCAGGTACAACTGACACAGTTCCCAAGAATCAGTAAAAGACTGGGTTTTCTGAATTTCTAAGAAAATCGATAACAAATGTAAACATGGGATTCCAGCCACCCCAATGCATTCATATAGGGTTGTGAAAGAAACTCAAGAAAATGGTGAGGCCAGGCAGCTTTGTCCGTTAAGCACTGATAACAAGTGGACAGTAGGACAATAACCACTAACGTTTACCAGAAATGCAATAGTCTAGGAATGCAGACATGCCTCTTTACACTGAAAAGAAATACAGATGATTTTGACTTACAAACTAATAGATACTGGATGTATTTCCTCTGTTAAATGACGGAAAAAATTAATTTTGTCAAATTTTTAGTTCGAATTAACCGAGGTGATATAAATTTAGTTTGAATTAATGATATATTTTTAACATTTATTACAATAGAAGTTTTTTGGGGCACTTGGATTTGTTCGAATTAGCCGAATTCGAATTAACGAACGGACACTGTAATTTGGAAAGGGAAGAATGCTGGTAAGTACTTTACCGGAGTGTATATTTACTGGACTATATGTAGAAAAACTTTCAAGCCCGATTAGTTGTTATCCACAATCAGGCGGGAGTCTGAATCTCTTTTCACTTGAGAATAAATAGTAAACAAGTCCAATCGCGATACGTTTAATTGCAATGGTGACGACACCACTGCAAACGGAACTGTGATGTCTAAACAATGAAATGCACACAACAGGACGGCTTCCTTGATGCAAATGCTGTATGGCCTAGCGTAAAATAATCTAAGTGATATGGGAAGACATACTGAAAATAGCAAATTAGTCAACTGATTATTTCCTGTTAAACTTTGATTTTGAACAACGGTCAGTACACGCCAAATCCTTTTTATCTCTTATCAGCGCTATCACTTGACAAACAATCTCGGCAATCCAAAATTTACATACGCACACCATGTTTTGATGCATTCCACACTTATGTGAATTTATAATTTACCTGTCTTCTATTTCCCAGATGCTAGCGATTCCATCATCATCCGTCTTTGCAATTGCCCACCAGTGTATATATATATATATATATATATATATATATATATATATATATATATACATGCATTGAAGAGCCATTACATTATGACCACCCTCCAATTATAGCAATGGGCTCTCCCAAGAACAAAACCACTACTGGTGCACGGCTGATGTTGGAGTATATAAAGCAGTTATGCATTGTCTTTCCAAACAGCTAGATTAGGAACATAATAGGAAAAGCGGCTGATTTATAGGACTTTGATAAAGGTCAAATCCTTAAGGCTCAGTGACTGTGAACTTCAATTTCATAAACGGCGGGTTTAGTAGGCTGTCCACCTGCAGTTGTTGTGAGTGCATATCAAAGGGGAGTATGGATGGTGAAACGACAAGTCGCCGGTCAGAGGTGTGTCATTCACGGCGCATTAATTACAAAGGAGAGCGGAGATTACTACGCATTATTCGCCGTAACCGAAGAGCTACAACAGCCGAAATCCCAACCAGCTACAACAGTGAGGAAGCCGAACGATCGCCGATTGGTTAGGGTGCTGGCTTTGGGTAGCTGTAAGCTGTAGGTCCCGGTCTCATTAGCCCTCGTGTTGCAAAAAGTAGACCGCAGCACTCCAAACCAAACCAACAACAGTGGCGATTCAGACAGTGTTTCTCAACATACTGTGCAGCGTACATTGCTGCGTATGGGCATACGCAGTTGAAGACCAAAGAATGCCCCTGCACTGACAGCACATCCTCGCCAGCTGCCACTTCAATGGGCCAAGAAACATCGGAATTGGACATTAGAAGAATGGAAGAAATTTGCATGGTACAACGAATCACGTTTTCTGGTCCATCACACTGATAGGCGTGTGCGAATACACTAATTTCCAATATAAACCCTTTCTCCTGGATGCACAGTTGTATGGAGACAAGCTAGAGGCGTTGGTATTATGGTGTGGCAATGTTTCATGGAGCATATTAGGACTCATAATCCCCAAAAAACAATACCCGACGTCTGTGTACTATGTGAATATCGTTGCAGACCAGTTCACCGATTCATGACAATATTACTTTCGGAGGGAGATGGTGTTTACCAATAGGATAATGCACCATGTCATAAGGGTCTAATTGTCAGGGAGGGGTTCGAGGAACATTCTAGTGGCTTTCAAGTCATGTCTTGGCATCCAAATTCACCTGACATTAATCCAACAAAACATTTGTGATCGCAAGTATCACTTGTCAAATTCTTATCTAGACGTATCAGGAATCCCATATAGCTTCAACTGCACGCGCCCCATACCATCACAGAGCCTCCCCCAGCTCCACCAGTCCCTTGTTGACATGCAGGGTCCATGGATTCCTGAGGTTGTCTCCATACCCGTATACATCTATCCGCTTGATATAATTTGAAACGAGACTCGTTATACCAGGCAACGTGTTTCTAGTCATCAGCAGTGCAATGTCGGTGTTGATGGGCCCAGACGAACCATTAAGCTTTGTGTCTTGCAGTCATCAAGGGTACACGAGTGGGCCTCCATCTCCGAAAGCTCATATCAAGGATGTTTCGTTGAATGAATCGCACACTGACACTTGTTGATGGCCCATTAATTACGCGTTAAGTATTTAATTAAACTATCTATAAAAGTGGCTGATTAAATTGATCCAATTCCAGCTAAAAAAATATTGAAAATTATGATTGGAGGTTAAGTTACCTTGGAGAGCACCCTTTTGTGATTAGGCAAGTACAGAGGGATACACTGATCGAGACGTTTTCTACTATTACAAAGTGAGAATTAAAAATTAGTCGCAATCCAGATAATTTTTAATATATTACAAATCAACCCGAAAAAGAAGAGAAAATAGTTTCGCCGGAAAATGAAAAAACACAACTTCTTATAGCACTAAAGTTCTAAGTTATTTAAAAATAATCCGTAAAAACTAATACAGTGGTATTGAAAAATAATGGGAAAAACTTTAACAGGTGATAGTTCACTCTAAAAAGAACATTTTGCATTAAAGAATGCATGCTCTAAAACATAGGTAGGGAACGTCCGGTTTACTTAAATTTCTTATGTGGTATTCATATAAAAGTATTTATATTTAATTATATAAGTTAAGACAGTTTGAAAATTAATAGAACTGCATTGTTGGTATATAGTTTTTTATATAGTAATATTATTGTCTTTCTATCTATTGTATTTTCTTTTATAATGTAATAAATTTATATCAAAAACATCCACTTTATTATTTTGCTTTGAAGTGGTATTTAAATATGTAATAGTTCATTAAAAAATTATTTTTATACAATGCAAGACACTGATGAAACGATACAAAAGTACAACAGTTTCACAAAAGTAGCATGTGCCTTCTTTATTACTACAGAATGTAAATTTAGCTTCTAATGGTAAGGTTTAACTTCCTTGTTTCCCATCCGTGGTCTGCTGCACGATGGCCGATTGGTTAGGGTGCTGGCCTTCGGAACCGCAGTTCGTGGGTTCGAATCCTAGTGTGGCATGGATGTTCGTAGCCGTTCGGAATCGGCTTTAAGCGGTAGGTCCCGGTCTCATTATCCCTCGTGTTGCAAAAGAGTAGACCGTAGCACTCCAAACGAAACCCATTCGTGATCTAAGATGAAGCTTAAAACTCAAACACTTACAAAGAAATGTGACAATGCTAATAAAGACATTTATAAACAGAAGAAAAAAAGAGAGATCTCAGTAGAAAAAGAATAATTGTTCAAAGTTATCAATCAATCTTTTTGATTTTAATTTAAAACATATGTGACATTCGTATTTAAACATCTCCATAATTTAAATGAATGTGTATTTCTTAATTTACAAGGGCTGTAGTATAACAGTTTCATTGCTTCATCTTAAGTTGAAGTAGCCCGTTACTTATTGTGTTTAATTGCAATTAGTTATTGTTCAAAACATGCATTAACAAGCATAAAATATTTCAATATGATTGCCCATTCTATAGCGTTAAAGATTATTCTTAGGAAAGATAATTTTAACTCAAGAGCCGAGAGCGGGGTGGGATGTTGCCCAGGGGGTGAATTGAAAGAAGAGAATGTAGTGCCTCCTTAGGGCACGATGAAATGGAGTGATTTCAGGAACTGTCAGTTTTGCTTATTGGACAAGTTTACTATTTTTTTTCTATGTTGGTTGGAAAGATTCAAATGTAATTCTACATGTACTATGAAATTACATTTGATTGGAAATGATAATTGATTAAACTTGTTAATGTAAAAATTAAAATATTAATAATAATAGAGAAAGAAGTAGCTTAGAGGAAAATATTAAATTACCATGCAATGAGAAGTTCAGAATCATCGCTGGGTTTATTGAAAAAGCGAATGCAGGATTCTACATCAATTTAACATTTGTATACAGTGAAACCTGTCCGTAATGGTATAACAGGGAACTATATAAAATATTGTTAATTGGACACTGTACCGAGACTTTCGAAATCTTCATTATAAGCCTTTTATTTCGATTCATCATAAAAATATATACTTCTCTTTTTAGAATGAATATTTTAAAAGTTTTTCACCAGCGTTTTAGCATTGAAAAAAATGTAATTTTATCATTTCAAGTAGTAAATATTTTAAAATAACTTAGAAAATATACACCAAATGAAAATGAAGGAATCCCCATACCCTCCAGATAACTTATATATAAACGTAAACGAACCTAAAGCTTTGAAAATTTAAAAAAAAATTAGCTGTTATCGTGCTATTTAAAATATATTGCTCGTATTTATGCAATTATGCTTAACAGAATACAAAAGATGATTAACTTTTATTTGGTATAGAAAATTAATTTTTATTAGTAAACTAATTTGGGGGTTAATGGTTTTCGTATTTTTACCCTTGGTGTACATAATTGCTTTTTTTTAAAAGTATATTGCTTTATATAACAAAGTTAAATAATTTTTATGAAGTCAAATCTTTATTTATGATCTGGTAAATATTTTATTCAGAACAGAGCACAGAATTTTATTTTATATTGAATTAAAAATAAGATTTAATTATATTGAAGACTTTTTATCTCGAAAGTTACTGTGTCTCCTTAAAGATAGGTTAATCTTATAGACAGTTTAAATTTTTTTGCATCTAATTTTTATGTACGTATGTTATATGTTGGATTGCACTTAGAAAACAAATTCAACTTTATTTAAATAATTTAGAATGAAAACAGTAATAACACAATTATTAATAAAAACGAAAATGAACGAAACCTTTTGGGGATTTTAGATTTTTTTCATAGGCTATCAACATTAACGTTTACTATTTATACTGCACTAAAAAACACTTTAGTCATCACTGGGCATGTCTTGTTCATTCAGAAATTAAGACTCCATAACAAAGCAGATGAATTTTTTTTTTTTTTTGTATGGATGGAGGATGACAAGTATTTTAATTATTATTATTATTATTATTATTATTTCCAATGGGGAGGCACTTGCTTTTATAGTATTCGTAACTACCAAGCTGCAGATATTTGATGGCTATTTTATTAGAGAAACACTACATAAGTGGTCAACAGGACTCCCTATGACAACTCAAACAAAATGTGTCTCGTAATTTAGAAGAAGGGATCGAGCAAGAGACCCCTGCCACCTCCAGAGGTATCGCAGTACATTGCGACCATGAACCGTGCCCCAGCCACCATTAATGAACACGGCGGATCTTTGGTCAGATCGAGCGTCAAACTCGCAACTCTTCGATTTCCAAATAAGCAGACGTGGCTCAGTATTTTAATTATCTTCTTATGGTTCGACGTTGATATGACATTTACTCTTTAAATCCGTCAAAAAGAAAATAACTTAGCGTCTAAGTTGAAACATTTACTAACAGTAATTATGTAATGATAAATGATAGATATAAGGATAAATATATTTCATAATCTAGTTTCAGAAAAATCTGTTAACTTTGTTTATTAACTTAATGAGGCAAGTAGTATACACATTTGTTTGAGCCTATCTAACGCAGTTAGATGCACGTAGGGAGCATTTGGTAATGAAGAAGCAGTAATTATGTAGAGAGTTAATTAAGGACCTGATATCTCTAGCAGAATTTCGTGCTTCTCTTCTGAACAATCTGTTACCTCTTCCTCGTCACTCTCTTCATCTGGAATTAGTACTACAATAAAATTTTCATGCCATGCACTGTAAACAATAGCATACCCTTGTTCACACTTAAGAATTTTATTTCAAAATTTTCTAACAGTTATAACTACATACAGGAGTCGCGGTAGTTCAATCGGCAAAGGTATCGATCTGGAGTATTGAGAATTTGAGGATCGAGTTGATCAAAGATCTGTCATGTTAATGGTGGCTGCTGGGGCACGTAAAATAGATTCATGGTCGCAATATCCCCCAAATTTTCAAACAATTCCTCTCGTAGTAGCAGGTCAAACCTGGGGGATCTTTTGCTTGGTTTCTATTTTAAATTACGACGACCCACTTAGTTTGTGTTCTTCTTAGAGAGTACTGTTAGCCTCCTTTATGGGGCTCCCATAATAAAATGACCAACAACTATCTACGGCTTGGTACTGGTGATTGTTATAAGAAGAAGCAAGTGCCTCCTCATTTGAAACAATACTAATGATAGTAGAGATAAATATACCTGGTTGTTATAATTAAACTTTCCCTATAGACGGCATCCTATAGCGTGAATAGAATGCAACAAAATTTTATTTTGTATATGGGCAATACACAAGATGCGCTCATGGAATTTGAAAATTTTAGTTCCAAAATGTCCACCAGAGGAAGCCTTTTTAAGAACAACATGAAATTTAACACCATAAACGACCAAAACGGAATACAGAAACAATATTAACAATCCAGAACAAGAATTATAAATAATAAAATGCAAAATCGGGAAAAGCTGTCAGTTGTAGGAGAAAAATGTCGCGATTTGCATGCTTGGGAAGAAGAGGAAGCTTTATGAAAAACAGGTTAGAGTATTAAATGTTTGCAGACGTTGTCATATTTAAGTCGATGTTTCCGGGTGTATTAATAACGGCCTCTTTAGTTGAACGTGCGTTATTGGTGAAGCTGTTTTGCGAAAAGAAGGAGAATGCTTCAGCTGCACTTTGTGGATTTCGTCGTAGAAAGAACCTAGGGCATGGACCAATGTCTACTAAAGTTATTCGGGCCATTATTAAGAGATTTGAAGAGATGGAGAAATTAGTAGTTTAACCTGAAAGAGCCCGTAAACGTGTCACCCGGTACTTGTTTATGCCGTCAAGACAGCTGTTAATGCCCAATAACAGACATCAGAGTTTGGGGGCAGAAGCGCATGTGCGGTTTCTCGGAAGACAGGCTATTCTTACAGCACCGTCCGAAAAGTACTCAGAAACATAATGCACTACTTCCCATACAAGATCCGCCATACCCAGGAGCTGCTTGGTAAGGACAAGTCACAACGTCTCTTATTCACAATCATTTTTATCACCAGAATGACTGTTGATCTGCCATGACCTTGGAATATGTTGTGGAACTACGAGGCTCATTTCTACCTCAACGGGATAGGCAACACACAGAATTGCTGTGTTTGGGCTAAAGAAAACTCGCGGATACACGCTAAAATTCCCCTACTGTCTCAAAAAGTCACTGTCTGGTGTTAATTCCCGGCACATTCATCCTTTGACCATTCCTCTTTGAGAAAATTGGTAAACGTGGGTATGTCATAGATTCTGTTATGGGCATTCGGTACCATGACATACCGCAACTACAGCAAAGACGGATCTTTACATCGACCATTTGCATGCAGGATGGTACACCCCCACCTAGTCATGGGTCCGTAAAGGCGCTATTGCTCCTATACTTCACAGAGGAACGTGTTATTAGTCGTTCCTAATCCATAGCCACCACGTTCGCCGGATCTAACTCCGTGCGATTTCTGGTTATGGGGCTGTTTAAAAAATTCTGGCGTATTGTGGAACTGTTGAGACATTGAATGACTTAAAGAACTCCACAACTCTTCATGTGCAAAGCCGCACAACTGAACAATTACGATCTGCTGTTGAACACATTGTCCATCGACTTGAAATGTTTCAGGTGAATGAGGGTGGTCACTTAGAGTACCCTTACCTAGGACACGATTAAGAATTGCTCCTCTTGTGCAATTTCGTTCTAATCTATTCTGGTTTCTGCAAACTGAACTGTTTTTGTTTCTCCCTTGACTTTAATGTGGTTCGATAACAAGTTGATCAGAAACTAGTCAATAAATGTTAATGTTGTTTTTTTATTCTTTTTTGGTCGTTTATTGTGTTAAATTTCCTGTTTTCCCCTTCTGGTGGACGTTTTGTAACAAAAATTATTTTTTCGAAATTCCGTCAGAGCATCTAGTGTATAGCCCAAATACAAACCTTCCGTTCACCTGTTTGCGCTGTAGGATGCTGTTTATAGGGGAAGTTTAATTATAACCACCCGGTATATAATATAATGTATACCTATAAATAAGTGTCTTGCATAAGATTCGGCATGCCAGATGTTTTGTTTGTTTACCCTCCGGACAGAAAAAAGGGGTACACTCTGTATACTCAAGCTTTGCGTTAAAAATAATGTTTCTGTTGTATGTAAAAAACTGCAGTTTTATTTGACCTTTGTAAAATTTTGCATCATTCATCTACAGTAAAAATGATCAACTTTAAGCAAAATATCAAACCCGATATTTACTTAGGCAACACCTGGTTCTCCAGCTAACATAGGTACTTTATCTCTCTCTCTCTCTCTCTCTCTCTCTCTCTCTCTATATATATATATATATATATATATATATATATATATATATATATATATATATATATATATATATCGCCGATTTTGGGCTATTAGCCACCTACGTGTAAGATAGTACATGGCTGCTCCCTATCAATATTTGGTCTCACCCAACAATACAAATTCCTAGTAGATTCCTAGAAAACCCCAATGAATAGCAGCTTGCTGTTATATTTATATGTTTATCCCATATAATTGTTGATGGATTAAAAAAGTTTACTATAAATGTGTACATTATTTAAGTTTATTAAAATGGATATCCAATCAAAAAAGGTAACAAAGTATGTCAATAAACTGCATTCTTTTTGCGTTCTTATTTTTATCTAATTAATAATATCAAATTATTCTAAACATTTGTCATATTTTTTTCAATTGCTAATATTCATGTCTAAAGTGATATATATATATAGAGAGAGACAGAGAGTACAATATAGTATCAAAATTATAGATTAAAACCTACAATTTACCTCCTATCACAAACCTGATTGGAATTCTTTTTTTTTTTTTTCAGTTGGAATTTCTAAAATTTTGAGTGAACTATTTTAAAAATGAATTTATATTTTGCAAACCAATATATGCGATATTAGAAACAAAATATGCGATAAAGTACTTGTTAAATTTATAGATATATGACAATAATAATTTTCTTATGCAAAAAATCAGAGAGAGTGAAAGATGTAGATTTTCTAAATTCACTAAATATTTTTAGAACAATCATCTTTTTCAAAAGAAAAAAAAATCAGTTAGCATATTTCAATGATATTTATTCCATTGGCCGCTTCCATATGCACTCCCTGCACACCTACTAGTCCCGTCACTGAATATATATATATATATATATATATATATATATATATATATATATATATATATATATATATATCTGTGTGTGCGTGCGTGTGTGTGTAATGATATTTTAACCAAACTAATCAACTTAATTATAATTATATTTTAAAATAAATTTCTGGTGATTTTATCCCTAAAATTATAATTTTTAGTAAAATATCTTTTTCTTTTTGAAATGCAATAAACTTTGGAGAATTCAGAGCCTTAAAAATAATTAATTTCTGCTTAGCTCAACTATTCTTATACAACTCCTTTACGTAACTTACTTTCCCTTCTATCGTTATCATGTGATTTATCTTAACACCCTGATTGGCTGGTTTACTTGGGCCCTGTCAGTATTCCATATGCGAATATAAAACATTTTATCGGAAGAACGATAAAAGTGGATTGTCTGAATGAACTCAACATTTTTTATCTTCAAATTTTGCTGTATTATTTCATAACCTGTACTGTATCTATCATGGATACCATTATAAGATTGTAATGGGTAAAAAAACATATTTCATAATGCATTATATGCATTATGAAATATGTTAAAAATGCATTATAAACATATTTCATAATGCATAAACATATTCATAATGAATATTTCATTATACCATACAGGTATTTCATAACCTGTACTGTATCTAGCATGTCTAGCATGGATACCATTCTAAGATTGTATGTAATGGGTAAAAAAAAACCCTATTACTCATATATATATATATATATATATATATATATATATATATATATATATATATATATATATATATATATATATATATATATATATGTGTGTGTGTGTGTGTGTGTATGTGTTTGTGTTTGTACTATATGTATGCATACCTATATATTTATATCCATACATATAAATATATGTAAAATTTGGATTAATGTAAACGTACTATATTTTAAAACTTCATGAATGAGGGATTCACCCCATACTGAAAATCAATCAAAAACTTGATAAAATATTTTAACACTTTATTATCTAAGCTTGATTTAAATGATACAGGTAAATAGATTTATTCAACATTTACAAATTTTTAACATTCATACAAATATTGGCAATTATAACAGGTTTTTGTACATTTTAATTTGGCTGAGATATAAAAACAAAACGAATTTGGATGTGTTACTGGAACAGGCTGATGTACACTATGAAATAGAAGCTTTTATAACAAATATCGTCTTTGAAAAATAACAGTGCGTGAAAAATTTTGTAATTAAAGTTTAATAATTCAATAAACATAATCTGTTTCTTTTAAAAAGCTGTTAACACTTATTCATATAAACAGATAGTGGAGAAAAAATTCTACAAAAGCACACAATAATTCACTTCAAACCAGTATACATATACTATCATAAGCATTTATTAAGCTTATTCTTTCTATAAAAGAATATCTTTGAATATAGCCCTGAAACTTTCTAATAATTATTCCATAGCTGTTTCTTGCATAGACCTATGGGAATTCAGAACACATTATACAATATCTCTGTAATACTGAAACATTTATTAAGAGATTAGTCAATAAAAATCACTGAAAAGACCTTTATGAAAATATATGTAGGTTAACACGGGAATATAAATCGAACAAAATAAGTTTTCAGTATGAGTTAAAGAGAAAATTATATTTCGAAGGAAATGATTTTGAAATTGGCTTCTTGATATCAAGAAGTCATAAACGTCATGAAAATTTTTTTCTTGAACCAAATCTAATATTACCTCATACTTTCACGTACATTAACGAATATATGAAGCATCTATAAGCTATTTATGTAGTAAGATATGTTTATTCTGAACTTAATTACATGTTTGAAATGAAAATGGACTTGGAATGTTCAGATAAAAACTGAATGATTACATTATATAAACATTTTTTTTCGTGTGTAAATTCTGCAAAAGTTTGTCTCTATCGGTTAAAATCATTTTATACAACTTTAGATTTAAAATTACGAAAAAATTTATCACAATACACTTTGAAATTGATTCTTGATTTATTACAAAAATTTAAATTTTTTTATAATAAAATATAATTTTTGGAAAACAAAGTAAATTTTTCTTCAGAAACCTTTTTTCTTGTCATTACTTAGAATGACATAGGTTTATGTGTGCTGCATAGACTTTAATTTTTTTTAAAGGCTTGATATAAAAATATGGATATGTTTCAACACAAATTAATTATCTGAGCATTATAATTTATTGCGTATACCGTTTTTAATTTAACCTCTGCACGAAAAAAAAATTCGAGTGTCCTTTGACTATGACATAATAAAATCTGCTATTGATGATGAAGATTAACTGATCAACTCAATTACCAAATCTGTGTACATAATTAAACACAATTGCATCTCATCTTTATTGTACACTTGCACTACCCTGTCAACAGCTATGTGGGATAACATAACGTAAATAAATGACTTCGAAGAAACGCTTTTTTTATCTACTGTGTACTAGAATTTGAACTAATATACATCACAGCGCGTTTCGCTCAAAAGTCTGGCTTGAATTATAGACTAATTATTGCTAAACATTTAGCTTTTTGTAATTTTAGATCTTTATTTGGTTTCTGATATTATTTTCATACTAGTTATGATAGAAAAGCGATATAAAATTAATAAACAGGCTTTAAAAATACTAAATGTGTGCAATTTTATGTTGTCAAAAGATTAAACTTTATATATGATGCATATGGAAAGATATGAGAATGAAATATTGAAGTGTAACACTTTTCTTGAGAGAGATGTCATGTGTACAGTGCAGGCTGTTATTCTAAAGTTCCTACTATTAAATCATTTGCAGAATTATGCCAAAGGAATTTACACCGAGAGGTTATCTATTTAAGCAATTACGGAGGCAGCTCATTTCCACAGTTATATAGGGATTCGAAGACAAGAGGTTACTCGTAAAAAAGACACAAGAATATCATCACTTGGGGGGTTACATTTAGATTCTTGAGAATATGATTTAATGGAAAGTTAAGAAAACTTGATAACGGCCTTTTTTTATGTGGGCAAATCTAACTAAATGGGTTGGTATTAATAATTGAATACTTCACATGGTTGTGTCAAGCATCAGATAAACATTTTGATCTAATTTGAATCGATTATAAAGTTTAATTTCATCTGAGAATATTTCTTTCATTGATTAAGATATAATGGACGACAAATGGATTTTTCAAGCGTAGCTGTTAAGCAATAAACAAACTGCGCATCAACGCACTATAGAAAGAGAATTTTCGCTGTCACCAAAATTAATTTGTTTTCAAAGGATTTAAAATGTTAGTTTATAATATTGCTCATATTACAAACTAACATACATGAATATATAACTTTCATCATTTTTAATAAACACCCTGGTATGACATTTCTTTCTCGTAACAAAGGCATTAAAATATGTCTTAAAAATATCCCACCCGACGTAATGACTTGAGTTTTCTCCGTCATGTCTATAACAGAAAATGGATGGCTCTTTGAACAGTTCGCAGATTACATTTGCATTTTATCATTCATTTGATTTTCAACGCAAAGTATTATTTGGCATGGAAAATAATTTCCTTCCAGTGATTCCGTAAAGAATTTTAAAAAAATCTTCGAGCAAATAATAGATTCCAGTGATAACTGATTACTTATTCAGTTTATCAAATTATGATACACATCGAGTTCAAACTTAAATAAGAGAGACTTATTGACGAAATGCTACTAAACCATTTTCACTCTTGCTAGATAAATTTTCATTAAGAAAGTTCACTTATTTTGAATTTATTTACTCATAAGTCACATATTATAACTTATTTCCTGTTCGTCCCTTATCCATTCGAAAAAAGGTTGAAAGTACCTCTATGTTCTCAAGATACCTGTACAACAGTTTTCCTCGTATTTCTTTTTTTTTCTGTTGCATAAGACGGGGAAGTCTGTATAAGAGTATAATTGCATGGATTCAGTGGTATGCATAAATGTAGTTTTGCAATATTATCTAATATATGCATAGATAAGAAATTACCTGTATGCAACCTAGAAGGTTTCTCTTTCAGTTTCTAAATTAGCAAAAAACTGAATTAGCTGCACTTCATGGAAATCCTCAGAATTAAGAAGTTACTTATTGATGTAAATAACTTGTTTTATTCTTGCGACTAAAATTCTTTGTGGACGGATTTCTTGCATCTATTGAGCAAGCTTTTAATTTCTAAGTGCTATATCCTATTTCTCAGCAACCGAAATGCTTGCTGGAAATAATATCAACTTTGATCGTAGTAAGTTTTCAAAAGATCTTTTTCATTACAATTATTTCATTACATTATTTACCTTATATATACAGAACAACATAAAATAAAATTAGAAGAACATTAGAAAGACTACAGAATGTTTTTTGCATAGCATTGAATATAATTGCTGAAGATTTCTGTCTAAAAATTCAATGTAACATACCGCAGTCAAACTCTTCTGTTGTACAGAAAACTACCTGAACCATGGACGAAACTTAATATAGTGTTAAGTCTGTGAAACAAATATTATATATATTTTGCTCATTTACTATATATGTATATATATATATACACACATATATAATAATAATATTAATAGTAATAATAATAATAATAATAATAATTTTATGTACAAATGTTATTAACATTAATATTTAAGTCGTGCATATTATTTCGAAAACTGAAATATAAAGACACACAAGGATTTTTTAAATCACATTCTAAGGAAAGTAGGCAGATTATATTGGTGATTATATTATTTCCTAGCACAATAAAAGTCACTGATTTCACATTTGTAAGACATTATGCAACAAATATCCAACAATTACAGACATTAATACAATATCGAAAGAAATAATCTAAGAAAAGTGCAGGAAAAGTTGAAAATTTGACTGAAAACATGAGCAACTGTCAGTATCACTACGAAATTATTTATTTTTTTTAATGGTGCAGTTCGAAGCAAAAGCTAACATCTACAAAATGAATAGTTTGCATTTTCATTTAAATAGCTCTCAAAACACCGACTAGTAATGAAGGCTTGTAAAAAAATATCAATAGCTATAAGCAACAGATTTATATATATATCATTCTTTCAAGAGTTGCGCTTTCCTCACTCACTCTTTCTACATTTTTTTTTTTATTTTTAGAAGCTGTCCTTTTTACATGGTTTTTGTGCTAAGTTGAGAGAGTCTCCGTATTTTTATGTAATTACATGACTAAAAATGTTATTTTCTTTAATCATTTTTCACTCGAAGTATTTTTACATTTCCCAGAACATGCAATTTTTTGTTGATATAGTTGAATTTTTTTTTTATAAAAGCATGAACTGAGAATTTTTTTTTTTACACTTTTTAAAAATGTCCGAGTTACCTTTTATTAGTAACTGTATCAAAAATTTAAAATTTCGGAAATTTAAAATATCTGATTCAAATACAAAAATTCGGAGTTTTTGGCCTGAAGATATGTATTGCTTATATCTTTGATTAGAATTCTTTAAGAATTTTTACTTTATCACATTCTTTTGAAGCATTCTTCATAAAATACGAAAGTTTTAGTTAAAATTTTTTATAAAGATTTGTATCCAATATAAAATTTCGGGCTCCCAGCTTTAAAGATTATAAATAATGATTGAGAGAGAAATATGAAAAAAGAAATCAGTTTAAATTCACTTAATCCCTTTATAATATTTAAAGGAAGATATCATTTACATTTAGTTCAAGTTTTATCCCCTTTATTTCAGTGTCTTTCTTCGAGCTTTACTGTAAAATTTTCAAAAATTAAATTTTATTGCATTTAGTCTCCTTAATATACCTGATATATTTATTCTCAGATTTCACCAAAATGTATAAACTGGGATTCAATAGTTTAATATTAATCTTAGGAATCCTATAACAGGAATTCTTGAATCCCACATCTACAAAAACGTAGTTTTTTATGTTTGGAAAATTTTCTGAAAGTTAAAATTGTATATTACGGAGAATCAAAAACAGTATATCAACACAAAAATAAATTTAAATTATAATTCTGATTTTCTATGTAATTTTATATCCATTCATATTAATTTCAATTTCAAATGTATGTCTATGATTAATGTAAAGTTAATTAGTTAAACGGGCAATTTTTTGCAATGTATTTAAAAATATAAACTTTAAAAACACTGAAACATTAATTGAAAAATTGGTTTTATACAATTTTTTTATATTTAGTGTTCAGGTGGTCATTGGTTAACATTAATAAACCAAAAATAATTTAGGCGTAAAGAATATGAAAATAATAGCTAAAAATACAATGAACAATAATTGATTTGGACTTCAAACATCAGGGAATAAATGAACAAAGCTATAGTATTCAAATAGAGATACATAAATTTTTGTTAAATATGTGATTTTTACTTATACCAGTGTTTCGGCACCAAATGAAATAGTTTTTTTTAAATTTAAAATCTTACAATAATTTATGTACTGCTAAATTACAGAGAAAGTATCCATTCAAATATAACTGTAAATATTTCACTAATCACCGAAGAGTTTTTCCTGATTTCTCTCTAAATCATTATGCAACATTTTAAAATTTTGCTAATGCACCGATATTTCCCCTTTAGGCCCATCCTATCCCGAACTCTCACCAGTCTATAAGATGCCAAGTCTGCAAAAGCTGATTTGTGCCCTAAACAATATTTTCCCAATTTTTGTGTCTACATAAATGACAACTAATGGCTGGGCGATGGCCTAATTCGTAGGGCGCTGCAATTTTGTGCCGGTGTCCGTAGGTTCAAATCCCGCTGCTGGCATGGATGTTCGTAGCGGTTCGGAATCGACTTTAAGCAGCAGGCGTTGGTCTAATTAGCCCTCGTGTGGCAAAGTATTGACCATAGCGCTCCAAACTAAACCTAATGTCAATAACTAACATCGGGAAGATAGATAAACGAATTTATTTTTAAATTGCACAATATTTTGAATAACAGCGAGATATGTGAGCATATTTTTTGTGTGTGCTCTTATTGCTGCATTTGGAGACCCATGTTTCGTACGATGGCCTCTAATTGTGTTTGTCGGACTATTACATCTCTAAAACCAAGCTGTTGCCTTACAAAGCATGATAAACCAGAAAACATAATTCTTTATTTTTCGGTGAGCAGTTTTTCTATAAAAGTACTTTTTTTTTAAACCGTGACTGTCGAATTTGTCATGATATATTTCCAAGTTACAACGATTTACGAATTTTTCCGGATGTGAAAGGAGAGCCTAGGATTTGAACGATGTAAATAGATGGATGAATAAGAAGGCACCGTAGAGGAGATGCAAAGAAACATGAACTCGATTCGACACGTTGCAAGCGTCACTCTCGCAGAAACACATGAGACCTTTGCCCTCCGACTCCAGCATACAGACATGGTCGACTAGGAAGAGGTTGATTTGAAGGTTGGAAGTGCAGGTTCTTCGGACCACTTCAGTGGCTGAAAGAAAACAACAACAAAATAAATATCCTTTAACACTATGGTTCTCAATCTGTGTACCACAGTAATAATAGCGGTACAGTGATTTAAGGATGAAATTAATAAAACTTCTCATACACTTAACCCTTAATTTGACAAGGTGTTTTTTCAAATATTTTTTAATTTCTGTTATTTTCCCATGTCTGTATAGACATTAGGATCTCTGTAAAAAAAAAAATATCATTTTCCATTTTTGAGATAATTAATGTCTGCTGTGGCGAACACTGACAATTATGTTATATAGTAGTTATAAATATACATGTCCGGTGTAGCGGCCAGACTTAGCCAAATTAAGGGTTAAAGAAAATAATGAAAAAAAATCATTGAAACAATTTCATGTATCGGATACAAAGATAAATGAGCATTAAATTTAGATTGATTTTCTTTCTTTTGATTCGTATTCATACCACTTTAAGGGTAGCTTTTAAGAAAAATTTCTTTTGCCCGGTGAAGGTGCAGAAGCAATAACATTTTGAGAATCGCTGCCTTATCATATTCACTGTAATCAAGTAAGAAAAATATTACCCCAGGGTACAAGTTTATTAAAGCTAATTTGTCCCAAAACGTTATTTATTGTAAATTAAGTACAGTAAACAATAGTCATAATAAGCATAATAATTTTTTTGAAAGCTTGTTAAACTAGAATGCCGTACAGAATGAATTATTTTTGTGAGCCACCTATGATGTACATGGCAGTGAAAGTGTTAATCGTGTGTTTCTAGATCTTCCTCATTCTACGACCCTTTATTACAGTTCCTCATGTTGCGGCGACTCCCAGCGAGACAATTATTTTGAATGTCGAGTCATAATTAATTTTGCAGCTGTTATGAATCGTTAAGTAAATATATGTTATGCACGATGTATTTTCGTTGCTACAAATCAGATATAATTAAAGCAAAGTGATTAACAACATTAACAATATGTAATTATATAATGCGAAATTTTAATTTGTATTTACAAAGAAAAAATATATTATGTCTCTGAGCATCGTGTAGATTGGTTAACAGTCTTAATTTAGCAGCGCTAAACTGCATTCCTACATTTTGCAACATATTATGAGTTAAAAATGGCAAAGTCAATACAAAGGTTGAAATTCCCTCTTTCTCACAGATCTGAAACTCTCGATGCCGTCTATGCAAGATGACAACTGAGATCATTTTTCCCAACAAGTCTACACCTGTAATTAGACATGATAACTAACACACTTTTAAAACCCTCAAAATGTTGCAAGAAATAGAAGTGCGGCAGTCTATTTTCCGATGGTCTCTAGGCTACCTTTTCAAGAGGTCTGAAAATGGAACTAAAAATATAAAAACTAGCTAATGGCAGAAATATGTACCTCGGTTAGAGATCAGATGAAGTGCTCTAAGTCAAAAACTAGATAAAATTCCAATGGAGCATACAGGAAATTGGGGCAATTTTCTAGAGATTCATAGATGGTTAGTGTCAAGAACGAGTAGTCATCCATGTATAACAAATATGTTTGATCAACTATGAATTTACTCGTTAAAAGTTTTTCTACCTGAACCGGACAACTGTGTTAGATAATAGAAGAAAAAACAATTTAGGGCCATTTAGGTTTTTATTACGAAAAGTTGCCAAATTTTTCCAGCTTCTTCACTCAACTTCGTTCCACCCCACTTATGTATAACCACTTATGTATGTTTTACAGTATTTTTGCAGATGAACTAATTTTCTGAAATTTCAAAATCTAAAATCTAAAATTTGGTGAAGATGCATAATTTTGGCGTTAAATGCACTTATCATATGTTATCCTTGTACCATTTTGCGTTTTTGACTTATGTTTAATACACAGATACAGAGACGAAGATACACACACGCACTTCCACAGACAAATGTATAATTCCTAAACTAATTTTTATCATAATAAGAGAACCTTTAAATGTAGATATTCATACTAATATCTCTGAAGACATTTTTTGACGATTACAATAATTTCCTTGTATACACTTTGTATGCGAGAAATTACACGCTGGAAAGAGAGTAGAACTAAAAAGTATTACGTAAACCATAGGGAAGTGACTAGAACTATATGTAGCAAAAGCTTGTGGGATAAGACTAGGACTCTTGGCGTACATACATTATGTACAAATAGCTCTAAATTCATCTATGATTCTGTCATTTCATAGGATTCTACAATATATGCTGAATTATATGCTTATATATACCTATATATATATATATATATATATATATATATATATATATATATATATATATATATATATATATATATATATATATAATCGAAATAGAATTCCCTTATTTTAAATTTAATTAGCTAAGTCCTCTGTGAACCACAGAAAGATTTGATTCTTAACTCTTAACCAGGTACTTGGTGAAAACTCCTTGCCCTCTTCGGGTGTGAAATTATTCATCTCTTTAAATTTTTCTGTCTGGGTAAGTTTGACATTAAAAAAAATCGTAAAAAATTTTACTGTAGACATGCTAACTCATGTCGCTTCCTCCTTTAATTCAAAAAGTCATGGAGGATTAAAATAACATTGGGACATCGATGCGAAGCTACTCCTTTACCCTCACCACCAATAGAAAAATGTCGTAAGATATGGTATCCAAACATAATCCGGACAAATCAGAATCCCGTCAGGTTAAAAATTCCGACACAGGCAAAATTCCGATAAGCCTGACAGGTCAAAATCCTGACATGGCCGAAATCCCGACAAACCAAAGACCTGATATGGCCTCGGATCTAGGTTTTCAGAGATTTGGGGTTTAAGAAGTTCAATGACACCCTTTGTTTTACATTAGTAACATCTCCCTTAGAATAAAAATATATTTATGAAATAGTGTTGAATGAAAACCTTTATAATCTATATAATTATAATCCTCTGTATGTATGTCCGCTCTGTTCTCTCAAATGGTAAGATCAATCTTGAGGAAATTGTACGTGTTGATTCATATAAACCTTGATTGGGTTTTAGGAATTAATCGGAAGTCGAAATCATGATAAATTTGTAACTCATTAATGCCCCCAATCGGACCTGTCGACCATATAGTGGTTACTAAAGGAAATATTGGCTATATATTTTTCCTTTAGTAACTTGGTAAAATTATTAAAACCTTTTCTCTGATAGAGATTAAAATTAAAATATGTTTTACAAAATGTTTTACTGATTTTTCGATTGATTTTTTTTAGTTATTTCAATTTATCTATATTTGTTTTTCATATTTATTTTTAAGTTCGCTTCGCTATTTTTGTAAACCTGTTTCCACCTAAACCTATTTTGTGGCACGTAGTGATTGTTTGCAAAATAGAAACGTAGGTAACACTTAAGTCCCTGGCTTAATATTTAGATAAGAATCTTCTCACGAAAGTGTAATTACTTTTCTGTTAGTGTAAGATTAAGTTAGGGGTTGATTTGGTTTGGTTTGGTTTGGTTTGGAGCGCTACGGTCTACTGTTTTGCACACGAGGGATAAAGAGACCGGGACCTACAGTTTAAAGCCGATTCCGAACGGCTACAAACATCCATGCCAGCAGCGGGACTCGAACCCGCGAACTCCAGTTCCGAAAAGCAGCGCTCTACCGTTCGGCCATCGTTCGGCAAGTTAGGGGTTGAAGCAAATAAAACCTTTCTTTGATAACTTTATTTACCGAGAAAGAAGGTTGGATGCGAAGGATCCATAGTAGTAATATGCTAGTATATTATATAAAAACATGAGAACCGAAGAAATAGATTTAATAAAAATGTATAAAGTCTTTTCAAAGTTTAATTCAATATACCATCACCCCATTTACCACATACTTACTATAAAACATATCATGCTATAAATCATCAATATTATTCTAGTATTAATATTAACTTTGTTTTTACTATACAATTAGTGTTCATTATTGAAAAAATTAAAAATTTATGGCAATTATTCAACTTTTGTCGGCCTGTATCGTTTAAGGGCCTATGATGAAGCCTTATTAGTTCCTATGCAGATTTTCTGGAAAAGGGAAGCGAACCCTATCTCAGTAATTCCAAAATATCAAAATTCATTATATAAAACTTATGTCTCTTTTAGTCTCCAACGCCATTTTTTACCTCTGAAACAGTCTCATCTGTGTACATGAATAACATTCCTCCAGCCATCATGCTACTATTATGTTTAGTAGAAATAAAGAGCACTTGCCTTTATTATTGATATTCGCCCTTTACAAAGCCGCACGTAGTCGTCGAACATTTCAGATTGCGGAAGCACCATATAGGTAGGTCAACTCTGTTCCCTATATAGGAACAATACAAATGACTCTTAAATATTAAGCGGTATTTGAACCCACATCTTAAAGTGTGGGTGTGCGCTCTAACCACTATGCAACCGGGCGGTGTTCCTCTACTCTTGATCAGTAAATAAGCAGCTGTGTTTTTATTGGGCAAAGATAATAGTTTAAAAGACTTTTAAGTGCATTTAACTATATACAAAATGTGTACCCTTTTCACTGTTAATACAATTAATATCCTGAATACTCATTTAAACAGTTAAATATTTCAAAATTTTCAAATTTATTTTCACGCATAGACTAGATTGCAAAACTTTTTTACTTGCCCTTATTAATTTTCATTTTGCGAATTTCCAGACAACTATTATTTCATTTTCAAATATTTTCATCAGTTTTTGCTTTTGAATTGAGATATTTTATGTAGTCAATAGCACTTTCCCTATACATATAAAATGCACGAAAACAATATTTTAACATCTAAGCAAAGATTTATGAAAATCTTTAAAAAAATTAAATTAAACTTATTTGGATATTTCACGAAAACATAATTAACATCAAGTAAGAAAGGAAGGTATGAATGTTTGATACTCTGTCCCGTATAAGAACGATGGCCGATTGATAAGGGTGCTGGCCTTCGCATCCGGAGTTCGTGGGTTCGAATCCCACTGTGTCATGGATGTTGTAGCCGTTCGGAATTGATTTTAAGCAGTAGGTCTCGGTCTCAATAGCCCTCGTGTTGCAAATAGTAGACCGTAGCGCTCCAAACCAACCAACCTGTTCCGTTAAAACTCACAGGAACGGCTGATTACTCTGTCATCTATCAGACATTTCAACTTTAAGAGTTCTGCACTAAACTAAATAGCTGGGGATCTGGCATGCCACCTGATGAGATATACACTCTGACTGATGAGAATTCTACGTGTTAACCCCCGGTGGTACAAGTGGCTTGAACATGTTAATGGGAATAAATGAAACCTCCATCTATATGCAATTTTTATCACATAAACTATCCAAACACTTGCCTTAGTACTGAAGTATAAAACTTAAAAATATCATCGTAAAAAAAACTGTTGACAACTAGAAGGTTTTTCTGACCAATAAGAACAATACCTAGGGTATAATTAAGAATAAATTGTATAATGATGTCAGTGATTATTTGGAGATTAATGAAGACAAAATAATAACGTTTTAATGTACCATTGTCAAAGTTAGAATTCCTGAATCTATAAATAAACATACTGTTTGCTGACTTTTTCAATTAAAAACTGTTAAAGAGAATACAAGATCTATTAAAACATCCCCTTCCTTAATAATATTTAATTAGTCACTAAGCCGAGTAAAATTTTAATAGATCTTGTATCGCTAAACAACTGTGGAGAGTTCAGTTGATTATAAACTCAAATTGAGTTATCTTTCATTTATAATGCAATTATTATACTTATAATTTAGAGAAAGATTATTTAAATTACTTTATATCCCTTATTTCAATTAGATTGTTTGGTATCATGATATAGTATATTTTAACTATTATGTTAGACCACAGAGTAAAATGGTTATTTGGTTATTGGTTTTTAGTGTAAATCTGGAGATAAAATTATTACTTTTGTACTGTGAAAAAAATAAGATACAAAGTTAAACTGTCAATTCTGTTATTTTACAGTAGACTATCGAATTGATATTTCTGCAACAATTTACAGTACTGAGATTATCTGTGCTCGTGCGTTAGTGAAATAATGCAAACTTCAATTTATTGAAAACATGCTTACAAATTTTACTCAAGTTACTTAAACGTAGATTTAAATTAATTGCTGAATTTTTAACACTATTTTTTTCCAGTGGATGGTTATAGATGCACAGTGTCTTTCGTCATGGACATTACAGAGCTTTGGACTACTTCGATGGCTTGCCATTATCCCGGGTGTACTGCAAGGGATGAATGCACAATTGAACGCACTTGAGGAAAGGCTTATATCACTGAGAAATTTCAGTGGGCAGTAAGTTTATATTCGTGTTAAACGTAAGGGAAACCAAGAAACCTCTACGCCTATTATCTAATCGATTGACCAGGAAACGAACCTGTGACCGAGCCATAACCTCCTGTACTGGCAGTCATCCCATATATATCAACATAAACAACCGTTTTAAAATTTATTTTTAAAATGGGTACCTACCTACCGTAGGTAATGAAAGAGTTGAGATCCTAGAAAAGAAGGGTACGACAATTCTATAAATCTCAAATTATTTAATGATCTTCAATACCGTAATAAAATTGATGTTCAGTAATAAATTTATTCTTAATTATTATATTAAATCATATCAAAGGAAAGTGTTGGGAACACCTAGCATGTCCGAAGCACGTTCTTTCCTTTTAATCTGTCCATTATTTCGTCATCTGGTTGGGCACTGTTGTTTATATGCTTATTTGTTTAAAACTGTAGTAAAGAACTAGCCTTTTTGTATCTTGTCCAGGTGAAAACTTATGGACAAAATGGAAAATGGTTTGTGCTTTTAATAATTTTAATGGTAATTGCTTTTAATAATTTTAATTAAGTTGTTGAAAAATGTTGTGATGAAAGAAATAGGCTAATGGCTAAAGTGGCAAGTGCCTGGCATTTGTATAAATAAATAAATAAAATAAATTACTAGCATATAATAGCTTATATCATACATAGTAAGTGGCATACAAAATTTCTGAAAGTCTTTAAGATAGTTTCGTTTTGAGAAATCTTAATGTAAATTCTAATGAACATCATGTATCTACTCCAAATTCTTTCAGGATACCACTGTGGTCAGCACACCTGTAGATGCACTTCGAAGGGTGTCTGCTGTTTAACCCTTTCGTGGGTCATTTATTTCTCACTCCACGTTTCCAAACTTTCAAAACAGAGCTGCTAATTTTATTCAATCGATCGAACAATTGATGACAGCGCAAAACCGAAGCGGGAATCAGTCTTCCCGTCGTTTCAATAACAAGACCAATATATTATAATGGGTTTTGCGCTTCCCACAGGTGTATTTTGTAAGATCATGTAGGTGGGAAGTAATCTTCCCACGGCCCACGAAAGGGTTAAGGTAGCCCCATACATGGGATCCCTCTCTCTCAACCGGGAACTAACTCCGAGGACTTTATTGCTGTATCGGCTCCCGTATTGGTGCACTAATATAGTCATCAAATGAGTGAACTTAAAAATACTGACTGTAGTACTGCTCCAAGCTATATCAAATCCAATCGAAAGAGTTAACAGGAAAATAGTTTTGGGCCTATAATTTATTATTTGATGCCAAAAAACGTACGGAAGAAGGTAGTAAATAAAAGCAATTTCATAGTTTTGTTTCTCTTTAATAGATTAGTTTAGGGATTTTTTTTATGATATTAAGAGATCAAAATAGAAATTAAATATAAAATAAAATGCCTTATTTCCCTAATTCTGTGTAAGTTTTGTACTAATAAACCAATAAATCCTAATCATAGTTCAAGTAAAATACATAAGTCATGTTTATATCGACTGTTTAAATGCCGTAAAATTTTAATTTTTCGTGTAAATCTCGTGAATGACATCATACCTCAAAACATACTATTTCCTCTTTCTCTATGAATTCATAAGCTACTTCCAAATTCATAGTGATTTCTCTACACATTCATAGAGTGAACGAGAGCTTGAAGAACCTTTTTATTTTACAACATAAATAAAGTTTTTGTCACTTCTATTTTGAAGGAAACAAATATCTGTGACAGAAATTAAAGTACCAATATATTTGATTACACCCACCTTCCAGTGCAATAAATGTAGAATTTAAATGCCTCTTAACTTCTTATTTCATGCATCACCTATTCACACGCCTAATGGTCAGGGATCTTCGAAAGCGCAATTCGTGGGTTCGAATATCACTCTGGCATTGATGTTTGTAGCCGTTCGGATCCGGCTTTAAACCGTAGGTCCCAGTCTCATTAGCCCTCGTATTTCAAAAATGTAGACCGCAGTGTTCTAAACCAAACCAAACCACTCGTTCCTACACACACACGTCTAAGTTTCAAAGCTTTTACTTGACACTATTTATATATACTCAAGGTATTTACGTAAATCCCAAATGCTGAAAACTAATTATAAAAATCTGTTTTACATTCAAAATGAAGTAAAATTTAATATAAAGGTTTAGTAAAGTTTCATCTGAGTGCGCTCTTTGTAATTTAAATATTGATAGTATTTTCCGGTCTTTTATCTCAAAGATTCTAAAAATGCCAATCTACCTTTTAGTCAATATAGCCAAGGAATAATGGAATTCCGTAATGCTGACGCGTCATCCTGTATTTATAGAATTGTGCTGATTCATAAAATTAGCAATGACGTAAAACTGCTCAATCAATCACTTTTCATTCCCCTAGTAAAGGGGCTGAATTTTACCAATTGAAGTAGCCATGCAGGAACTTATGAATAAATTGGGGTCCGTGCCGGGACAAAAATCAATCGAGGACACATCCCGGACAAAATCAATTGGGGGGAGGAATCTTATATTCGAGAGGAAGGTCACATTATTTTCAGAGCTCCGGTCGAACCTTTTATCAAAAACTATGGATAAAGCCTCTACGACGGTAGGTATATTTTAAGCTGCCCGCTCGGAAATACTATTTTGGAAAGCAAAATTAAGTCTTGCACTTAAATAAATTCACTACTTTTGAATTATGATCATCTTTGAAGCTTAATCTTGGCAAGTACGTCTATAAGATATATAGAGATATTGATTATTTAGACGTAATTCAGTATTATATTATTTTTGGGAAATTTTTATTTATTACTTGCAAAAGTATTTCAAGGTTATTGGATTATGACAAAGAATTATACGGAAATTTTGGTTTTAGATTCTTTGTTTGATGGCTGCAGATTTATAACTTTTACAATTGATGCAAAATAGCTCGTTTTCCTTCCTTTAAATCCATTATTGAGTACACCCTACCTACTTGTGGATCGATATTTTTGCGAAAGGCCCTTCTCCGTTCGACATCCAAAATGGAAGCAGATTAAATTTGTAGGCCAAAGTGCACTCTCAAGAGAAACATTTCGATCAGGTTATTACAAACGTTTTATGATCCCAATTTCCTATTTATTGTCATAAAATTGTCAGTTTTAGGAGTGGGTAGACACTCTCTGGTTTTTGCATAGTCGAATACGTTTATGCACTATACGATTTTAAATTAATTGTTTTTATTGCCATTATTTACGGTGGAACAATGGGAAATTTCTCAGCTGTTTCAAATTTTTATGTTTATTTTAACAAGACTTTCTCTGAATGATGTATGGACTTATAATGCTATATCTAGGTAATTTTTACCCAAATAGCTACTTATTGGGTTTCTTTATAAGCTATGTAACTTTTTAATATGACAAAAACGGGACTGGGAACTAGTAGAATAGTTCTGACTACACGAGAATAGTTTATTCCAAGAGAAAATCTTTAACGCAATTCCAGTTACCTTCTAGTTCTTAGAGAACTCACAAATTAAAAATATTATCTTTGTATTAGTTCTCTCTGTGTGTTAGGAGGGATTTGTGGAAAATAGTTCTTCCAGAGTTCTTTTTAAATATTATTAAGATGTAATAATTTAAAATAAAAATATTTTTGTCAGTTTAAAACTATAAAAACTAACAACAATACGTTATAGATAAATATACTTTATGCAAATAAAAAAATATTTATTGTCTATTTTCTAATCCTAAACAGATTAACTTAGAAAATTTATAAAGCTACCTTTAATTAAATAAATGATTCGGAAATCTCATAAGTATATTTTTATTTCCTCTACATTATTATTTCATCACATTAAAATAGCAATCTATAACCAATTTCATCATATTAAAATAGCAATCTATAACAAATGATTATTGAGGAAATAAATAATAATTACAAATCTCTTTCTCGCTATTGGTCTCTCAAAAATTGTGTAAATATTACCAAGTATTTTACCCTTGAAGATGAACATTTCTACTAATATTCTTAAGTGCTCTATGACCTACATCTCAAGAGCTCTCTCCATAATTAACGACTCTAAGACGTATTCATGTGTATTCTGAAGTTTAGTGCTTAAATAAAAAATATGGTTATATTATCACATCAGGGAACTGAAATACGGCACTCAACTCTAATACTGTTATTATTTTTTTTTACAAAAAACTAAGAGAGTCTTAATCTTCAGCGTAATTTTTCCAGCATTTTATTTAGTTTATAATGTACCTTTCAATGTCGCATTTATCACCATTTTTGACATAAAGTATATAGGTAACGTAGTGGAAACTCTTCGCTCAAAGTATTTTTCCTTCGATTCTACGCTGCTCTTCAATAACGGAGGCCGAACGATGGTCGAATGATTAGGGTGCTGGGCTTCGGAACCGGAGTTCGTCGGTTCGAATCCCACTATGGTATGGATGTTTGTAGCCGTTCGGAATCGGCTTTAAGCAGTAGGTCCCGGTCTTATTAGCCCTCGTGTTGCAAAAAGTAGACCGTAGCACTCCAAAGCCAAACCAAACCGTCAATAACGGAGATCATGGGTTCTAATCCCACAGTGTGCAGGGAATGGTTGTAGCTGTTTGGAATCAGGTTTACACAGGAACTCTCCTTATCATTAGCCCTCGTGTAGCAAAATTGTAGACCTTAGTGCTCCAAACCAAATCAAACCTTTGATTCTAATATGATGAACCCTCAACCTATATATTATGAAGTCATAAGCCTTAGTGATAAGCACTAAAAATATCGTATGCTTTTTCCTTTTTTCCTAATTTTCAAGAATGTATCAAAAGAACACTAAAACTACAATGTTACAAGAAATAAAGTTTTGCGATGTGAACAAACACCATCGAAGTGAAAATACAAAACAGAATCATAAAAATTGAATTTATAATTTCAGACAAAAAACATTGTATTGACAAAATATTCTTTAAAATACAATGAAACTCTTTTACTGTTCAACATATTTTAACATGCTTTTCTAGTTTTAAAACATATAATGACTCGAATAATTATATGAAGCGTATTAATTTTATTTATTATATTCTTTGGTTCTAATGTAATACTGTATTCAAGAATGAGTTTTTTTTGCGAACTTATAATACGTTTATATGGACAAATGGAAAAGTATATATTTAGTACACATTAATTTATTAAAGATATAATAGAGCTTTCCTAATTATTGTTTATTAGATATTGTTCACTATTCAGTATATTTAATATTTAGTTGATACACTGTAGAAACTATTTTGTAAAATTTTATAACATCTTCGGATAAATTTTACCCAAATAGGTTTGAAAGAAATAGCTCTCTTCCTGCAAGAAATTTCAGCTATATTTATCTGAATACAAAATAAGCTGTTAAAAATTTATGACTTGGAAATTTTGCAATACAGGAAGAAACTCAAGATCACTTTATTCTGTAGATTTATATATGTAAGTTAGCAAGATAAAATTAAGTTATTCTAATAATTTTTATGTTTACTTTAGACCTGAATCACCGAAATTTTAGACGACACTACTCGAAATGGATTCTGAATTTATTACGGGACTTACACATTTATTATGCTTTAAAGAAACCCTTTAAAACTCCAAGGAAAGTTTACTATACTATATGTAAAGAAGAACAGAGGTGGTTCAGTCGGTAAACGCATCATCTCATAACTGGAGGGTTGAGAGTTCGAGAGTCGAGCCGGATAAAGATGCGCCGTGGTCATTAATAGCGGCTAGGAAAAATAAAATATGTTCATGGTCGCATTGTTCTCAAAGTTCCCTAACGATAGCTTTGGAGGTGGTAAACCAAGTTTGGGGGTTTTCTGCTTGGTCCCTGCATCTAAATTACGAGAAATCTTTTTGTTTTTCTGTGTTGATCCCAGGAAGTGATGTTGGCTGCCTATATGGTGTTCCTATAATAAAATGGCCAACAAATATCTGCGGCTTGGTAGTGCCGAATGCTATAAAAGCAAGTTCCTCGGCATTGGAAATAATAATAAAAACATTACGTAAAGGAATTACAAATAAGGCAGATTCAGATAGTTAAAAGTAAGTATGCGAGCCGTGGTAGCTTGGTCTGCAAAGGCAACTACAAGTTTTCGGGTTTGGGGCTCAAGCTGGCGTAAGATCCATCGTATTCGTTAATGGTGAATGGGGTTCTTAAAATATGTTTGGGTCACAATGTCCTCCAAGCTCTCAAACGACAACTCTGGGGATATGCAGGCCAAGCCAGGGGAGACTTCTTCTTGGTCCTTGCTTAAGCTAAACTCACTCACTTAACTCACTTAAGCTAAAACGCTAACTCACTTAAGCTAGACTCACTTAAGCTAAAACGTCCTTTCACTTAACAAAAGGCATAACCCTTTTCCTTAAACCACGTGGTCTATGCCCATGTACTTGGCTCATCAAAGTATTATTGGCAACAACAACAAAAGTAAATATATATGTAAACAAACGTTAGCTGTCTAATAATATCACAAAGGGATGCGAGAATTCCATATTGGTAGCATAAAATTTTATGTAACCGAATTGACATTTAAAATGCGTTTTATGTTAAATAATTTTTTAAAAGGGTTAAATTATTAAAGGGAGATATGAATTAATCGGGAAAATAGAAAACAGATAGAAAGTTTGCATGGAAGGTTAAGGGGTTTCATACTTTCCAAATAAGTATCGGTTTTTTATAGCATAAGTCTTTAAATGATTTATAAAAATAAAATATTTCTGAGACATTTAAGACTTGTTTCGGACCTTTTGAAATCCTAAAATAATTCATCTTAGTAGGTGTTTAAAAACCGTCTTAGCAATAACCATTTTAACCCTTAATTTGGCTAAGTCCGCTACAACAGACATGTATATTTATAACTACTATATAATATAATTGTCAGTGTTCGCCACAGCGGACATTAATTATCTCAAAAATGGAAAATGATATTTTTTTTCGTTTATTTTACAGAAATCCTAATGTCTATACAAACATGGGAAAATAACAGAAATTAAAATTTAAAAATATTTGAAAAAACATCTTGTCAAATTAAGGGTTAATACGTAATTAAAGTGATTAAAATAAAAATTTTAGAACAATTAAAAGAAAAGAATTTGTGAAAAACATTATCTGCTATATTTTGGTCAAGATAATTTAAAATATAGGTATTAACCTACAACTTAAATTAAAATGATTTGAAATTTTCATTCTGTAGAAGGATTTGATTACAGAATTGTTTTTCATGTAAAAAGTTCAAAAACTCATTCAAAACTCAAGAAAAGTAGAATAAAATTGTAATTTATATGTCATTTAACCCCCTCCCCAAATTTTGAATAATCTAAATTATATTAACACACTCTATACATAATACAACAATATACTTAGAAAAAAAAGTAGACACTGCTTGAGAAATTTTTTTAAAAATCTTACAGATCGCGATATTTCTTCGGGACCGGAATTCGTGGCTTTGAATGCAAATACAGGCATGTATGTTGATAACTGTTCGGAATCAACATTAAGCAGTATGCGCTGGTCTCATTAACTTTCATGTAGCAAAAGTAGACAATATGGCTTTGAACCAAATCAAACTGATTTTTCAAGGGTGTCAAATTGCTGAAACGCTAGCATAAACATAAAAATATCCCTTATATAATGAAACTGTATCATAGAGTAACACTACTAAATTAGTTTTTTGTAAAAGCTGAAAATATTTCAAAATCATTGCAATTTTAGATGTATTTTTAAGTAAACTATACAAACTCATTTAAAAAGTTACGAAAGAAGTTGCATATAAGTTTAAAATAGGTATTCGGTAATTTCAATTCCAATTCTTTTCTAACAGCATCTGATGAACAAACTTTCTATAGCAAAGCAAAGAATAGTACAATATATTTTGCTGCTAAAAGAAAAGAATAAAACGTATTATACAGTTCTCAGCTATCATTACTGTTAATATGCAATGAAGATAAAAAAAATAAAGTTTAAAAGATTTATATCTGGATAAATTTATGCGAAACACGTCAAATATTGCTTAACAAAATGTAAAACAGTTATTGTATTTATCATCATTTGAAGCTCTTTTGTCTATTAATATTAGATACAAAAATAAAAATTCTTTCTTGAAAAGTTATTTGATAATTATTTTTTTCCTTTAACTCTTAATTTGGCTAAGTCCGCTACAACTAACAATCAAATAAATAAAACCTTTATAATAAATATATATTTTTATCGATAATATATAATATATTAAATATATTATGTATTATTACTATTAATTATTATTATTATTATTATTTAAATTATTATTATAATTGTTATTATTTATTTAAATATATTTTTAATCGATATTTGAAAAAACATCTTGTCAAATTAAGGGTTTATGTCAGGAATATTTCGAAAGTCTTGTTAACCTTATTTATTTTATTTATTTTCAACGTCATTTCACCCATCATTATAAAAAGATTTGCATTTAACAATCTGTCCTCAACTTTAAATTTTGTTCCTTTCTTTTTTCAAAATTTCCTTAATCTGAGTTTGCTCAGGACCTAATTACGTCGGATTACCGGGACTCTGCTGAACTTCTATACCTTATTTTCAGGTTGAGCAATATTCCTTTAATGATCTTGTTTTGTGGTTTTCCAATTAACAAAGAATGTTTCAAAATTTTCATTTTAGACTATACATTGGAGTCTTACTTTATGATAATGATATATTTGTGTTTATTCTTACTGTTTATAGTATTTATAACATAAATGATGATAATATAAAGTTTTGACTTTATTTAACTAATTGAGTGTACTTATTCACGCCTATCCAACAGCTTGCACAGCTCGTTAAGGAAGGTTTGGTTTTTGGTTTTGAAGCACTACGGTCTACTTTTTGCAACGGCTAACGAGACCGGGACCTACTGCTTAAAGCCGATTCCGAACGGCTATGAATATCCATGCCATAATGGGATTTGAACCCACAAACTCCGGTTCCGAAGGCCAGCACCCTAACCATTCGGCCATCGTTAGGCCGTTAAGGGAGGAAGTCTTAAGGGTGTTAAGTGACATTAAAAGTGTTTTTACATAGACAATCATAACATAAAGTTGAAATTTTATTTAACTAACTGAGTATGCTTACTTATGCGTTCGTTCATGACGAGTTTTACACAACAGTCTTCTTTAACCTTTTGCCTTATGAATCGAGCGACGATTGTATGTGCCACTTTCGATGAAAGCTTTTCTCGTGCGTCGTGACCAGAAGCAGTTTCATCCCTAACTAAATTTTGCACACGTTTTTTTACAGGACAAACTACAATGCTATCTTCAGATGTATTCAAATCGGTATCTGTTTCAGTTTCTAAGGTGTAATCAGGACACTTTCCAGCATCGTTATTAGTATCCATTTTCCTTTTTGCCATTGGGTTAAATTTTTAGATTTTTTAAAGAATTTTTTAAGAAACCAACAGTTAATTATTTATTGCATATAATATAATAATCTATTGCAATTACGCTTAAGAATAAACGACCAACTCTTATATTGCAACTGTAACAAACAATAACGCAAAAACAAAAACTTTATCGCCTAAAACCAATAACATGTCTGATACGAGTTTTTCACTTTTGGTCAGAAAGAATCATCATATGTCTGACACGAGCTTTTCACTTTTGGCCAGACAGAATTATCACTTGTGTGATACAAGGTTCTCACTTTAGGACAGCAGTACGATCCCATCTCCCATACGTTGCTTTAAGGCAAAGGATTAAGGGAGGCAATTCTGGCAGACGTGCAGTGTCATTAAAAATGTTTTCAACACCGGTATCCATAACATAAATTTTTAACTTTATTTAACTAATTGAGTATACTTACTCATTCCTTGATTCATGACGATTTTTACACAACAGCCTTCACACCTCTTTAAGGGAGGTAAATCTTGCGGATGTGCAGTGGCATTAAAAGGGTCTTTACATCGGTAGTCTGACAAGGTATCACACTCATAGCACCAGATCCGGGAAACTATAACAGCAATTGTCATTATTTTAAAATTTATACTTTAAAAAACTTTAAACAATAAATAGCATTTTATTTTAAACATGGATATAAAATGCTATTCTCATAGATGGTATTACACGATGTATTTCACTGTATGACTGAATTAGTTGTGCGATATTCAAACTTATTAGTTTTAAAAAAAGAGGCTTAACGAAATATTTTTACATACATACATTCGCTTGAAAAAATATTTAGAAAGTTTTTTGCAGTATAACACAATTCTATTTAAACTCTAACGTTGTTTTAATTATGTCATATCTCTTTTACACAGAAAAAAGTATTGACTCTACAAAAAAACCTTAGTAAAACCTCTATACGATTCCTGGCTAAATTGTTTCTGGATTATAGTGTTTATGCAAAATCTTAATTAGCTGTTTCTAAAATTTCGCAGTCATATGTTTAGTTATGACTAATATATTGTGAAGACTCCCCTTTGTTCAGAGTACGTATTTAATATCTTTTCTTTCGAGTGTGATCGTCGTGATGATGTTATGCAGGCAATCATCCTTTGCATTTCGATTTGTTTTGGGAGATTAGCATCCCCTTGTATATAGCCGTATTTAAAACTAGTTTTTATTTGTCTCAATTTTTCCAGAATCTATGTAGTAGACAAGAACATTCGTTTTCCTATATAAACCGTTATTTTTGTACCCACAAACAAACCCTGTTATTACACTAACCCCTACTAGTACTTGACTCCCGCTCAAGTACCAATCGTCAGAAAACGTACTAGTAAGTGTCCCGCATACAACGTGTTAACAAAACACTTTTAAATTTGCAATAAATAAAACACATAATTTACTAATTAATCTAAAACGGGAATACATTGAGTAAACAAGGTATTCCATGAGTCTAAAGCAATTATCTTTATAAGCAGGTATATTATTTATAAATATAACTCTTAAACGTAGGTTTTATTATGTGAAAGAAATTTGTTATGCTTTTGTAATGAGGTTGAAAATTTCAAAACACTCTTAATCAATATAAAAATGTTTTGAATTTTTTTGATGCTGTTTAACAAGAAAAAGTTATGTAGATATAAGCATTACAGTAAACTCATCTTCTAGATAAAGTTTTTTCTGGAAAACACTTTATTAACTAATTTTTTAACTACATATAGATTTCTATATAGTGGTAGTTTGAATTTAAAAAAATCACTTCGAACCTAGTATTATTGCACAAAATTTGCCTCTATAAATCTCTACACACTCAATATAGTAATTATATTTGGTATAATATATATAAAATATACATTAATGATGTTTAGATTCTATGAACTGTACATAAAACAGAAAAATATACCTGAATTTTTGGTCTATTTAAATTTTAATTAGAGGAACAATTACACTAATGGTGTCTAAAAGATAATCTGAATTAATTAATGGGACGCGAAAGTGAAAATAGAGAAACAGTTTCATTTTCCATTGTTTTATTAAGTAGACCATCAGATGGAAAGTTGATGGAAATTCGATATTTTTATAATATTAAATTATGAAATATAATAAAAAGTGAGAAGCAGAAATTACTTGTTTTATATCCATCATCCTATAATGAATATAATTATTGCTACAATGCAGAACTGTTGTATTGTTACTAATAACTTTAAATGTGTTTTAATCCAAAATAAAAATGCTTTTATTTTATGAATATTTGAAACACTGCGGATACATGTCTAACTGTCATATCCCTTTGAAATTTATTACCTATTTACCTCATGACATATAAAATAAAAGTTAGGTAATATGTTTCGAAACGCAAAATCTATGCCTACTATACCTAAAAGAATTATTACACACATTTTACACATGAAGAAAATTGTTTTAACTAGGATTTTTTTTAAATTTTATATGAATGTTCTACATGATTCCTTATAAATCTCATTTTAAGATTCAAATGGTATCCTATAAAAAGGTTATAATATCTATAAGTGTTACCTATGAGGTGTTTTCAATATAGCTTTTTTTAGAGAAAAAATAATGAATAAGTGTCTAAATAATATATTTCTAATAAATATATTTCTGATAATATATTATGTTTTCAAGTAGGTTAATTGAAAAACAATGTAATTTAGTTGTGAAAAAACTTATCATCTTAGATAAATGAAGGTACTACCTTTTTAATGTTGTATCATCCTGAAGACTAATTAAATAAGAGAAGGTTTAAAAAATTATGTTTTGTTTATAAAGGCTTCTCAAACGAGATTAAAAAGGACTTATGATTCATCAAAGGCATTCATTTCGAGCAGTCGAAGTGATCGCAATGAATTCAACAATATTGCCCGAGTTGTTTATCAAAACCATTAAACTAAATTAAGAGTTATCTAATTCAGAATTCTTAATAAATCAATATATAGTTTGATGTGTATTCGTATGCTAAACATAGTATTTGACGAGAAAGATTTATAATTGGATATTTTGAAGTTCTTTCCTGCATTTAAGCAGGAAATGTAACAAAATTCTAGGATTTGCGTGAAGTCGGGATCTATTCAGCTCTCACTATTTTTAAACTCTTGCCTGTTACACCCTAACTCAGTCCAGGCAACGCCAAAGCGCCAATTTTGGATTTATTCAATCTAAATAACAACTCAATAATATACTGATGATAATAATTAACAAAATTAAAGAAAATGTTTCCCCTTTTGGCACGTTTTTCTCAAATTTATTCCACAAACAAGGGGTAAGAATGCTGTAGCAACATTGCAGGGAACATAAGATAATCGAGAACACTGTCAGACTAGTGAGGATATAGGAAAATATCACAAAGGAAGAAAACAAAAGAAGTTTAAAATAAAAGAGCCTAATAGAAAACTCAGGAATAGATTTCAATAATGAAAAAGAGACACTTGAAATCCTCCATATAAATCATCAATTTATTAAATAAATATGAATAATTTGTTTCTGAAATGCTTTTAAAATTTTATAACTTATCTTTTTCAAAACCTGAATTTTTCTAGGTACTGATCCTTTATTTTAAACATTTATGAAATTTAAGGCGACATTGAACTTTTAGGTGAAATGAATGCAGTGGAAAATTCAGTCTTTCAATCTCAAGATTGTGAGTCTGAGGCACCAGCCGGCCAAAGATCCGCAGTGTTCATTAATGTCGTTTTACACAAGAAAATAAATATTTACTCTGTTATTCCTATTTATTTTCACATTTTTGTTCAACTTTTTTGATAAGAACTAAATTTCATTCCAAGGTTTGAAATGTATGTTATAAATAAAAGTAGCCATACTATACGAAAAAGAAATACGCAGGGAACCAATTCAATATATCACGAAGCTCATTTAAAAAATGATAACTAATTCCCCAATAATTAATAATTTTCTTTATAATTTAATTACTTTAACAGAAATATACTTTTAATGACATATTTTGAGCAAAGTCAACTGAAAAAAAAATTAATTTTAAGGATTCAAGGTGATGTCTACCTTTTACAATTTTAATAAAATATTTGTACTATAGCATGGATTGTTTTAACAAACGGTATTGTTATTGCAATTTAAATATTTTTAAAATGATTTTTCATTTTAAAATAAAAACTGTCTGAGATTAAAAAGTGACTTATGGTCAGTTGATCTAAATTTATTAGATTTAATTTTATACAGAAAAAAAAAGAAATGTTAAAATAATCTCAAGATATTTCTGTACTAGGCGTAAAAATTGAGAATTTGATCTCTAATAGTTTCCAAAAATACTACTTAAAAATGGTAAATTTACAAGTCTCAGATAAAGTTCTCCTTTCCTCTAAAACTTTCAATTTTGGGTTTGTGAATTTGTACTATATTTTTTCACAGTTTTAATTTTAACAAATTTATAATATTTTATTATATTTTATTCCACTTTTCATGGTTGCCTGGAAAATATTCAAAACTGACATCGGACGGGGTAAGTTCCTTGGTCATTGCAAAAGATGTAAGTTTTTGAAAATAATTTAGTTTTATGCTATGTCACTAATAAATTATATGAATACTAATGTACAATGCAAATTACTGTATTAAAAATGAAATTATACACACATAGAATATATTTTGTTTATGACAGCTATGATATTTATGATAATTGGTTTATTCATTTATGAGAAATTTTAAACATTTTATATTTTAAAAAATCATCTGTGTATAAGAGAATTTGTAATTCTGTTATAATTGATTAGAATCAGTCATTAACCTCTTCCCTTACAAATTTTTCTGAAAAAATTTGCAAAAATCCTCACATTATAACAAAATATCTAGGTTTTAGGTTGAATTTTTAATTTTTTATAGGCGTAAAAGCATTTAATTTTAATATTAGTTTACTAACCCCAATTATCTAGGGCAAATGGAAAAATGTTAAATATTTGTCTTTGTGTGATAGTTTTTAAAGCAAACGACAACACAAAGTGACACGTGATATTCTGAACACTGATATCTGGTCTCTTTTCTTATTGGCTTGCCTCTGGAATTTGTTGTACGGAGAACAGAGTACATTGTCTCAGTGGATTTTATTTTTTTATTTCAGCAGCAGGAATAACATCTGGAAAATGCCTTGAGGTTAACCTGAGTGGTAAAAGACTAATACTGGGTCATCCAGATGTGGCAGAAAACTCGTCACTATGATTTTATGAAATAAGTTTTCTAATCAGTGAAAAACACGTGACCAGTTCCTCCAAAATGACCGCGAAACTAGCAAAACTTGGCAAACTACTTATAAAAGCTGATTATTTCCTTTAATTTCCTCTAGGTCGAGTAAAACCGTGATAAAACAAATCGTACAGACAAATTCTGATTCGCCCGAATTTTCTCGGGATAATAATTAACTGCAATATATATGAACCCGAGATAACTCGGGATAATCAGGCAAGCGGTTAAAGAAGGACGTACAAATAATTATTTTTATAGTTGAATAGCATTAAAAATCTGAGAGGTCTTCAACCTTCAGATAGAACCATGTAACTTGAAAAACGTAAGTATAAGAGACGTAATATAACTAAATTAAATTTAAAAATTACTCACATAAACATTCTTCTTCACCTTTTACTGTCACACACAGGTTAAGGACACCTGAAAATAATTTTCATTTCAATTTTACAATGTATTAAAAATAATCCTGTTTTCAGTATAATTTGCAAATATTCCATCAATAATTTTATAAAATAAATTAATGCCTTAAAGATTATAAACCAGTTTAAAATTCACACAAATGAATATAAGTACACAAGAAATATATATTTTTATCATGTGTTAGCTGATTGGCCAAATTCGTTTTTTTTTTTTATTCTGCTACCGGTTGGGGACACTTTAGAAATAATAATATTTCTTGTTTAACTAAGGAGTCACATTTAACGATATATTTTGTGTAGTACTTTTTACTCCAAAAATAAGTTTTTTTACAAAAGGAATTTTAAAAGAAATTAAAAGGATGTATGATCTATGACTTATGATAAAAGCATTAATGCATGTATACACATATGTGTGAAAGTTCATAATACTGGCTATCCACATGCTATTTAACAAAACTATTTTTTATTCCTAGATTACCAAAAAGGAGTTAATTTTGAATTATATTATTCTCAAACTGGAATTCCCTCTCTGCATACACATAAAACTCAGCATAACTTAAAATTAGGTATAATAAATGTGTATCTTAACGAATATCACTTAATTTTTTCAAATATAAAGTTTAATACAAAATTTAAATAATGTGCTAATAAATATACTTATGTGCTATGATAAATATACTTATATAAATGCATGCGTACACGTATGAAATTTCAAACTACTTACTTGAAACATTCTAGCTAACAGACACGCAAAATTAGTATACCTCCCCAATTTTCATTAAAATATTTAATTTTGACTTATGTTATTTTAAAACTAGAATTCACTTTTAGCACACCCACAAAAATAAGTAAAATCAAATTAAATATAAAAATTCAGTTTTTAATTAAGTTTTTTTTGTGAAGTAAAATGCTAATTAACAGAAATAAAACAGTAATAAGTAACTAAAAAAATAGAAAAATTTAATTTTTAGTCACATATTTTTTGTGTACAACAAATTTGTTGTGAAGAAATATGTTACGTAGCAGAAATAGCAAATTTTGAAGATCTTCAATTTTTATGAAAGTTAAATGAGTTTTCCGTATCACGCAAATTTTGTTTATTTGAAATAAATATATTTAATCTAAGAAACTGTATTAATGTAAAATTTCAGATTTGTTATTGTCTGAGGTTTAAATATTGAAATGATTGTCATACTTTAATACGCATGGTATCTTTTAACTTTAACGGCTACAAAATTAAGACAGTTTCAAACTTCTATGATGACGATTTTATAAAAAGACTGTTACAGTAATACACTGTTAGATATATTATAGGGCCGTCTTTCCGTTCTGATACACTTATACAGGTATAAAAATGTTAATAAAGTACAATAAAATTTAAGACTAAATGTTCTAAAAGATTTATTTTACCATTGATTTTAACTTGTTACACTTTTTATTCAAAATGATCCCATTTTGACTTCAGTCAACAGATGACGGGTTGATGACTCTTTAAGACTCATTAACCCGTCATCTGTTGAGGCACGTGTTATTTCCATGGGAGAGAGTATTTAAGTCTTTTCATTTTTTGCACACATTTGACTCCAGTACTAACTGCAATTTATAGTACAGTGGATTTAAATCCGGACTGCTGGAGAGCCAATATTTGCTCTTTATGACACATTCGCTCTCAACCACCACGGGGTTTCTTCATCGTCGCCTTACGAGTAGGAACAAAAACCTATTGAGAAATCCATTTCCCTCCATTGCACTAGTTTACGTTCAGGTGATTCACTATTGGTTTTAACATATTGATAACATTTTACTGTTGTTTTCACTCGTTTCTTTCAAAACTGAATCTACGTGACACCTTCATGTCTAACACCCCGGACGATGTAATAAGACGGATGTTGATATCTCGGTACAGATTTTCCTTATCTAATTGCTTTCCAGTGAACTGGTGTTCTCACAAAGATCGGATAACCACTTCTAGTAAAATCTGCAATGCTGTTGGTCTCAGAAAATCTATTAATTGTAAGATAAATGAAAATCTTTTTGATGCTTCAGAGCTTTAAATATCTCCAAGGGGCTATAATAGCATTTGAACATTTTGTTTATGATTCAAAATAACTTTAATTTTTATCTAACCGCGTTGGCTAAATAAATCTCAATTACTACCGTCTGGCGGATACCAGCAGTGTTATTATATTGAGTTACCATATTCCTTAATATATTAAAATAATACCAAACTTTTACACTTGATTTAAAAATGTCTGATGTGGATACAACATAACTTATTTGTAAGTCTGTTATATTATGTATTTTTTTATTTGGCATTTCTATACATAAATCTTAATCCCATTGTGTTTTGAAACATAGTTATTGATTTAAATCTTGTTTTCAAGAATTAGAATGCCCAGACTCCTTAATAAATTAAAATGATTCTAAGCATGAATAAAAAAATACAAAATGCGTTAAAGGTTATCTATGAATTTGTAAAAAAAATTAGTTAGAGAATATATAAAATACTAAATATAAATACACAAAAACCTAAAAACCTAAAATTCTGCATAGATTCTAGTCTCCTTTTAACAATTACGAAAAGCAGAAGGCTTATCAATAACCTTTGTACCTATTAAACTATTATAAATAATCTATTTTCCCGTTTTCATTAACCTGGTTGTTTATTCAGTGAAAGAAAAAATTGTCCGACCGATTAATACGTTCAAATGTCACCAGAGAATTGAAGTCGATGGCATTTTTCTACATAAATATATTCTCTTTATCTTTTCAGTCTTTTGAAGCACAGTTATTCATTTAAATCTGGAAAATGTTATTTAATAGATGTGGCATAATAAGTTAGAAAAGTGCTTCTTTTATTTGTAGGAATTATGATATCATTCAACAAAAATCGATAGCTGAAGAATGTCCTTTGTGAGACTTTAAGCGTGTGTAAAAATAAAAGAATTAGAATGGATAATGAATATATAGATATATTGTAAAATTTTTTCAGTAATGCATCTTAAACTTCTAATAATAATACAGAAATTTGAGCTTTTTGTAAGTATTTAAAGCAAAATATTCTGATATATCTATTTATTTAATTTCTGAATTTACAACAATATGATAATTTAAGTAAGTCGTTTGTCATAGCAAAATAAAAGGGGCAATTTCCATTACGATCAGGAATCAAAGTTTTCGGTAAAATTATAAACCGTCATATTTCAGAATAAAAATTAAACTTAACTTGAAAATATCTTAGAACTGTTTTTAAAATGCAAACTTTACTGGTCTGACAGAGAAATCTGTTAAAATCAAGACTAAACAAAAAAAAAAAAAATGAAAAAGGTGAGATTAAGAGGATAGATTTAAAAGACAAATAACAACAATAATAATAATTTGATTAGGCAAGCGTAGAATAAAACTCGGAATTTATTAAAATTATTTAGTTTTTGTAAAAGATGTTTATGCTAAATAAATATGCTTTCAAATTACGTGTTGATACCGTTTGATTTAATGATAACAGCATTTATGTACGTATATATTTCTGAAATATTATTTTTTCACCAGTTTTAATGATAGATAACTACCATATTCAATCTGTTTGTACTCAAATTTATTTCTGTTTGAAATCTTCATTTTAAGACTTCTTGTTTTATAGAAAAAATTACTATGTTAAAACAGAACACATTCTTAAATTAATAATTATTTTATATGTTTGTAAATTAAGTAAATTGGTAAAAACTATGATTTACCTGGTTGAGAGATAAAGAACCCCCCTTCCATTTGTATGCAAAAGTTCTTATTTCTACTATTTTCGTATTTTTACAAGCCCTATATCTTCTATATTATAACGTTTTTAACTCTTTTCAATAAAAACGGCCGATTTCAGATCAATCTGTCAAAAAATTTTACTATGCTGTCATGTAAAATTTGAAATTTATAACGTAATGCCCTTTATTGCCGATGTACAGGTATTATTTGTTAAAATTTTGAAGAATATGGCCTTTTTAACTTAGAAGCATTTAGGAAATACAGTTAAAGCTATTCTTTCACCTTGTGGTCCTGTGTAGGATTAATAGAGGAGAATAAATTAAAACTTTTTTTTTGTTTGAAGGACATATTTGGTACACAATTGTGTAAGCTATCATTAAGTTTCGAAACACTCTGAAATCGGCAAAATATTATTTGGCATATATATTAAACAATACCTCTGCTTTTCTTTAATTTTTGAAACATAATTTAAGGTAAAAGAAAGTTGGAGCATCTAACAACGCATTAAAATTTTACTTTTTTAATAATATTTATTTCGTAAAAGATATGACGCGGCTACGTATTGCTAGTGGAATAACTTTTTATGCATTTATTCATCGTTATTTCCTTGAAGAACCACTTCAACGCTAAATTTGGTTTTGATGGTTAAAAAAATTTATACTAACTTGAAATTAATGAAGGTACTTCAGTTAATTATTGAAACAAAGTAATCTTTTTAACATGTAAAAAGATTACGCAACGTATCGATTTCATGAAACATCTGAAAACTTTTCGTCTTTGACGGAATTATTAGTACTAAGAGAGTTATGTGAAATGAAATCTGAAGTATCTATTAAAATAATAAAGAATATTTCTCTTTAGACACTATTTTGATACCATTTTATATTTATTTCCTTCCTTGTTTATACACGACTATGTAACTGACTGATTTTATACAATATTTGTATATTTGTCACCTGCACAGGAATTTTTAGTGTATAGTGTATCATCTAAAATAACTAAACATCTCTAAAACTTTTCAATTTTGTAAGACGGTGATCCTCAAAAAGTATTTCGAGAAAATTGTATTCATAGGGGTTTCACAAGTTAAATTAAAATATTAAAGAATATATGTATTGCTCTAAAACTTGATGATTAGTTCGTTTTAACAGAAATTTGAAGATTTTTGGTTGCAGGTTCATGTAGAACACCCAGATTTTTCTCATGCAATTATGAACAATTTAATGTTGTATGCCGTTTTAAATAACGTATTAAGGTGAAATTCTTTCTCAGCATATGTAGGAAAAGAAACAAAACACAGAAATAAATTAAATGTAGAATATAAAATGTGATTGAAGATTTTATCACTAGACTTGACAGCTTATTCAAAAATAAAAACATAAAATGCAAGCACACCCCAGTCACTAAATATAAAGCAGCGGAAAGTGACAAACGGAGTAAAATTAATGCTATTAATGAAATGACTTTTTTTTTTAAATATTTTCATGAAAAATGCAATACTGTTTTCAGTTGCCTTCCTAGAAATTGTCTACAACATATTGATCTACTTTAAATATTATTTTTAGGTACTTTTTCCAAAAGCGGGATAAATTCTCGATAAAACTGTATAATGTATCCACGAGTCGACTCAGTTTGAAGACTACTGCTACAAGCTAATTCCGACTATTTCCCATCAGGCGGTGTTCCGATACCTTTTTTATATTCCTTTCCTTCTTGTGTGAATACATCTATATCCGTCACCACATTGTTCTGTGTGGGAGTAGAAAAAGAGAATAAGGCTATACGGGAAATCGATCTTTTAAGATTGGATTGAAAGAGAAAAGTCCCTGCAGAGGTAAATTTTGTGCATGATAAGCACGAATAGGGATTTTCACTCAAATCCATTCTTTGTTAATTAAAATGTTTGTACCTAATATTCATGTTAATAATTTCACTTTAATAATTAGCTTTAATAATGGTATTTCATGGTATTAAAACATTGTCTGGTATTTATTTTATTAATATCCCAAAAGCTAATATTAAATTCAAATCTTCAATAATATTTTGGTCATATATTTTGATCTTAAATAATACTAAATTTATTTTAAATAATCATATATTTATTTTAAATAATCATGCCTTTTTGAGTGGTAAAAGTTTTTCAAGTTTTTCAAAAATTTATTTGAGTTGATTTATATCATTCTGCAGAGGTAATAAGCTTTGCACATGACAAGCACGAGTAGGGATTTTTACTTAAAACTACTCTTTGCGAAGTAAAATGATTTGCCCATAATTAGCTATCATTATAGTTGTTTAGAAGTTGTCTTTACCCACTTATACTTATTTTATTAATATTCCAAATGTTTATATTAAATTCAAATCTTCAATAACGTTTTTGTCTTTAATATCATATTAGTCAAATTATGTTTTCCTCAAGTGATAAAATTTTAACCGCGCTTCAAAAATTATGTGAACTGATTTATACCACACTGTTTGGGGTACTTAATAATAATTTTGTATAAATATGTAAAACATGCTCTTCACATGAAATAACTATTCTTATTTCCACAGTTTTCAAGGCAAGTACTATAAGGGTATATATTTTATATTCTAGCTTTGGAATTTATTTTTAGTTTTTAGTATTAATGAATCAAAAATAGGCTATTATCATCATGAAATTTCAGGTAGAAAAGTACTATATCTTGATAAACTAAATTTATGAATGAATTTTTGCAACTTTTGAAATTTAATTTAATTTATACTGCATACATTGTAACAAGGAGCAGGAACACTATTATACAATGAACAAGTTTTATTATATATGGAAACTATTTCTCTGATGTAAACATAAGAAGATGTAAACTCTATGAAAAGTGTTCAAAGAAGGCGAAAATAATGGGACTGTAAGACTTGTTCAGATATTCAAATATACATAAGGAAGAAAGGAAAATATAAATGGCGGCATTGTAATTATTCTACTAGAGGCATATATCACTTGATAAAAAATGAACAGAAAGTGTTACAAGTTTTCCAGTCTTATATGTCAAAATGAGTGTTTAATAATGCATACTTTTCTTCACTATTAGTTTTTAGAAAGTTATAAGTAATACAATAATTTGAAAAATGAATAGAGATTATGCGTTGCGATAAAACTAAACATTTCTCTAGACGTTTTGATCACTGAAGGATAGAAAAGATTTGCAATTTATTTTCGAAGCAATTTGTCAAGGAGGACAAATGTTTCTCCTTTAAGCCATTTGATGTATTATAAATTACATTATACCTGTGATGTAAGAATATCATAAATATGATTATTATTTTTGTCTTCTATAGTGAAATCTTGCATGAGGGACATGCAACACCAATTTGGTAAATTTTATTTATGTAATATAAAAAAATTAAATAAAAGGTTATGAAGTATTAATCTTTTAAAATCACTTCTTTTACTGTCTTCAGAGATTTCGAAACACTGAATTAATTACTTAAGTAAATTCTTCACATAAGAAAGGATTCAGAAATAAATTTTAGTTTCCTTTTACATGGTAAAAAGGGGTAAAAGAATAAGCTATGGAAGTTCATCAATAAAATAATAGAATTTTAAAAGTCTATTCAAACTACTCATTAAGTTTTGAAGTAAAGTAATTTAAGATAATTGGTGCAGTGTTCAGCCAAACTATTATGAAATTACAAGGAATCATCCTTTACTCCATGTAAAGTGAATATATTCTCCCTTTCTCCTACACACCCACACACTCACGAATAATATATATATATATATATATATATATATATATATATATAATATAATCGTATAATTTAAGTATAGAACCAGGTATATTCCACTAATCACGAATCTCTTACCTCTTTATATCACAAGATGTGACAAAGAAGTGCCGTTGACTATTTCATCGGATAGCGAAAATCGGGCCACTTCTCGTGAAAATTAGCATAGCATTTTGGATTGATAAGAAACGTCAGCGGGTCTGATTAAACTGTCCTCGTGGTATGAAAGTTCAAATGATTAATGCTAGATTTCATGAACATTGGAGGACATGTAGAGGGTCCATGTTTCTCTTCATACGAATGTAGGCTAAGAAACGGTGGTTAGACTGAACCGGGACACATCAGTGAAGAGAATGGTTGCCTATTGTTCATTACTCTAATCTCTATGCTCTCTGCAACATACTAAACGGACTCTTCTATTCCCAGACTTCAGTTGGATTAAAATAATAGATCTTCTTGTGAATAATCCTGTCCCATGAAGTCTTTTATAAACTGTCACCCTTGGAACTCGGTTTTCTGTGGCCTCATACAAGTCCGATAGAGTTAAGAAATTGTATCACCTCTGTTACGCCTTGCTATAAAGGACAAATTATAAATAGGCTGTTACGAGAGTTTTTAGATAAAGATCAACTATATATATATATATATATATATATATATATATATATATATATATATATATATATATATCACATATAAATTTTCGATATAGTAACAAAGTAATTAATGTACTGGCGGTTATGGGTGTGACAACTGTCACACCCATAACAGCTATTTATAATTTTTTAAACATGTAAAAGAGAAACGGAAATTCTTAATTTATTGCAAAATTCTTTCTTTGCAAAATTCTTTCTTAGGTGTTATAATTGCTTCACAAAAAATATAAATTTGAAACATTATGTTCTTTATAGAAAAGTGATAAAAAGTAATTCAATGTGTCCCACCCGCTTCTATGGGATAGTCGACTACCTACATTTCCCAAAATTGAGAGATTTAAAAAAGTTGAAAACAATTAGCTAAGAGGGTTTCTTGGTAAATACTACTATTTAGACATAAAATCACTCCTACTATTTTCGTATATTTAGATTCAGTATGTTTTTTCTATTATCACCCCAAAGACGTTTATGAAGTTTTCGCTAAAAACGACGCAACTCAAACATATCTGTATAAAATCTTTGTTATGCTTTTTGAATAATTTGGACCACACTGTGTCCGTATAGGTAGAGAGCCTCTCTTTGATACCGGAGTTCATGGGTTCAAATCACGCAAATAGCATGAATGTTCGTATTCGTTCAATAAAGGTGGTA
>CM063502.1:16153109-16325609 GCA_032207245.1 Pardosa pseudoannulata
TTTTAAAAAGGACTCACTTGCTTTTTTAAACCGAAAAAAATATCGGTTGGTGTTATAAAGAGTTGGAACTTAAACGGATTTTTTACATTATACTATAAGGAAGATATTTTTCACTCAGACATGCCTCAGTTTAAAGGATAGCGTATATCAAGGTGACGCTTTAGCAGGATTTTTACTATATGTATACATAGATACTTTTACACGGATTTTACTATATGTATACAAGTTTCTTTTCACAGATACACTTGGCCACTTTCTTAGATCTCTAAGATCAGGTGAAATATTGAATAAGTATCCTTTATTTCCATCATCCCGTATTTGGAGTGACGCTGAATATGTCATATACAGTCAACAACCAACAGGCATTTGTGTAAATGGGAGAAATTCCGTCCCTGGAGAATGACTAATCATGTGACTTATCTTCTCATGAGAAAGAGCTAAAGGCGACGATTTTCCTGTGGCTGAAAAATGAACACAAATTTGTATAAATTCACAAAGGTCCTTAGTTTTTCTGGGAAAGCTGACATCTATTTTAAAGCAAGTATAAGAAAAGACCACACATAGAAATTATTTTTTCAGTCATTGGTTTTGAGAATGGAGAAAGTAAACCAAACTTAATGAATCATGTCCTTGATTTAATTTGGGTGACTGGGAAAATTAGTATTAGAAAAAATAGAACGTGAATTGGTGAATTAAAAAAAAAACTTTTGTAGCCATAATTTTAATTTTTTATACATTACACACACACACACACACACACACACACACACACACACATATATATATATATATATATATATATATATATATATATATATATATTAACATGAATGAACTTTATGTTTGGGTAAGTCACTGCTTCTTCGAATGGTCAATTACTTTGTGATAAATAAGTGACGAACTCTACAAATCTTTATGGTTGTGGGTAAGTCACTGCTTCTTCGAATGGTCAATTACTTTGTGATAAATAAGTGACGAACTCTACAAATCTTTGAGGGAATGGGGAAAGAAATCAATATAGCTGGCCATAAAAGTCACCTCCCAATGGCAAAATATCCATTCATTCATGACTTGCGTGTGTATGTGTGTGTACTCATTCATGACTTGAGCCCAAATCAATTGAACGGCCGCTAGAAAGCAATCTTTAAATTGCCATTTAGAAGTCCTGATTATCATGCAATCTTCCTTGAAATATTTTAGATGTAACATTTTCAACTAATATTTAAATCACATAGAAGATTTATTCCTTTAAAGTGTCACATTCTATAGCTTTCATTTCCATAAAGATAATAGAAATAAAAACGTTAAACTAAAAGTTTTAAAAGTACAATTGAGAAAATCGTGCTACTTTCAAGCATTGCTTTAGAACATTACACAAAGATTCATTTGAATAGTAATATAATTCAAGCTATTAATTAATACAAATTATAATTAATAAACGAATGGTATCCATATCTGTATTGTTTACTAGAACTTCAGTCCATTTTTTAAAGTTTAAGAGCTTTAAGTCTGTCTTGTTTTATGTTTATTCAGAGAGAGGGTATTATATATCGTTCATAAACGAGCCTAGTTTCTCAATACCTTGAACAGGAAAATATTTCCTGAAATGTTAGAATAAATTATATCAAGCCTGTATAAAATAATTAAAAAATTGTAAAAATTCATATGCAAAAAATTTATTTTTTATAAATACTTTAAATACTATATGAATCTTACAAATATTGTAACTATTATATAAATCTCATAAATATTATACTAAAATCTTATAAATATACGAAACTTTTTCTTATAAATATTATAAACTACTTTGAACAAAAATTATCTTTATAGTAAGAAACTGCTTTTGAAGAGAAATTACAGAAGACTTTAAGAATACTTCTGGCTTCTTTTTTAAATTTTAGAAACCCAAAGTTTGAGTGATAATTATGTGGAAGCGATATGATAAATGATAAATGAAACGTTGATATGAAAAATATACTTAATAGTCCCATTTGACAGGAATTATATTAACAAGTTGCATTAACCACAGTGTTTCAAGAGAGCAGTACTCAGCAAAACAGTCTTTTAAAGCTCACTTAGGAAATGGAATTAATTTTTGTTTACATTACAGGTATATAACATCGTAATATAGGGTTAAGATCGTACTAAATTAGTTCCTTTTGTGTCTTACAGGAAAGAGTAAATTTCACTTCTCAGTGAACTCTTTATATCGTTTATAATATATGTAATTTGAAAGGACACATCTGACTGAAATGATGAAGTTATTTTATATTATTTTATTTAAATACTCCTTTTTTTGATGTAGGAGATATTCTTTGCCCAAATTTATCGAAGGCCCATACTTTGTTAATGAAAACTTGTTTATGCAAATTTAAAGTATTGATATCCCCTATATAATAATAGTTTAAGTTATGTGTCCGTCTGTCCTCGAATTTATGAAGCGATTGGACCTGGAATGGATAGATGCATCCATATTGGGTTCTTGATGAGTTAGGGTTAACAAAATTCAAAGAAAATCTTTAAAACGTTCAAAATCCACCCCTTCCCATTTTTTAGGACGTTTAATGCCATTATTTCAAGCCCTTTTTTGCCGGTTAAGAGCATTTAATCAATTTATCACATAATAAATAAATAAAATAATTTTTTTCCATCTCATTTAATCATTTCTTATTTTAAATTATTTAAATATCGTCTTCATTATTTTCATACTTTTATCACTGAACTTATATATTACGTAAATAATTTTCTTTTATATTTGGCTTAAATAATAGATTAGATATATATGTGATAATTTTAAATTTAATCATCGATTATTTTTTGTTGCAATGAAAATTTTATCACCGGTATTAACAACAAATTCTTTTCATAAAAGTCTAGGAATCTATTTCACTGACTATTAAATATCTAGCGTTTAAGTTATATATCTTTGAAAATTAAGAAGTTCGTTCGTTTGTGTGTTTGTTTTTTATACATAACTATACTGTTTAACTAAATGAATTCAACGTGATTCTAACTGCATTCACAGTATCGGGAGACTTTAGAGGAGTATGAAGATAAACAAATTACTGAGCGTGTACCAGATGATTCTCAATCAAAAAGCAAAAGCAAATCATTTTTTTACCTGCCTCATAGGGTATTTTACAATTCTAGAAAATTAAAAATTGTACTAATCCCGTCATATGACGGGCTATATGCTAGTACATTTAAAAGTTTCAATGCAATTAAAATCAACGTATTTTGAATTCCAAGGAAATGTTTTGAACTAAAAACCTTTTATAAATACGCATTTGATGGAGTCGAATTATCCTGGAATTCAATAAAATAAAAAGAAACAAAATTGTATTAAGACATTGCAGGCTTATAAATATAATTTTACCTTTTTCTTGTATTGCTTTAATTGACAATTTTACTATTGTCATCTATCTACATCAAATTCCAAATTATTCGAAACGGTAACTTATCTATAATATAGAAACTGATCATTTACCATCGTTAAATGAACCATAATTTTATAATTAGAATGATATTTAAGTCTGTTGTCTATGTTGTATTTTTGTTTGTTCCTTCTTATAACTGTACATTGTCATAATTAAAAATCCTACAGATTTAATCTTTGAATTCTTTCATAATTTCCTGTATATGTCTGAATCATTTTAATTTAACAATTAGAAAATCTAGCATTAAAAGCTATTTCTTATAGTTATAATTTAATATATGTCAGAAAATTTAGTATAAAAAATATAAATATTTATCAGATTTTGCTGTTATGAGCATGAAATTCCTCGAATCGTTTTTTGAAAATGTTGGCTGTAATGGTGAACAATATATTAAAATATACAAAACACATAACACATGTATAAACAACATACAAAAATTAAAGTAACTTAAGCCCATGATTTGGCTACTGATAAACAGTAAACTGGTTTACAGATAATGCTCATGGAATCTTAAATTTTACTACCCTTTTGTATATACTATTACTTTTAGGGTACTATGAGCATTAGAAGTCTTTCTCAAAGTTTTGATAATCATCATAACCTTAATACATAATTGCTAGAACAATGGCACTTCGTTCTATCACTCATCAATCGATTAATTTTGTTTCACATTTATCCTGGTAGAAACTAAACTAAACTAAACTGAACACATCCCGGATCTGCAGCCCACGTGGGTTCATGGCCTAATCTCCGTTTTCGAGACGAAATACCCCGGGGTGTGTGCGAAGCTTATGTCCCGGTTAGGTGGTCAACCTTACACGGAACACCCAGTGTTTAGTTCCCAAGCCTGCTTTGTCCTCAGTTTGTCTACCTACCGCAGGGATGAAAAGCTGAGTTAACCTTGCGCTGCCCCAGGATCGAACCTCGGACCTGAGTCTTGGGAGTGTGAAGCGCTACTCCAAGGGTTATCCCCATAAAACAAATGTTATTTTTTTCTGAGTTCATCGTTACTGGATTCTACGTTTTAAATCGAAAATTTTTGGTCCTCTCACTTTGCTTTCCCAGATGTATCGTTTTTAGGAATTTTGGGAAAACTGAATAAGTGTTGTTCTCCATGTGTAGTGTTGATAAGAATAGAAAGTAAAATGATGTGTAGTTCTTCAAGGGTTTTATTAGGTTACCAAAGACTTAGTGACCTAACAGCTTGTGGGGTTACAACAGTAAAGAACCTATGCACAGACCAGAAACTAGGAGTAATATCTTGAGAATCAGGAGTAATATCTTGAGAAAGGGAAAAAGGAAGATAAAAACTAATTTAAATCAGTACTTCCCCCTTTTTTGCACACGAAGATTTGTAAAAATAAAAATTATTTAATACACGCAGAAACGGTGTACTTGCAAAGGTAGAGGTGATAGAACTCTCCTTTTTTTCAGTCAGCTGATCAAGTTGCACAAAATAGGTATCAATTACAAAATATGTTTTCATGTTAAGCATTTTAAACATAATTTATATTTATATAAAATGTTAAATACTTCTAATCAGTGTTGTAAATAATTAATTGATACATCGTCACACATTTAACCGAATTTGTTCATTCATCGTTCCATTTCACTTCCTTAAAAAACCAGATCGAGATTTGAATGTACAATCTGAATTCATAATTAAATTCCCTTACCATCCTATAAACTGATAAAATTAAATAGTATAACCTCGCTCTATTTTCAGGTTTTGCTATAATATTTTCTATTGATATTGACTTTGAACAAATGGATGGTTTATCAAATTAAATTCAAATTTTATTTGAAATCATTATTTAGTCTTATGACTACGACTGAAGACTAACACTACTAATGATTTCATTCTGGAGATTGACTGAATTTGATTTAAAATATCTTATCTATCAAATTTTGTATATTTTATTTTAAAAATGGCCATATGTCTTAATGTTTGAGTTAGAAATATATGAAATTTACATTTATTTTTAGAATTAAGCTTGTATTCTTAGTTCGGTTATTTTCGGTCGTGTTACTTATTTAATATATAAAGCTACATCAAACGTTTCATTTATAGATTAAAGCAGTTATGAATATTTAAGAACATCTTTATCTCTAGAAAAATATCTATAGAGTTTAAACTATTTGCATTTCCTTTTCAGATGTTAATAATTTCAAATGCAAGCATATTTCTTTGTGTAAATTGGCAACTAATTAGACAGATATGCAATTATTAAAGTAACGGGAAATGTAAACTTGATTTAAATAGTTAACATATTTCTTGGAGTTTCATTTTTTTTTCATAAACCACTATTATGAAATGTTTTATTTCGAGGTATCTGAAGGTTTCATATTAAGGATAATCATATTCAGAATTCAAGATAAGTAGCAACACTGCATTAAAATCATGGTTTCGGGTAACAAAATAGATTACTTTTCAATGAAGCTCCTCATAAAAGATCGATTCCACTCCTTTCCATTTAACCATCGTCCCCATTAGAATAACTGAAATTAATGCTATCAAATACCTCAATTAACACGAATATTTAGTTTAAATCCTGCGTATAGCAGACTAAATATAATTAACCAAATTTAATTAAGTTGTGAAAAGTCACATTTAGCTATGTCTAGTAATCTTCGCATCCTTTATTAGTAAAGGGTTTGGCATTTAACCAACTATATAATAAATATTACAATGATTGCTCTCAAATGAATTTGTGATAGTACTTAATTATACTGCCGACTTGCTCAATACATGGGGATTAAAATATGGTGACAAACACGGTTTTTGGATTAATAGTGATTGATTCATTGAAAGAAGATTTAACTGAGTTTCCAACGCTATCGGATGAGACCGTAACCTATTGATTAAAAATTAACCCAAACAGCAATGAAGAATCATGTCTGCAACGGGATTCGAACACGTGAACTCCAATACAGAAGTCCAGTACAGTGACCTTCCTATTCAGCCGTCATCTGATAACAAAAGAAAGAATTATTTAGATAAGTTTCTGGAGATTTTTGTTCCTCACGAAGAAACTAAAAATTTTGATCAGGTGTTAACAGTAATTTTTTGGAATTAATATTTATTATATTTTTTAGCTATTATATCGCTTTCATAGTTTTTTTACAGTTATCTGACAGGTATAACAGATTTGAAATCACGCTTTAAATTGTTTTCGTACAGAAAATTTTGCTCCCTTTTTGAGTATAGAGGTAATATTTGATTTTACGGTTATATTTTATAATTTTTTTTTACTATAACGTACATCTGTATATGAAGAGAATATCCTGTAATTAAAAAATATTTACAACGAAAGTTTTTCCAAAACATTAATAGTGTGATGTGAATCTTCCTTTAGGAAGATGACTGAGACGTTTAGGAATTTTACTCTTACTTTTTCTTTCTGTATTTAAGTGGAACCAAGAAAATAAAAGACAAAAAAATTAAACACTGGTATATGGGATTTATAACGCATAATCCAAAAAAAATAAAACAATTAGAACAGAAATTGGAACTTTGAAAGAGAGCTATTTTCTGTTGTGAATAAGCCTAAAGCAGACCCTAAATCAACGAAAATCAAGATTTTTATTATTCAAGATTTTTGTTGTTAATATTACCTGTATTTAAAATCTAAGATTTTTTGTATCTGCAAAAGTGTAAATGTCTTGTAAAAGTTTCTTTATTATTTTTAAAACCTCAAACTTTAAGTTAGAAGCTTTACTTTTTTACTTTTTTGATATAGAATTATTTTTAAAATTTAAATATTGTCTTCTTAAAAGATTTTTTTCAATTTTTTTGTGATTTGAACTTGTTACAACCTCTTAATATCTTTTTCTATAAAGGAACAATTTGACCATCATTTACATTTGTTCAAGAATATGTTAATATTGTGTTCAAAAGAAATTTGCTTAACATTACACACAAAAAATAGTAAACCTACCCATATAAGTGGCTTATAGCTTGATATCTGTCTAAAATCTTTTTCATTCTCTATAGAAGAGAAGAAACAGAGTGAAGACAAAATTGTTCTTATTTTATAAATTTTACTTATTTAATACATGCTATCAAATCTTTAGTTATAAATCTACATAATTATCAATATATGATCGTTATTTTTTTCTCCTTATATTTTACCCAAATGCGTATGACAAGAACTGAGTTTTATTTTATAGTCTAAAATATATATTATAAACTAAAAAATGATTTTATATAATAAGCCAGTGTACATGAAGCATTTTCAATGAATCTAGAATGCATTACTTATATTTAAAGTAGACAAACTGAATAGCATAAAAATGATTAATATTTAAATTTCCATTTCTTACCAACTTGACATACATTTATTTCTAAGGGCATCTTAAATGTAAAAGAAAATCGATTAAAAAACTGTAAAGCATAGTTTTGAATCTTCATGGTCAACTAAAAATAAGCAACTATTTCAAGCATTTCAATTTTAGCACAGGAAAAATAGCGAAAATTATATGAAATTTTGCCACATATTTTATTCGATGGGAAACATGTTTAACTTTCACGTCGACATTATAAAGTTACTTCAAATAGGAGCGTTAAAAGCTTCTTTAATTCTGCTTTAATGATTAGATTCCATTAACATCACAATACCTAAATTATCTAAAAAAGCGATATAAAAATCTTAATGTTTCACTATAGATATAAGATGACATAGTCCATTATTCTTAATGAAATTTGCGAACGATCTTGCTATTCACTTTGCGTGAGAATACAGACTAAACGAAAAAGAACAGAAAGAACTTATTGATTCCAGACATGCAGACTTTCGGAATGAAATAAAGGCATGCAAACAAAATGAAAGTCTCTCTTTTTTTTATTTAAAAAATCTCGATTATTTTACGTGCTTTAGAAAATTATTAGCAATATTGCATTATATATTTAAACGCTGAAATAAATAAGTTAAAAAGATGATGTTGAATTATATTAGGGAACAAGAAAATTCACAAACATTTGTTTATGGTATATAATATTTCCTTAAACTTCAAGTTAAATTTAAAATAGTTTTAATATAATTATTAGTAGAACTATAACCTAGAATAGAGACTACGTCTAGAAAGGAAATAATAAATTTTAATTCTTATAAAAATGACATTAATCATCTGACTGGTTTTAAAATTCGAATGAACAATTGGGGTTATAAGATGACCCAAAGGGCAATTGCTGTCGAATATTTAATTGAAAAAAAAATGTAGTGTTTTCAGCGTTTTTGTAGCTGAAATTTTTTTATTATGAATTTAAAAGTTATGGTTTCCCTGCAGTAAAAAAATAATTACGTAGTAAATTGCATTTCAGTTTGGAGTCACTAAATGATCACATTAGGTCTAACAATGTGGTTAGGGCAATCGATTTGTTTATAAAAATCATCCTAATGATTGTTTAAGTATAATTTAACGTACATGTTTTCTTATTCATAATGTAAATTAATCATAATTTTATTTTTGAATTATTTTATTGCAATTATATTGCATTTTTCATTTTTTCTTTATACTGCAATTCTTATATTATTAAATAATTATGAAAGCTAAATTTTGGATTTTATGTAATACGGTATATAAATACGGATTAACAATCTTATCGTGGATTCACCCTACACGGCTTTTCATGTGTCTTTTTGTATTTTATTTGATCATCCGAAAGATAATATACAGGTACATGATTATACAAAGTTCAATGAATACACTCTTGAGACCCAAACCTTTCGACCGTTTATTAGGAAATCGAGTTTATTCATTCCAAGAGGACTATATGCGGTCCCATTAAAATATCTGAATATGAAAACACCCACCCACCCATATATATATATATATATATATATATATATATTATATATATATATAATATATATACCCATAATACATGTATAATATACATATATATATATATATACATATATATACCTATATAATACCCATATATAATATATATATATATATATATATATATATATATATATATATATATATATATATATATATATATATATATATATATATATATATATATATATATATATATATATATATATATATATATATATATATATATATATATATATATATATATATATATATATATATATATAGTCCATCCAATAGGAATTTGGAATCGCTTACTATGAGGAACGTAAAGAAGAAAAATATCAGATATAAAAAATGATTTATACAATTAACAATAAAATAAGTATGTTTTATTGTTAATTGTATAAATCATTATTCCACAATTAAAAAAAATGAGATAAGAAATTGTGAAAATATGATTTAGGAAACATTTTATTATTTTGCATATAAAACATAAGAATAATGAAATTATGTTTACAAAATATATTTATATGCACTTCCAAAACAATATTTTTCATATTTCAACAAGTTTTGGGAGTGAAACACAATTTTCCAATAAAATTAGCATGGATAATTGGAGAAAACCCGAATTTTCCTTTTACTTACTTATTTCTGTTTAACGATATGATTTTCTAGCTATAACGCAAATACTGCTATTCCCACCCGCCCCCACAAAGAACATGTATGTTTTTAACCATTGATTTAACTTTTAACTCTACTTCGTTATCACCAAAGGCTTAAGACTCAAATCCTATTGAATCTGTAGCTTTTTGGTGGCTTCTGAAACCTTGTTTTATACCTTTTTTTCAGCTTTTTGTAATAGTACTGCTTTTCAGGGTATTAATTTCAGTATACCTCTTTTAACATACTAATACAGAGTTTACTTAAACAAAACATTAATTTCATACATACTATTCGCTTTTAATTTAAAAAGTTTTTTTTATTTTTTTATTAAAATAATATAGTTTAGCAAATGATAATGATATAGGAGTTTGTTAACTAGATGTAAAACATTTTATAATCATGTATCTACTGAGAAACAATTTAAAATACAAATGAGATTTCCAAAAATATTTATTGTGTATATATTAAATTAGTCTAAATTAAACTTTTTTTACTCTTCCGATGGTTCATTTATATTTAAGCAAGGAAGGTTATGTAAAGAATTTGTGACGCTAAAACACTCTCGACTTTATTTCAAAGATGTTTAGTACAAATCTAACTCTAATCTTTTTTTATTGTACGTTATAGGGTTTCGAGCTTATTGATAAACTGAATAATAAACAAAATTTAAGTTTTCTAGCAGCTTTTTTTTAGATTTCTTTTCAACTGGTATTTTTGTCCCTTACATGTATTGAGCGATATCTATTTATAGTTATAAAAGATGAAATAATTTTATAACATTTTCTCTACCCTTTGGTTTAGAATGCAGAATTATTTAAAGACAAACTTGCGCTAGATATCAGAAAATATTTCCCATTCACAATATAGTTTATTTCAGAAATATAATTGATAATGTAGTATTTTACGGTACACATTATTTAAAATGCATGTAAATTGCAGTGAAACTTTAAAACTGTATGAAAATAGCCCAATTTTGTAATATTAAAAATTTAAATAATAGTTAAATTATTTGATGTAAATAATATTTAAATTATTTAATTTATTAGTTATAATGTAGCAATTTATACGAGACAAAAAATTTCATGAAGCTATATTAATTAGGGATTATTACGTTTTTTTAGGATATCGTGTACACAAACTAAAAAAATTTGAGAAATACCTTTTTAAAGTTTAAATTATTCACAGAACTCAATACATTATTCAAATAATTTAATTTACTGCAATTGGGGTTTAGTTCCAAATATGGAAAAAGAAATAGCATCAACATGTGCAGAAATGCTTGAAATTTAATACATAAAAATTAAAATCAAGACTTTTAAAAATTAAATAGTCGTGAGACCCTTTATGATTACCACGTTCGGAGCCAAAAGTTTTAAATAAAGTACAAAGGCTTTAACACATGTGAACATATACGTATTGAAAAAGTAACAAATTCGGGTTAGGATTGCTTTCCAGTTGAAGATAACGCAAATTTCTCTTCCGAGAGTGAAAAACTTTCAACCAATTAAAGGACTTATTCCACATCAACCTGCACAAGAAATCAGTACAAAATTGTGCGGATTACTATAAGTGAAGAAACTTTAAGTACAACTATACTTAAAGATAAATAATAACCGAGACTAATAATTTAATCTCTGTATTCTACATTTTGCTGTAAATCCTATTGCTTTTTGAGTTATTTCATTTCACAGTATACTGATACTGAAAAAGTAAATTATAATTTATTATACCAATATTATAATACATATGAACTTGAAAACCAAAAAAGGAAATTGAAAAGCAAATTTAGAGATTTAGAAACAAATCGTATCAAAACCCATAAATGCAAATAGTTGAAAGCATACTTTTGTAATAAGAAAAAAAAATGCCCAAAATCTAGAAGTAAAATTTTACAAAATACCAAATCAATGGAAAACTTTGCAAATGCGCAGAATTTGTTGTATGCGAGATTTAATGTTAAATGATTTTATGTCTATTGAATGAAAGACCTTGTAATAAACATGTTCAACAGGAATACAACCCTTCCCGATCAAGTACCTCTAAGTATTGTCTGATCAGTAGCAGACAATACTTATAGAGATTATGGAATTGGAACACAAATTTTATTGAAGAGGTTTACTGAAGAGAGAACCCTCATCTTTGGTTTGGTACCAATGGGCTACAAGACTTCTGGTATGAGTATTGTGAATGCCATTAAAATTACACATTTCATTCCTTCTTATATTGTATGGTCAACGCTAGATGTTTATTCTTTATTAAATAAAGCCTTTTATAATATCTTTGAAAACGAGCTAACCCTCTTGAGTAAAATGGGAAGAGGCTTTCTGTACCATTTAAATAAAAAGTGAGCTTATATGAGTTAAAAAAAGGTCAGATAATTTGAAGCTATTCATCCGTGAACATTTGAAATTCTAAAAGAAGTTTTTATTTGAATTTTAAATCCATTACTGCAGTAAATGACATTGTTCACCCATTTTAATACGCCATTCACACAGGCTTTCTTTGGAAGAAATGAAATGACAGAATGTTAAATATATGGTTTACTTTTGATAAAATAGTTGAATTTAAACATTTCTATTATACAAAAGAACAGCTAAAAACCTCACTAAGTTCTTTTAAAACGATAAGAAGAGTTTGTGAGGTGGTTTTGCAGTAGATAGTGACATATATTTACGGTACAACAAGTAAGTATTTATTTATTATATTAAAAGTAATTGATGCTTAAAATGTTTCAACAATAAATTTTATTACTTTATAAATGCCATAAATGCAGTATGACTAAAGGTAGTATAGATTAACATTAGACTCAATTTTGTTCCTTGTTCTGGTAACGCAAAACAATGTGTTACCTAAAAAGTGAGAATTAAAATTTTTAAAACAAAGGGTCTATGTAACTATGTTTTTAATGCAAACTGATGGTATTTTGTTTTATGAAATCAGCTAAAGTAAAATCAAGCAACAGGGAGTCTTAACATCGTATCTAAGCTATTATATCTGCGTTGCAGTAAATTCTGAACGACCACTCCACAAAGCACAAATTGTCTTGCAACAAGATTATCCACTTCGATCAGATATGATATGGTTTTAAATCCATTTCCTGGTAGAATAGTGTACAGACACACCCGACTGTTATAAATGAATCGTAGTTGACAGGTACAGTACGTCATAACTAAGGAGGCATCATAAGTCTTCATCATGGTACTGAATCACCTTAATAACAATATGATTTATATTACTGGATGCGGAGGATTGATATTTAATGTCTAATATCTATATATCATATCAAGACAATAATACATTTTTAGATTTCCGAATTATAATATTTTAATCTGTTGTCAATTGAGAAATCTAAACAGTAGAAGGGAAGAATGTAAAGTAGCATGTGGGGGGTAAATAATTTAATTTTTTTTATAAAGCTAAAGATCATTTTTCAAAGTTCATAGAAGTATTTTAGGTAGTTAACAGTGATTACATAAAATACCAATTACTACACGTATAGTAAAATATGTAATTTTTAAATTTTCCTTCAAATCTTATGCTTTATTTATTATAGGATTGTCATTCTTTATTTTGCGGTTAATATAATTTAAGAGTTAAAAGAATTTGAAATAATACCTTATACCTTACATTATATATATATATATATATATTTGTTGTTGAAAAAATATCTGTAAATATTTATCCCAATATAACCTTGTAATTCCTTGGTTATCAAAAGGAGTAAAATGATAAATTAGAAAATGATGAAAATAAATGTTTCCTGTGGGTGTTGATTCGAACTAGGGAACCAAGGTAAAAGAAAACTGAAACGTAGGCAATCGTGAAACACAAATATAAAATGCAGTTATCTAAATCAGATTGTTACAAAAAATTAGAAAAATACTTGAATGAGCATTTAATCACAGACGTAAAATTAATGTGTGGGTTCGAAAAATTTATCGTCTTGACAAAACTGTTGTCAATGGACTAGGTGAGTACTTATCAAATACGACAATCAAGAACGTATGTATAGAAGGGGGTACGTGGTGTCTGGAATCCTCCCCGAAATATTTTAAATGCATGTATTACACGACTTTTTAACTTAATAAAATTTATGTACATCACTAGTTTTTATTAAAAGTGTTGAAAAACAATTTTCAACCAAGAAAACAGTAAAAAGATTTCTTTGCAATATAAGAGATCACAAGAGAAATTTAGCTTTACTTTTAGTGCTTCTAGATGTGACTGTAAGTTTGAACGAGCTAGACTTAAAATCTAACTAAAAAAGTTAATCAGTACTATAAAATGGTAGTTTATAAATTATTAATTATGCTATACCATTTTCGAATTTTATTGATATACGAAGTATGTAATTTTGTAAAACGAAAATAAAATGATATATTATTATTCCTTTCTCAAATTTTTTCCATGTTATTCATAAAATTACTTTAGTTTAAATTCTGGTAAGTACTGGAGCATAAATTAAATACGCTCTAGAAATTACCAGGCAAATTTTAACCTGGTAAAAATTTGAAGCTTAAATTAAAAAGAGTAATAAGCAAATATGTTTTTCAAGATACAACGAAATTACGTACAGTGCTGCTAATCCATTTTATGATATTTTTATATATGCATGTAAAACTATGTATGTATGTATGCATGTACTATGCATATGTGTGTATAATGAAATATTTTGTGAGATTAAAAGTTCACTGTACTTTGGATTAAAACTTTGGACCCTCCCCCCCCAAAAAAAAAAAAATGGTTCCATTACTGAGGAGTATGATAATAATACGTTAACGAAGTGTACCCTCCTTTGCATATTTCTTTTACAAATGATCTTAACGTTCAGTTTTAAACCCATTTGTTGTCGATTAGCTTCATTTCACCAGTCTGAAGGCCGAATAGGTACGGCCCTGCCTCGCAGGTCTTAACTCTGTGAATTCAAATTTTTCTGTTTTCAGCGTTGTTCTTACCATTCTGAATCAGTTTTAAAAAGCGTTTCTTAGTCTAACTCTTATGATACAAAACTAAAATTAGCTTTAAACTAAATGAAATCAAAGCATCTATTCCCTTCTAACCTTTTTTTTTATTTTACAGTTTTATATTACCTTTCAATAAATAATATTTTAACCTTATTTAACATAATTTATTGAATTTCTTCAGAAAAATGTTGAAATATAATTTGAAACATTTACATAACTGTCCAATTATACGAAACAATTCTGCAATTTGCAATATATAAGTATATAAGTGATATGAATTCGTGCCGATTTCAAATAATATATACAATATTTTATACATTTTTAGACGATTTACAACTACGCTTGCTCTCCTCTTATGTAAAAATTTTAATCCCAATATCAAAAATTTCAAAAAGTTTGAAAAAATTGTTCTATTAAAATAACCCGATTTAACACTTTTTAAATGATATTTTAAGTGTATATGTATTTGTTTCATCTTATGTTTTTATAAATACAGTATATTAATTTATCTTGTGTTTATTTAATAACTTTAAAAAGTATAATATATATATTTGACAATTTTATACACTTTAAATTTGAAAAAAAAAAGAAAAGTCTTTTAAGTTATTACATGTTTTGCTTTTTTTCTAAATAACATTTGAAATGTATATTTTGTATAAACAGTTTTCTTCTTAGACATACAATGAAGATCCAAAACATTGTGACATTTTAAAGGCTAAAGTTTTTTAAAATTTCTAAAAAAATACTTCGTTTACTGGCTTTGATCCTGCAAATAGCATAGTTATAATAATACTTTCCAGTGAAGTTTCGGTGACTTTTGCATCTAAGAGAAAACCCCTATAAAAATAATAGTGACATTGGATTTGGCTAAATACCTAGGTCTAAATAAATGCCAATGAATTTTTTAAATCAAAATAAATAAAGAAAAATTATCAAAATTAATTAATTGCAAATATGATGATTTTTTTCTCCCTATAATAATTATTTTTTTATTTTAAATTTTTATTATGTACTTTAAACGTTATGAAACTTTTGCGTATAGCGTTCAATATGCTAAATAAATGTTAATGATAAAATTAAAAGTAAATGCCATGTATATTATGAAATAACTTAGAAGTAATAAAATTCATAAAATAAGTACTAAGTTTCACGAATTTCATACTTTCTAAAGGTGTCTTGGTGCATGCTGAAAGTGTATTTGTTTCAACAAACCTTTAAATTCTCAATAAATGTGTATGAAAATTTGTAAGGCATTAAAATCTGTTTGAACTGTTATAAAATCATAAATAAAATAACCCGCATTAATTTATCGTAATAAAAAATGTAGAACAGTTGATACAGGCAAATTAGAAAAATATTATACGTTATTTTAAGATCCACAAGATAACTGAATTTAAAAGAAAATTATCAATTCATAACCTTAATTAAAATAATCTCAAAAATGCATTATATTCTAAAGAATGCATTAATAAGACTGAAATCTTCTTGGTAAATAAAGTTCAAAAGCTGATACAAATTTGAAAAAAAGTACAAATAGAATGAAATTATACCTTATGAGTCATTAAAAATAACTTAGATCCATAATTATTTGATTGACATTAATTTATTCTATATAGATAGTGCCAGTTATATACACATAAAAAATTACGTTTATCTAGACAGTACAATTTTTTACATCTTACAGAACGCGACATGACCTATAATTTTATATATTTAAATACTTACTTTTTTATTTTTATGAAAATGAATTAAGAGCTAAAAATTTGAATGTTTTGTAACAGATAAAGCATGTCTTAAATATCTTGCAAAATTTATATTAAGTATTGCAAGGCTTAAATGTGGTAGAACCAGACACAACATATAACAAAACTGCTTTAGAATGTATGAGGCCATTGAAAACATATTTAATTAATACTTATTTTTATCATGGCTAATAAAAACTTTTTGTTAAACTGTTTCAAAATAAACTGAACATAAGTACAAAAAGCTATGTTGCATGTTCAACTTCCAGTTAGAAAATTGAATGATTTTTTATTTATAGCAGATATTTGACTTATATGATCACTTTTATGAAATTTATAACTTTCGAATTTATGTGTTCCCCCTGATATATTTTATCCAAGCTACAAACTGCGCCTGGAGGGGTTTCATGAAAGTTTACATATGCTTTTGAGAACAGCCAAACATAAAATGCAATAAATAAAATTATTAAAATGGATGATATGACATATATTTCATAGATTATATTTATCTTGATAGATTTGTGACACTAGTTTTAGGGAATATCAAATAAATTAAGAATCTGCCTTTATAGGCTTAAAAGCAGTCGAATGTTTGCTCATCGATTTTAAGCCTATATTTGATTAAATTAACTGAAAAAGAAGTTCAGGCCAATTTTTCTCTACATGCAGTCATTTAAAATATGATTATATGCAGGCTAAACGAAACAATATATATAGATTGTGCCCCCAGACCCCGCTACTTTTCTATTGAAGGTTATTTAATATATTGGGATTATTACAAGTCATAATATTTTTTTGTCTTGACACTAGTTTAGGGTATATCTAATAAGTTATAAAACTAGAATTAAAAATAAAACTAGATGGTTGTTTATTCGTCCTTTAATCTCATTCTTTCTAAGCATATTTTCGTTTATAACGGAAAAAATGGGATGTCATTGATATTCTTACGGTATTTAAGACGAGTAAAGTATATTTTTCCACAGGATTAAATCCAACTCTATACTATTAAGCACGACGGACCTTATGTACCTAATGGGGAATATTTAAAAATAGATAAATGAGAAGGCACGCGTATATCTTTTCATCGTTTATTAGTATGTTTCTTACTCAGCACATCATACGTATAAGGTTGTCCAACGGAAGCGATAAGCATTCTTTACTTTTCAATACGATAACCTAGGCGCGATTGAAGAAGTCTCATGGTTGCATCGCACACATATGAATATATATATATATATATATATATATATATATATATATATATATATATATATATATATATATATATATATATATATATATATATATATATATATATATATCAGAGAATATAGTAGTGTAGAAAGTTCTTGCTTAAGTTCATATTTAAAAGGAATCTGAAACTGTACGCTTCATAATAACATTCGTCAGAAACATTTGGGAATTTCTTAAGCAGTGTATATTGTAGCCATCAAGGATATTTATAAACATTTATCTTACTCTGTTAAAGTTCTGACAAATATAAGAAGTTGTTTTATAATAAGATTACACTTACGTATATTTATACTGATTATATCTAAAATATTTAATCTTAAAAGACCGTAAAATACTTACTATTTGTTGTCTTACATCTATTATAGTATTAAAACTTTTTTTATATTATGGACTGAAATAATATAATAAAAAAAAGAATGCTTCAAATTATCATATTATTTTGGAATAAAAAGAGTGTTCTTCTCTTTACACTTACAGCTTTAATTAAATTCATTGTAAACTATGTTTTAAATAACACTTTTAAATAAAAGCTTAACATCTAATATTAAAAATTTCATAGTAGTCTATGTCAGCACTCCTTACAGATGTGTTAGCAGAACAAAGCAGATACTACTTTAAGTGGAGTTTTCCTTTTTTTTTGTTCCTTAAAATTCGTCAAATTTTGTAATTTTACGCTAGAGAAATGTATTTAAAAAACTATATTCATAAAATCTCAGTATACTGTATGCAAGCTTATATCATCAACAAATTAAATCCCTAAAAATAGTACTTTTTAAATTCCGTGCATAGTGTCGTTTTCAGATCGGGTATTTATTATCTATTCTCATCGCAGATAAATGACAACATCTCAAATAATTGATATATTTTATCACTGTAATAAGAATATATCAGTAGCTCCTTAATGCTTATATATATAATTGTTTAAAGTACTTAATCAGTTTTATTTATCATAATTACGCTCATATCAGTAGTACGCTTTCAACTTTCATGGATGTCATTTTTTGATTGGGTATTTCTTGTCTTCTTTTGACACGTCAGATAACTGAGGACGTTTTAAACTACTGATGTATTCTTTTAATAATATAATAAGAATATATCAAATATTTCTTGATACTTATAGATGCCTATTTTAAAACGTCTTAGACGTTTTTTGTCCAGTTTCATTTATTATAATTACGTCCATGCAATACATACATATATATATACATGTATCAGGATGCTAAAATGTTCTGATTTGGAATAAAATTGAAGAAATAAGTTTTAGATGTCTATCTACGCTGTAGATCCAATTAAATATGCAGTAAATTCACAATATTATAGCCATTTTACTTTCAGACTCTCTAAGCACGTTGCTTCTAAAGCATAACAATGTACAAATAAGAAGGGCTTTTTCTCTCGTTCTCAGGGACTCATATAGAAATTTAAAAAGGGATTATCTGGTGTTATATACTTTTACAATATGGGCGTGCATAAATTCGCACGTAAAGTCAGTTTTTCACATTATCTGTTCTTGTCTATTAATACATTTCTACATAGAATTAAGAAAAAATAAAATATTAGAGTTTAATAATATACCGTACTAGGTTTTTATCATTACATATATGCATTAAACACACAATTTACACAATTTACATTTAAGTAGATTTATATTAACCATGAATTTATACTATTCTGTATGCATGTATACGTTTTTAAAGACATATTTTTGAAGTATTTATGCTTATAAAACATTTCATGTTTTTTTTATTTAACATAAATAATCAATTGGATATATATATATATATATATATATATATATATATATATATATATATATATATATATATATATATATATATATATATATATATATATATATATATATATATATATATATATATATATATATATATATCTGGGGATCATATACAGAAATATGTATCAAAACATAAATGTGATTTATGGAAGTATAAAACAATTTTTATATATTTATTGTAGGAAGTGTTATTGCTGTAGAGAATTTGAAACTTATAGTTCATCTTAAAATCTGTCTAAATGTATGTATATAAAACACTAGAAATCATAAAATAAGTTGAGAGATAAAACGTATTTTAAATAAATGTTATTTTTAAACATGTCTGTATTATCGCATAATACACTACTTCCTGGCGAAAAAAATTCATAATCCAAAGATCCATTTATAAGTAAAGAATTTCTGTATTTCAGATATACTAAAGTTCAAAGGTCAAATATAAAACCACTTGTACCTAAATACATGTGCTTTTTTTAATATAGTAATTAAAACGCATGGTATTTGCAACATATTATTTAAAAGAAGGAATAAAAATGTCTATACACAATCACTATGCAAATTCATCAGTTTGAATGCACATGATTGATAATTGAAGATAAATTCCGATTATATACTAAAATAATTATATGTAAATTTTAATTTCATTTAAATTCGACATTTTATCCTTAATACTAGCAGATCTTACATTAATTTTAAAACTATATATCTGGTACTATCTAACCCATAAATGCCTCGAAACTTTTATACAAATAAACCGATGATCATATTGTTTTACTGATATGAAAAGGTACTTTAATAGCACGAAACTAATATCGTAAAAAATTATATATTATTAAGAGAACTTAATCAAAGGTTCTGTTTTTTTAACAGGTGGATGAAAATTCCTAAGCAAACATATAATTTTTGATATTATATATAATGTTTGATATTCACGAATAAAAATAACATATATACCTAAAATTATTATCCAAACAAATATCTCACTCAGCTTTAGCTAATAGTAATAGCTTTATAACGTGGTTTGACAGAACTATAAATTTAAAAAAAATTCTTTATTTGCTTGATATAGTAATTTAATTTATGCTTTCATTAGTGCAGACATCTTACAACATATAACTCTAAAATTCCATTCAATAAATAAATTCCATTTTATAAAAGAAAAGGATTGTTTGAGTAAGAATGATTCATTAGATTAAGAATTTATTTCCGTTTGCTACTCTCCCTTTGTAGTAATCAGATTTTAACTTCTTCAATATATATATATATATATATATATATATATATATATATATATATATATATATATACATATATATATATATATACATATATATATATATATATATATATACATATATATATATATATATATATATATATATATATATATATATATATATATATATATATATAAACATATATATATATATATATATATATATGTGTGTGTGTATGCGTATAACATAGGTAACATAATATAAATATAAAAAAGACTCCTTTCTTTTAAGTACAATTCCATCTTAATCTAAGTTTTTTAAAGTAAATTATCATTTCCCACTACATTTTAATACAAAACAGAATGTCAGTTTCTAAAAGAAAAAAGATTATTTGCTGCTGAATGACTTTTTGGATTATGTATTTCTTTGTAGTTCTTTACTTTTACAATTCAGTAATTATATATTCTATATTTTCAATATATAATGGTTACGAATATAAAAAACATGTAGATATGTGCATATATATATATATATATATATATATATATATATATATATATATATATATATATAGATATATATATATATATATATATATATAATATATGTGCATATATAAATATGTATATATATATAATATTAACATCAAAATCGAAACACAAAAAACTCATTATTTAGAAAAGTAATGTGATTTTTTTTATTCACATTATGTAGTGCATTACACCACATTAAACTGTAATGCATAATACATTATTTTATAATTATAGATGTACATAATGTAAATACACATTATCATAATATTGTGTATTACATTATTTTATAATGTAATACGCAATACATTATTCTGCAATTTTATATTTACATTATATAATATATGCATTTACACCAAATTATAATTCACATTCTATTCCTACTTTTTTAATTCTTAACATAAATTAAATAATTCTATATGAATAATTTGAATAAATTAATAATTTAATTGAGTATTATATTATATTATAATGTGGTACACAATATATTATATTGTAATTATAAATTTTCATAACATATATATATATATATATATATATATATATGTGTGTGTGTGTGTGTGTGTGTGTGTGTGTGTGTATTATAATCCACATTATGTTTTTAAATAAATGCCGATTTCTACAAAGTCACGAATTCGTTGTTTATAAGTAATACTTGGGATTCTGAATAATTTTATTTTGTACTCTTATGATATGTAGTAATTAGACTGAACATTCTATCTCAATATAATATAATTATAGTTATAAATAATACGCATACATAGTATTAGTATCATATAAAAATATTTAAAACTAAATGTTATTTAGAAGTATGAAATTATGTTAAACTCTAAATTACCTTTTTTTAGAATTATAATAATATTTTTTATCCAAATTATATTGTGTATTAAATTATAATATAATGTAATCCAAAAATGATATTATCATAATTATAAATCAACGGGATGTAAATTTTTAATTCGTATTATATTCTGTACTACATTGCATCTTAACGTAACACACGAAACTTTATGCTATAACTATAAATTTACATTACATCATATATAAATTGACATTTTATTATAATTCTCATGATAATTGTAAATAAGTGAAATGATAATAGTAAATAAATGAAATTATAATAGTAAATAAATGAAATGATAATTGTAATTAAAAGAAATAAGTGTCCAATTGTAGAAGAAGAACATCCGTTATTTACGAATGATTTTTTTATTATGCTTTTTTAAAAAAAAATTTTTACACTTATTACGTAGTAATAAGATTTTATATTGTTCCTCAATACGTTTACGAATATAAATAACATATATATACACAATATGAACATCTAGTAGAAATGTGAGAAATTTCGTTACGTTGTTTAGAAACATAACATAACATTATAATCTAAATTATCTTATTTAGAAGTATAATATAAAATTAAAATCCCCTTTATTTCGTGTGTCGCATCATGTTATAATGTAACATACAATACGTTACATTATAATTAGAAATTGACATACGATTGTATAATAAAAAGACATTATATTATATATAATTGTACTTTATAGTATAATTTATTTTACACGGTATTTCTCATCATAGTTCTAAAAGGGAAATAAAATTCGATCTCTAGAAAAAGACAGTTCGTTGCTTAATGTCGAATTTGTTTATCACGATTTTTTCTTCAATTCCTAACATAAACTACCATATTTAAAAATATAATTTATACATTATTTTATTCCCATTATATTGTGTTTTATATTATACTGTATTACACAAACTAATATATTCTGATGATATATAAATCGACATAATTCTCTAATCCCCTTTTATTTGTAAAAGACAAATAAATGCCGATATGCAGAAGGCGGCTTCTTTGGATGCGGATTCTTTTTCCGTCGATCTTAATCGGGATTTCTATTTTGATTCGATTTGGGCCACGGAGTGCGTGCAGGCCGTGAGAACAGGTTGTCGTGCGGGGAGAATGTTGTCTTACCTGCGAGGATGGCTAGGGAGGCGACCGCGAGGGGTCCGCCGGTGCTGTACCGGACGCCCGTCCGCATCCGTGCTGAGCGGGGGGAAGACGAGTGGCCACGAGAGCGCCCGGGATCAGCGCGATCTGGGGCTCGGGAAGAGAGACGCACGCCCGACGTCACCCCCGCGCGCATGCCCACACACACCAGGGCCCCTTCAACACAGGTACACAACACATGCACACGCAACCACCGGATGCTTGCTTGCTCCTCACACAGAGAGACCACTTGCACAGAGATGGCATGCGCATCTTCCCCTGCACATTCACTCTCACGTGCAAACATTAATACCTTCACTATGATATTCTCATATACACTCTCTCATTTACACACACATGTGTGTGTAAATATGTATATCTATGTATATATATATATATATATATATATATATATATATATATATATATATAAATATATATATATATGTATATATATGTATATATATATATATATGAATATATATATATATGTACATATATGTATATGTATATATATATATACATATATGTACATATATATATATATATATATATATATATATATATATATATATATATATATATATATATATATATATATATATATATATATATATATATATATATATATATATAATATATATATATATATATATATATATATATATATATATATATATATACATATATATATATATATATATATATATATATATATATATATATATATATATATATATATATATATATATATATATATATATATATATATATATATATATATATATATATATATATATATATATATGTATATATATATATATATATATATATGTATATATATATATATATATATATATATATATATATATATATATATATATATATGAACATATGTATATGTATACATTGCTCCTTAATATTCTCAACATTCACCCAATTCATGTTCATTTTTCTAATCTTAACTTTGTTACCCACCCAAACGATATCAAGGACATAAACCATTGAGATTGCATTCCTTCTGTATTTATCAAAACTAAACTTGAATACATAACTGCTGCGTGGGGAGCTTTCTTTTCCCTTTCTAACCCAGTTGCCCATCCTCCTAAGAAAAACTGCATATTTTTGCAATCTTTATGCCATTGTATACAATTATCTCGTCACGAATGTTTTAACAAGCCACTAAGTCTTGTTCTGAAGTTAAATTATCAACATGATTTTTCTCTTCTCAGCATAGCATTTTTCCAACTCAAACCGATGCAGATTTATTTCTTGTATGCGTAAGATGTACTTTTCAGTTCTGTAAGTTTAAGGTGAAAGTAACCATCTTAGAGTGTAACAAGGGTTTGAGAATTTAAAACATTTAAAATTTCTAACAAATGTTTAATATTTATAAACTGCAAGTTATTTTTCCATTTACATAATTACAACATCAAGAGTATGAAAGCTAAATAAATTTTCCTGATAAAGTACAAGTAATAATCATAAGTTATATTTTATAATAAAAACCAATAGCAAAAACTTATTGTAAACGAAAGAAGAAAACTCTAAGAAGGAATCCCGGTGCGCTCACGTGGGAAGCATATATTTAACACCCCCCCCCCCAAGCTACTGAAGCACATGTTAATGAAAGATGATAAAAACAGTTTGAAAATTTATAGAAATTTTAAATTTTTTTAACAAACTGTAAGCAGAATGATGGCCGAATGCCAAGGCGTTGGTTTTCGATTCGAGTGTTCGAATCCTGCTAATGGCGTGGTTGTTCTTCAACGTTCAGAGTAGGTTCCGGTCTCCTTAGCACTCACGTAGGTTTGGTTTGGTCTGGAGTGCTACGGTCTACTTTTTTGCAACACGAGGGCTAATGAGACTGGGACCTACTGCTTAAAGCCGATTCCGAACGGCTACGAACATCCATGCCACAGTGGGATTCGAACCCACGAACTCTGGTACCGAAGGCCAGCACCCTAACCAACCGGCCGTCGTTCGGCAGCACTCACGTAGGAAAATAGAATATTAATCGACTGAAAGTGCAATTTACCCCTGCTTCGACATCTCGTTTCAGAATATTTTTATAGGAGCCCTGCAAAAGATATCTACCTATAAAGAAATAACATATATAATACTAACAGTTTTATTAGATTTATCATTTTAAACCTATTTACACTAATTTCGTATGTATATTTGAAACGTATATCTTATTACTAAATGTTTTTATCTCTATAATTATAAAGCAATTTGTTTGGTCCTAATATCGTTAAATACTAAGTTGGTACTAATTACGTTAAATATTACACTGATATTAATGGATGTATTAAAATTTCAAATACAGTATACAACGTAACGTTTCATTCAGTAGTGAAATAAGGTTTCGCAGTAAATAAAACTATGTCCTTGAGACAGTTTTCGGTATTGCTCCGAGACATTGGTTTTACTTTTCTTTTAAGCTTCTAGGATTACTACGATGTCGTCATGATGGGCATATTTCACTGCTGTATAAAAAAATTAGGTCGTGTTTATTTTTAAATGTCTGCAAAAGTGTTTTAAATCATGCCTACATAATTGCACAAGCAAAATAACAAAATTAAGATGTTTTCATGAAGAGTAGCAAATTAAAGAGAAGCAAATTAATATCGTAATTAACAAGTCACAAATGGGTAAAAAACACCCTTTATGGACATGATTTTGTATCCATTTTGTGATAAAAAATTAGTAACTCCCAATTAATAGTTGCTACTATTTTTCATTGATTGCCATGTAGAATAAAAGATTTATCTTGAAAATGGCATTTATAATTAGTAAATGGTTTGAAGGCTGCGTTACTAAACTTTTCGAGAAAAAAGAACTCGTAAAAACTATAAAGAGCTGTAAAAATAAAAATTATTGAATTAAAAAAAATGTATTTAAAAGGTATTGAATTTATTGAAAAGAAAAAGTGACTGACTGAAACATAAAGTGAAAAAATGACCACAAAAATTCGTCTTAAGACTTTTCGAACGCAGATAAATATAGAAAGTGAAGTACCTGATGCTAAAAGTAAATCTGCCGACTAAAAAGTCCAATGCAACGAAACTGTCTTTTGTACTGTAAGTAGTCACTTATAAAGATTGAATTGATAAAATAGATATTTAAACCTAGTTTTCATCTGCTTTTAACAAAGGATATTGGTAAAGTAAAAACGAATTGTAGAAAATAATTTAAAAGGTCTTCTTCAACTGCTCTGCATAGAATACTAGAAGAATTTACTATTTCACTGCGATGTCAGTCGCTTATTATGCAATTTCTGAAACATGCAAAATTTTAGTTTTAATTTTGAATACTCATATATTATGAGAGTCTATAATGAAAAATATAAATCAGTAAATGTATTCCATAAATGTACATGCGCACACATCTCAGAAAGTACAGTAAAACATAAAAATAAATTTTTTAATAAAGTCTTACAAGAAATAAAGAACCATTAAACAGGTAATGTGTCAGTTCAGCGTCTTCTAAAGAAAAAAATGAAAGTCGTTCATACAATATTCTGGATTAAACTCTTTAAAATATTTTATGCGATTTAAAATGTCTTGTTCTCACCTGCAGTGACGATTATAGAAAAATAGAAACTATTTACAACAGTTTTTAATGAATAGATATTAACATTACATTTTATCCATACTTTTAAACGTAATTATTCATGAAGATATAGTATTTCTATTGGCACTTTTTATTGCATATTCGCAATTACTTCTATTTAATGTATCATCAAAATATTAATAAAACAACCGCAGTCAATTCAGAAACGCGAAAAAGAAAATCCCTAACCATGAATAAAGCTTGGAAAATAACCAAATTTCTAAAAGCCCGAATTCAAACTTTGGAGTAAGCCTATCTGTTATATCTTGATTTAATTTAAACTGTTTGAATCTCTTTAATGCTACCAGACCTAGTTTAATCTACTCACAATAACCTATTTTTTAACCCCTGGAGTTTCCACTCTAACCTTTTTACTAAAAATATTTTTTCCAAAGCAGCAGGCGATACAGACGTTATCCTAACGCCTTAACAAGTCTGCTAACCTGTTACTCATTTAGCACCACCGGGGAGCATGAGTAGCTTAATGTATGCTATGGCCGCGAGTAACATTACCCCCGCTGGGTCCAATTTAGAAGCAAGGACCAAGCAGAAGACCCCCAGGCTTTGGCCCTGCCACCCCCAGAGGTATCGTTTGAGAATTTGCAGGACTTTGTGATGACGAACCTATTTTACGTGCCCCAGTCACCTTTAGAGAACATGGCGGATCTTAAGCCGGCTCCAGCCTCGAACCTGCAACCTTTCAGTTACTAGAATGCTGTCTTTGCCTACTGAACTACCGCGGCTCTCTTACTTCAAATATACATTTATAAATTTTCTCGCCATGATGATATTGTCTTTTCTCTTAATGTAATGTACGAACAATAAATGCATTTGCGAAAGTCTAATGTGCTTTACTGCAAAAAAAAAGGTAGTTTAATCCATAAGATATATATATATATATATATATATATATATATACACATATACATGTATATATATATATGTATGTATGTATGTACTTATACTATTAAATAACTTTTAGCCAGGACTTTTTCGGTAAGTATACTCGCTGTTTTAATTTAAAATCGAAATCTTTTGATGCTACTAAACCTAATTATAGAAAATCATAGATGCTTTACTGCGATTCATCCTACGGATATATTTATATTTGCTATAATCAGTTATTTTTTAACCCCTTGGATTTTCACTATAAATATACTTTTGTAAATTTCTACTCCAAATTTTCCTTTTTAGCCGGATGATGACGGAATGATAGGGAGCTGCTCTTCGATACCGGAGTCTGCGGGTTCGAGTCCCGATGCAAGTATGAATTTTCGCGGCCGTTCGGAATCAGCTTTAAGCAGTAGGTCCCGTTAGCTCTCGTGTGGCAAAACAGTTGACTGTAGCGGTCCAAATCAAACCAAATTTCACTATATACTTCTTTTTGTAAATTTACTTGCTCCTTTAATTTTGATTAATCGCTTTATGTAATAAGGGAAACATTAATGCATTTACGAAGTATAAGCATGTGCTACTGCAGAAAACGTTTTTCTAGTTCTAGACAGCTGATAAATGTCACTATTTCTGTAAGTTTCTAAAATATTTACCTGATATTGTAAACTAAGCAAATTTTAGATTTTTTAATAGGAAACTCATCTATATTAACTTAAACCTTGTAATCCGAGTCCCTCTAATGCCATGAAACTTAATTTAATCTACTTTAGATGCTTTGCAGCTTTTGAAGATACAGGTGCACTTACAGTTTTTACAATAACTCTTTTTAACCTCATGGGAATTCTGCTTTAAATATGCTTTTGTAAATTTATTCTCCATTTTACACTCGTCTCTCATTTTTTATTAATAAGCAGAAAATAAATGCATTTAAAAAAGATCGGAATAAGTCACTGCGCGAAATCATGGTTGTAAATTATTAGACAGTAGATAAAATAGCAACTATCGCTTTAAGTTACTAGAATATTTCATAAATAATGCATTCATTATAAAGCTTTCAGCGTTCTCCAAATACAATATCGTCTCAGACTAGATTTGTTTAAGAGATGGTTTCTAGGTTTTGAAATAGCAACTATCGCTCTAAGTTACTAGAATATTTCATAAATAATGCATTCATTATAAAGCTTTCAGCGAGGGGGGGAGCGATATTACGTAATATATTAAAGTTCAGTTCTAGCATTTACCTCATTCGAATCATTGGGGAAAATTTTTCTGTTTGAAAAACACTTGTCTTTAGGTCAAATAAACAAATTTCAATGGTGACAATGGGTGTGACAATTAAGTACAATGTAACTAGCATACTTTGATAGGGTGTTGTCCAAACAAAAAGAAAATGTAGTACGTATTTCCCAGTCTTCTGTAGCTGATATTAAAACTTTTACAACTGATACTAAACTAAATTACATCGTTATAAGAAATCAATAATTAGTATCTTCAAAAGTAAATATTTTAGTTTTGTGAGGCATCGTATTTTGAATTTAAAATTTTTTCCCCATATCCTTCTGTTTCATTAAAAAGTTTTATATCTAATTTAAAAACTACTTTTTTACTATAAAAATTAGCTCTTCTTTACAATAATAAGATGAACAACTGGATTAAAAATCACTTCAAAATTTAAACTATTTTCAATTTTATGATAGATTACTGATATGCTCTTATACAGAATAAGAAAACTTTATATACTTTATAATTTTGGGTAATCTTAAACTGAATTTTTAAACCTTTCATTGTTATTAAAAAGTTTTATGCACATAAGCTTCTATACTACATTTAATATTAGAACGCACCAAAAAGTAATAAAATGTAAGCAGCTGTAATAAATAAAACTATAGATGGTAGATAAAGAAGCAAATTATAATATTATATGTTTTATTTTAATGTTTGAAGAAAAGATAAGGTTCCAATTAACATTTTAAAGTTATTCCATCTTCAGTTGTTATAAAAATGAGCATGTATATAAATTATTATGGTGTAAATATAGATTATTGAATCTGTAAAATATGCCGTCGAAGGAAAAATCTTTTTATTTGGTTATACATTTTAACTAATACAACGTGCTGATCCAAGAGAATAATATTTTTTCCTGCTTGGACATCGAAAATAATAAAATTATACAATCTACTAAAATGTTACCCTGATTTCAGAGATTTTGTTTAAAAAAATTCTTACAATTATCAGTGCGTTTTATATAATTTTCATACAAATAATAATATTAGTTGAACAGTTATATAATCTGACCTCTATTACTGAATAGTTAATGCTTTGTTCATAGCTACAGGTTTAAATAGAGCCTTAATAACGGTATTCCGTGACGAATGTCAGTAAGATTGTTTAAAAAATGATTGTTTCTCTACTTTTCCTTTTTTTGTTTTAACTGAAGGAAGGTTAAAATTATACTTAATCTTTGGAAATTCAGTTGAGTATCACAAGTTTCGTGAGGAATAAAATATAGTTACATCATTTTAAGATATTATTTAATTTAAATAAATCTAATATATTTTAATAGTTATTCTATCAAATTTAAATATCTATAAATAAATATCTCATATATTCAAATCAGAAATTTCAAAAACAAATTTCGTTATTTTACATTGTTTCTCATTATACACTGCGATCTTCTAGTATTTTAAATAATCTGCTCTTTTACAATTATCATATGAATTAATTTTATAAATTTTCTAATTTTCAACTACCTTGCGAACAAATATATTTACCAACGGTTGAGACCATTTAATGGGCATAAATTAGTTACGCTAAGCTATTGGTTTGGTAGTGACATACGTAAGTTAATGATGATTAGTTTATTCAACAAATTTAGGAATTCTAGATAACGGTATAATTTTGTCCACCAGTCATGTAACATTTACGTAAATGAAAGCAAATTAGAATCAACAGATAAAGTGTTTTAACAAAGTAAAGAGTTCAGTTCGTAATCGAGGATAATACCCTGGTTTTTTACCTAATATTTTAAGTAAATTAAGTTGTAAAGTAAATGCTGATTAAGAATAAAAGAAATGGTCTCAATTTTTAAGTGCGAATTTTAATTTACTATTATCCCTAAATGTGGCTTTACTGGTCAAATAATAAGATTTGGATTTAAAAAATTGCATAAAATGCATCATTTTATATAATTTGATTTATTGACTTTTAAAAAAAAATATAATCAAGTTTATACTTATTTTATATCTTTAGTTTATTCTGATATACGAATAAGTAAAAAAAACGTTGTTAAGTCTCTTAAGTAAGTATTATTAATTTAATTGCAATTACCTTAATTACATTATTTATAAATAAAGTATCATTATATAGCGTAATTTAAAAAATCCAACTATCAAAAATGTAGAAAAATGCTTATTTTGATTTCAAATATAATATAATAATAAATAATTGTGGTAAATAAGGAACAGCAAAATTTGAATATTTTCACATGTACTTGAAAGTTATTACGTATAATCCCTTCTCTATACCGCAATATAATTAAAATAAACAAATTCAAGATTTAATATTGCCTTAAATTAAAATTTTAATTAATTTGGTGTCATTTACCAAGTAATAAAAATGAGAATGACCTCTTAAAATATCTTAAATTATCACGGAATAAAGTATTAGGAGTTTTTAAACTGGAATTATTAAATTCCGTCTATTTGCTTAAGCATTGAGATATTAAACAGTAGTTGAGCATATGCTAGATTATATGAGGGTATTGTTTTCACCTTCCTTTTATTAGTACTTTTTCAGTAGACAGAGATATTCTTTGATATGCTTACGAAATAAATGTTAATAATTCATCTATGTTTCAAAATAATAAAAAATAGACATTATTTTGTTAATGTATATAGACAAGGAATCAAAAAATTTTGATCAGCATAATTTTTTAACAAAAAGTTTAGGCAAGTTAGAACAGTTTTTTTTTTTATTAAAGAACTACAACACAATCGTCTTATCCCGCAGAAAATAGGGAAAAATGACTTCTATTTGTTTACTCAAATGGGACATACAGAGTTTAACCTCGCGTAAATTTTATAAATAGAACTATTTATTTCTCTTAAAATTTCCGTTTCTAGCAACTTTAAACCCACTTTTTTCAACACTGTTTATTGAAACCATTGTTTAGTTCATTTTACCATTTAACTATTTAACCATTTAATTATTACTTATTTAAGTTATAAACAATTTATATAAGTCATTTCGTACTACTCAGCGGGATATATTAAAGTAGCATAAATGACAAAATTAAATTTTTTAAAATTATGTTTCAAGTTTTCTCGGGATGATTCTGAGCACTTATTCTAGTGGATGTACTTATAAAAAGTTTCAATTATTTTAAAGCAAAAAAATTTAATTTTCTTTGAATCTTAAAGTAAAACGAATTTCATATAATGGCAAGTAATTTGAATTTAATTATTTTTATATATCCATCGTTAGCTAGGACGAATAATCCAAGCTAGGATGAATAATCCAATCGGTTCCAAACAAAACCTTACTAATACCTTCTTTTCTAATCTGAAATTACTCGGAAACATAAAATATTACATTCCTTGCATTAAAAGTTTTGCTAAAAGTCTATGAAGATTATGCATCAATTAAAGATAGTAAAAACATTGTGAGTTCCCAAAAATGTTACTTCACGAAAATGATCACACTATAGCATTAATTTAAGTCCATAAGGTTATAGATAATTATGGTATTAAAACCGTTTTCACCGTTTTTGAGCTTTCATGTTATCAGTCTCTTCATACAAAAAATTTGACCTGATCGACAGCGTGAAATCTGTGGGCTTTTCCCTTCTCTTTAGCTGGGTTTCGTCACATGTAGGAATAGAAGGAAATGAGGATGCTGATAAAGCAGCAAAAACTTCTAGTGATTTTTGTAATATATCTTTGCCTCTTTGTGATGTTAAAAAGTATATAAAGTCTGTTGTATAAGAAGTGGCAGAATTCTCGGGATGAAGAAACTGATAATAAATTGCGTACAATTAAACCAAACATTGAAAATTGGAGTAATTTGCGATCTAGAAGACATGCTGTTATTCTTACTCGCCTCCGGATTTGTCATACCCTTTATACCCATCGACACCTTTTACTCGGATAATCTGCTCCAGTTTGCGATCACTGTAATGTAGTCATCTCTGTAAAGCATACCCTCATTGATTGTCCCCAGTTTACAAAACATCGTATTCATTATTTTTATTCATCATCTATTAATATTAAAGATATTTTAAATAATTCGCCTCCTCCTAAGCTTTTCCTGTTTTTAAAACACATTGGTTTTTACCCTGACATCTGAATTTTATGCCTCATTGCTGTTTTCATTACTTTGGATATTATGTGTCTTTTCTACACTGGTTTTGTATTTTTGACATGTTTGCTTTTATTTTCTATTATCCCTTTATAGCTGTTTTGACTTGTTCTCTATAGTTTTAAGTTTTAACTATTTGTTTGGCACAATATGTCCCATGAGGACTCAGTGCCATAAAATCTTCATACAAAATTAATGTCTTTCTCTAGATGAATTGGAAACGAAATGAATAAAATAAATGCTTGAATTGTTTCTAATTGATAAAAATTCAAAACATATGTTTTGTCAATTGTACTGTAGTAGTCTTAATAGAGTTTTTAATTAAAAAGTATTTTCCAAAACGTCATAAAGTTTTCCCGATTTTAATTCATCTGTGTTCAAGAATAATTCTAAAATAGATAAAATAAACAAGAAAGTTGGACGCTTACAATACAGAAGAATCAGTAAAATGTGCCAATAAGCAATGTCACATTTTTAAACTGACTTTCTTAAAAGGATTGTTTCAAACTTTTAAAGAGAATACAGTATATCCTCCTTATTATACCGCGCATTCGTATATATTATGATTTTTCTTGATTTCTCTATGTTACTTCTTTATTGAATGAAAATTATGAATATACGTGTAAAGTAAATGCAACATTTTTGCCATTAATACTTAAGTGAGTCTTTTTTTGTTACTGTACTTATAATAGAGGTTTTATTATTGTTTTAAGTATATATGTTTATAAAAATGAATTTTTCTGGATATATGGCACATTTTGCTTTTCTACCTATAAACGCGATATAACGAGAGGTTACTGTATTTAGAAATAGCTTTCTTGAATGAAAAACATAATAAAAAAAACCTTACTCACCAGTTTTCATTCTGCAATGTTTCCTGTCAATATATTTGTTCTGTTAAGCACTGAAGAAGAATATCATTTCACTTCCGAAAATTCGTTAAATATGTTTCAAATTTTTAAAACATCTAATGCCCTATTGACATTTAATAATTAAATATTTTAGTTGCATTTCGATACACAGGGCTTTTTGAATAACTCTTTAACTAAAATTCTGCTTAGAATCATATATATACGAAAATAAAAGATATTAAATAAAATAAATTACCATTGAAAACAAATCATTTAATTAAAGTCGAAATGAAACTTAATTTTAGTTTTGCTCTGAAAAAAGATTTTCTTTTGAATTATTACTTTTTTTTTAATTCTAAAAGCGAAGTTTTATTTATTAGCAATTCTATCTTTTAGGATACATGCATATTTTATTCGTGGCTAATGAAAAATATAGAGTATTACTTGTAGAGTACTTTAAAGTTATCCTCTTAGTTTTTAAAACATTTCCTCCGAATTAATGAAACTGAAGAAGAAATGCTTGAACTATTTTGGGAAATATCAAATTTTTTTGAGCAACTTATTCGTTATGTTATCAACATTTCGCTAGAAAAGTTTTACTGTAATATTTCCTCTTAATAAATTAAATAAAATCGAGTAGTTTTTCAAAATTAAAAATTTTGATAAAAATGAAATATTTAAAAAAAACTTGATTGTATTTTTATACTAACTATTTAACTATTACATAGCTAATGAAAATTTTCTTAAACTATGAATAAAAATATAAACAGTAGAATTTGAGAACTCATTTTGAATTACTTATTTCCTACTAGTAGGAATTATTTTTCACATAACAGTAGCCTAAATAACTACCTAATTTTCATTTTGCATTCCTTCTATTCATTTAAAGCATATAAATATTTGTTAAATACCTTTTAAAGTGCTTTTGTATCACTGACATTGAATACTGTTTGCTATATTCTTTCCATCCGGTATTTTTGCTACCAGTATTTTAGCGTCACATTAAAGTAATGCAGGGAATTATTTTTTGCATCAATTAAAAATAACGAAGAATGAAATAAAATATTTCTAAATACTTGGTTGAATTTATACAATAAACTATTTAATTATTGCATACTCAAATGAAATTTCTTGTGCTATAAATTCAACAGATATTAAAAGTAATGCACATTCAATCGATTTCGAGGGCTTCTTTTGAAAGCCGTTTTCTTTGCGGAATGTTTTCCTTACAATGGAGTCCAAATAACTGCCATATTTTTTTCATATTTATTCTTTTTCTTTCATATTGATAAATAATCTTTTATGTACCTCTTTTTAAAAAGTTTTTGGAACACTGACACTGGATAAAGCTTGCTATAATATTATTTTCTAATAGGAAATTTCTAATAGGAATTTCTAACAAAATTTTCCTTACAATGGAGTCCAAATAACTGCCATATTTTTTTCACATTTATTCATTTTCTTTCATACTGATAAATAATCTTTTACGTACCTCTTTAAAAAAATTTTTTTTGGAACATTGACACTGGATAAAGTTTGCTATAATATTATTTTCTAATAGGAATTTCTAATAGAATTTTCCTTACAATGAAGTCCAAATAACTGCCATATTTTTTTCATATTTATTCATTTTCTTTCCCATTGATAAACAATCTTTTACGTACTTCTTTTTAAAAAAAATTTTTGGAACACTGACACTGGATAACGTTTGTTATAATATTATTTTCTAATAGGATTTCTTGGTCTAATCTTTTAATCTTGCTCGATAAATAATTGAAGGATTAATTTAATACATGGTTGTGTTTCCATAATAAACTATTTAATTATTGCATACTCAAATGAAATTTATGGTGCTTTAAATTTAACAGGTATTATAAGTAATGAGCATTCAATCGATTTCAAGGGCTTCATTTGAAAGCCTTTTCTTTGCAGAATGTTTTCCCTACAATGGAGTCCAAATAACTGCCACATTTTTTCATATTTATTTATTTTCCTTCATACTGATAAATATTTTTTTATGTACCTCTTTTTAAAATTTTTTTTGGAACAATGACACTGGATAAAGTTTGTTATAATATTATTTTCTCATAGGAATTCTTGCTACCATTTTTTAGTGTTGCACGATAAATAATTGAAATATCTTTTCATTCATTAAAAATAATGATGTGATAAACACTAATGATTTTTAAATACTTTATTATATTTTTGTATTATATTATTTAATCATTGCATATTTTCTAAAGCTAGAATAAAATGGATAATATAAATCATGCAAATTCAATCGATTTCGAGCTCTTGGTTTGAAAGCCATTTCCTACTACCTGGTAGGAAAGTTTTCTATACAATTGTATTCTCTACAGTAGCTGTCATTATTTCATTTTGATGTTTATTTATTTTCTGGAAACAGATAATTATTTTGTTACAAGTCTTCTTTAAAAACCTTTTACGCACTCACCTCGAATAACATTTGCAATGCTATTTTTTCCCTGCGTAACTCTTTCTACCAATATTTCAGTGTCATATGATAAATTAATACAGGAGTGTTTTTTGCACGAATTCAAAATAATGAAGAGTGATGCCTTATTTTTCTGAAACAAAATTGATGGTTTAATTAAATAAATGAGTAGCGAAAAGCATGTATACCACACTCTTGGATCTCGGTGAATAATGAGTTCTTATAATCTGAGAACTACGTTAGTGTTATTATGTGTTTGGCCTCGACAGAGTTAAATATTAACGCTGCATTTGGTTAACACGTTCGCATATATAATCTTCGCCCTTTAATTATCGTATGTTCTCCACGCAACTGGCAACCATATTTTTTTTACAGGAATTCTAGTTACACGTACTTTATTTTCAAGAATATTAAAAAATATTTCAAACGAATGATTGTTCTTGCATATTTAATTAATTTTTATTAAATAAGTAATCGACTATTCTGAAATGTTACATCCGAAGACATTATGTATATATTCACAAGTAAACTGTCAAATACACCATCAAAATGTTTACAGATAGCTACCAAATAGGATCTTCATTTGAAACTTTTGTACACAGTATTAGTACCCCCATTGTCTATTTCAAAGTTTTCCAACTTTTAAGGGCTTGAGGGCCACATTGGAAACTTTAGGTATGATTTCGGGTTGTTCTTTCATAATTGCCGATATTGAAATGCTCTAACGCACTTTCTTAGCATTACTTCTCTCAATGTCTTCTCTAAACATTTCATTGATCTGCCTCCATATCTTTTGCATTAAGAAAAAGAATGACAGAGCATGTTTCACAGTTGGCGGGATTTTTGATCGAATGAGGCATTTTAAATACTCACGAAGCAACTTAAAATTATAGAATTCTCCGGGAATGTTGTCTGTGTCTAGTCAACAGCTACAAGTACTCAATGTCCATGCGCAGAATAACATCCACAGCACTACATCTGCTAAATTTCTAAACGGAATTTAAGTGGTACCAGAGGTCTAAGACGGGAAAATAACCAAGAGAGTGAATAATTTGAAACATTTATTGAGCATAATAAATACAAATGGTGTACACCTAGAGCATGCCTGCTTGCTTTCCACTCGTATACCATTCCATTATCTTCTTAGACCACTGGGTGGTAATGTACATGAAAGCTCTGGATAGAGTACTGAGAGGGATAATTCCCTCCTTCGAGTGGTAATCAAAATACAAAAAGACTTGATTTCTTTCTAAGGGGATTCATCAAGTGTAACGTGTAACACGATTCTGTGAAATCTGAAATGGATCTCGTGGCAAGATTTTTCTGTGCAACTGTAAGAATCAAAAAAACTTCGGTGTGCTCGACCGTGTTTGGCAACCAGTACTCCGTCGGTTTCAGTCCTGTTTGACTTCTGATAATGCAAACTTTGAGCATGTGTTGTAACATTCGAGCTGTTTTCATGTCGTGCACCATTTGTAATCATTATGTCCAATAAATGTTTCAGATTAATCATTCTCTTATTTCCTTTCCCATCTTCGACCTCTGTTACCACTTACTCCTGACGTTTCCGCACACGGGGGTCCCTGCAATTCCTCATCCTTATGATGTGCCTACTTCGCCTGGAAGTTTGTGACACATTTACAGGACATCCTGTAGATATACTTCAAAAGCCCTCTCGCGTTTAAGTAAGTTATTTTCATTTGTAGTGTGTATTTTATGCTTTTTAAAGAAATAAAATATTTTAAATGATTAAACAAATGTATTGTAAAATTTAAGTCGTATTAAAGATTTGTATAAACATCATTATAAAATGTATAGAACTTTTGATTTTACGATGAAAAAAAGAACTTTAATAACGAAGTTTTATCAGCTGGAGAATTACTATGTGTCTTTAATTAATATCATGGTAAAATTTATGAAATAACCTAAAACAGAACAATTGAGGATCAGAATAAATATTTGAAAAAGTCAATCAATCGTCATTACTAGGGGCAAAGAATGACTTTTATATCATAAAATACTGTATGCGAAAATTTCTTTATTTTTCCCTTTACTAACAGAACTGATTTTACTTTTTTGTATAGAAAGTAGAAGAAAAATGTTGTAAAACTCGATATCGGTAAGGAAAAATTCGTTCTGGAGACTTTGATTAATATTGACATTTTAGTCCCCTTCTCAAAGTCTGATAAAATATTTTGGGAAATGTGTTATGAGTGTCTCTTCATGTGTAAATCCGATAAAATAGAAATTCCATAAAGTAAATGGATCTTAAAAAATGTACGTGTTTCATATTTTGTGTGTCAAATTTTTAACAAACTCTGTCAAATAGAAAAAGCTAATATATCAATGTTGTAAATGGCAATAATTATAAAATGACCTCGATATTTTAACTAATAGTTATATTTTAGATCGATATCAATAAGAAAATATCGACATTAGTAAGAAAAAGGCGTAAGAAATATGTGTCAAATTTTTAACAAACTCTGTCAAATAAAAAAAAAGATAATTGTGTAAATGTTGTAAATGGCAATAATTATAAAACTACTTCAACCTCAATATTTTGATTAATATTTATATTTTACCTCAATATAAACAAAAAGAGAAGCCCAGTGGCTTAGGGGTAGCCCTTCGCGCATCTACGACGCAGGTTCGAGGTTCGATCCCCGGGCTGGGCAAGGTTGACTCAGCCTTTCATCCCTTCAGTGGGTAGATGAACTGAGGACCAAGCGAGCTTGGGAACTAAACATTGGGGATTCCTCGTAAGATTAACCACATAACCGGAACATATGATTCGAACCCCAAGGCCCTTGGTCACGTAACCGGAGATTGGCACAGTAGCCCATGGACCCCTAGGGGTTGTTGCGCCGAGGAGTTTAGTATAAATAAGAAAATGGTGTAAATGTCAATATCAATAAAAAGAAGACGTAAAAAAGAGCTGTGTCAACTTGGTATAAACTTGTATAAACTTGGATAATCCGAAGAAATAATTAAACGTTCTACAAGACAATAACAATGAAAACTCTGATATTTTTATTGAATTGACGTTTTAACTCGTTCTAAGTGTGATAAAATATTTTTGAAAAATTGGACGTATGTTTGTCCATGTGTGAACACAATAACACAAAAACTTAATAGAGTAAATTTATGGAATTTGAAATAAAACGGATAGACCGGCATCAAATTTTGAACAAATTCTATCAACCAACACAGTAATTAAATAATGTTGAGAATCCAATAACGCTAACTTAAAAAGAGGCTAAATGGATAGAATATGGCTTATGATTTCCACACAAAAGTTATAGAGCTGAATCAAATTTTGAAAAAGATATGCTTCCTAAAATAGGTTTTTAGATTAAATATAGAGTTCAATATTACCTCATATATACTTAAGATTTTATATAATATTTAAAATTTTCTCTCTTCCTAAAGTCTGATGAAATATTTTTAGAAATGTGTGTTTATGCATGCGTTAACCAAATAACTTTCAAAATTATAAAGGCTCCATATAATAGAGGCTCAATTGACTAGTGGATGAAATTTTACGTCTGATTTTTACACTAAAGGGATTGACTTTTATCATTTTTTAACAAATTTTTTTTTATCCTGGAGATGTAATTTAAGATGTATTTTACTTAAACGTTGATGTCGACATAAAAAAAAAATTAATTTGACATTTGATTGACATTCAAATTTTCTTTTTTAAGACTATAAATTACAAGGAAGCATCAATAAGTAATGGACATCATTTTCGACACATAAATAAAAAAATAAATTAATCACACAATATGAAATAGAAATAAAAGTATTAACAATTTATTGCTCTTCAGCATAATATCCATTTGTTCTGAAGTATTTGTTCAAGCACTGGATCAGATTGAGAATCCCGGTTCATAGAAATTCGTTGGTTGCGAGTAGAGCCACTGTCATTATACATACCAAAATACATTGCCACAAATAACGTCCGAAATGAATACCTATCTTCTGAACTCCGTATCTATGAAAATTATTCAACGAGAGTTGCATGCTTTAAAAATTCATAGCAGAGTATCTATTCTAAAACCATTAGTTTCGGAGCAGAATGCTACGAAGTGACTACAGTGGTGCCGAGACCACCTAAACTAGACACAACTGCAATGGAAACAAGTCATTTGGTCTGATGAATACTCATTTACATTATTCCAGACCACCGGAGGTGTGTTCGTCTAGCGAACATCGGCAGAAGCATTTCATGTTAAGTGCTTGGTTCCAACCATGAAACATGGAGGGGGTTCTGTGTATCTTCCCGGGGATTGGGGCCTCTCGTTGTCTTGAGGGGGATGATGATCTTCACCTTATGCTTCAGACTCTCATTCTGGGAGAACGTCATGTGTTCCAAGATGAAAACGCCCCTGTTCACACGTCTCGCTGTGTTCAAACAAGGTTACATGAGCATGATAATGAAGTGAAACCTGGTGTCCTCAGACTCCTGATCTCAATATCATTGAGTCTTTACGTTATTTAGAGAACAAATTTCGTGTTCGGTTTTCTCCTCCACGCATATTATCTGAACTCGAGACAGTCCTGCACGAGGAATGGGTCAGAATTCAGATGGACTTTGTTCAAGACATTCATTTGTCAATCCCACATCGAATGCAAACTGTCATTCAGACCAAAGGTGGATCAACTCCTAACTGATTAAAGTTTTTCATTTTCCCTCCAGGTGTTCCTATTATTTTATCCTATACCTGTATATTTATTATCACGTAGGACTGACTTCAGAAATATAATATTGTTTTTCTAAAGTGACAAGTACTTTTGGCTCCCGACATTCATCAATTCCACAGAACAGTTATATTGTTAGCATATAGACCATCAACATCAATACCCAAGAACTTACATTAAAAACGCATATAATCCTTAATCATAATATAAAATTATACTCGCATAGTGAAAGAAAGCTATTGACACTAACCATTACATTTTGTGACAGTCTAATGAATATTATTTACTGCACTAAGTATTAGTTAACATTTTGAAAATGAAGCAGTTCAATATTCCAGGAATACATTTCCCTAAGATATCTAAAGTAGTCTTTGGTTTTTATTTTCATTGATTTTTATATTTAAAACTTTCAGAAATAAAGTTGTTTATAATAATTTCATTTAAATTTCCTTAATTTATAGTTTTGAGTGAGTAGCAAATAATCATAATATTACATTAATACTTGTTATTTTACAAGCTCTGGGCTTAAGTTTCTACTCGTAGATGAAAACAAATGTTGCTGTCACTTAATTGTAAAATTTGCAGCCAACAGATGGCACTATCTCCTTATAGTTAATTACCAAATTCTTAATTACCTGGCAGCTTTACATTAAGGTTTCAATATACAATACACTCATGTTAATTCACAACTTAATTTCTATACGATTTGACTTACACTTTTCAGATCATATGTCTAAATTCATTGTCTCCATTTAAAATTGAAGTGGATATGAAAGTAGATTAGAAACTGAAATAAAGGTTTCGTATACCGAAACACATAATAAAATTATCAAAAACTTTTAGAAACAAGTCGAGCTTAATATTTAGAAGATTATGTAGTAAATTTTGAACATATAAAGAAATATATGGATGAAAGTTCTGAATGAAATTAATTATAAAAACTATTGCATGCTGAGTGTGGGAGATTATTTTTTAAATGCTAATGGAAATTAAATACTTTAACGCCTTATTTTCTTGTGTTTCCATTAAGTCAAAAGTGAACTTTAAACTAGGCGATATTTTTATGTAATTCAATTGTGCAATATTTTTAAGTTGAAAGAAAAAAATCCTCTTTAAATGAATGGAATTATTACAATAATACAATATAGTACAATTATTACTAACAATTACTTTAATCTTATTAAAAAATTAAGTGTTTTTGGAATATTTGAATGTTTCATGTGTAGTTTCAGCTATCACATTTCTTTAAAAAATTTTCTATTAACCTTAAGGCTGACCAAACCTTAACACGCATTATAAAATTATTCGACCGGCGGCAGAAGTCCTGAAATTTATAATTGAAACAAACATCTCACTGATTTTAGTAAATGTGTTCTTAAATTGTTTGATTTATTATTATGGTTATGATTATTTTGGTTGCAATTATTTGTAATTAGAAATGTGTAATTATACTGATGTTAATTTATGATTAATTCCGACAATGTATATAATATGCTAAAAGTTATCTGAAAAGGGACAAAATTATAGTTCCAGATTTAATTCCTATTCTTAGTGCAAAGCAAACCCCGAATTTTAAACTTAATTTCCCTGGAACGAAATCACCCACTTTTTTTATACTTTTTAAGGCGATCTTATGATACCTTTATGTATCATCACGGTTTCTAGCCTCTTAAACGCCCGTATTTGAGACTGTTCCAGCAAAAATTGGTACAAACATAATTCTCATGCATTTGGCTGGGAGATCACACTTGGGTGACTTCGAAAATCGTTACTGGACTTCCTTGTACTCGGACTGGACGAATGATAATTTAAACGTCCTCCAATGTGTGTCGTCCCGTTCAAATGGGAGCAAATACAGTTTACTTGTTCTTAAGTATTCAGTATTTTCTTAGACAAAGAACTTAAACTAAATATGGGATGACTGCATTTTACAAAAATACATACCTAAAATTTGAGTTCATGATATATATGTATATACATATGTATGTATATACTCTATATTGCCAATGATGACGGGTCAGTTGCAAAATTACATTTTGTTGAATATCTAGAAAAATACACGAGGAATTATCCTGAAACCTCAGACGTGTAAACAGGATGGTAGACTTCATATATTTCAGCAAAGAATTTTTCCCAAAACCTTAGAGGGGACCGTCAGCAAATTGAAGAAAAACTAACATGTTTTGGATAACCCTGTAAAAAGTAATGTATGAAAAACGTTGAAACTTTAGCACATGATTAGGATGCTTTTAATAATCTGTTCATTGTTATGAGAATACACTCCGAGAAATTAAGGTTTTTATAAAAACAATTCCAAATTTCTCCAAGTATTTTGCTTATAATTTGCAGAGTTCTCAATATCAAATAATATTTTCAGAACGCATGATAAACAACATTGTACACAAAACCTTGCAACTGAAATTAAAAAATAAGTATTGGATGAAAGATGAGTAGGTCTGCGAAATAATGTTCCACTCTACATGCACGAATGCAATCAAAATATAATGCAATTTCTAGGAGCCATATGGTGTACTAAAATCCCATTTATACGAATAAAGTTGTGCACTTAGGTTTGCTGTTTGATTACGAGTTCGTACGAGCACATGAAAGTGGCAGGACAACCATACTAAGAACTGCTAATCGGATCAAATGGGTTCCGATATAAATCACTTTTGAAAGGTATGCTGGAGGGCGTTTTAAATCGTTACCAAAAGATTTTTCTTTTCATTAATGGGGTTTGCACAAAGTTTCTGGAGAGCAAGCTAAAGATCGTTTGGTTTCCTTTTTATTTCAAGAAACTTTAATTTCAACCCAACCCATTAACTAGGAAAGCTTTCGCCATCTCGTGTTATATGATTATGAAGAATGCTACCAAGAAACGGTCAGGACGAACAGAAATGTTTCGCATGACCTCAATGATTCACTTATTTCATACAACACACAATTAAGCATATTTCCTCGTCTTACATTTAATATAAATATGCTAAAGGGATCTACAAACTTGAGCAACGTTAGCCCTTCTGTATTCGCGCAATTTAAATGTGTGGATCAAGCTGAACACCCTCCATGACTGACCGGCCATCTCCCGAGGTATCGTTTGGGAACTTAATACATTTCGACCGCAATCTTTTACCTGGAACAGCTGCCGAAACTTTCAACCCTTTTGTTATGGATTAACGAGTTACTGACTGGGCTACCCGTGGCAATCTTACCCATAGGTTGTCATTTACAAACATGTTTGCTATCAAATGTATACGTAGTATTATATTTACTATAAAGGAAGTTTTTATAGTAAATATAGCTGTTATTCAAGGATTTAGTTTCTGTACCTCCTAGGAAAGTAAATTTATGAAAGAAATTCGAAGTATCCTAAACTGTTGATCTAATTAAAATCTTTTATAGAGATCATTGAAAATTATGAAATGTACAATAGATTTAGGAAACCATTTATTGCCAGGTTTATAAATGCTTTACACATTATATAGCTAAGACGCCATTTTAGATATAACTCAACCAGATTAGTTGCATTTTCAAAAGGTTGAGGATACACGTAAGAGGTACAACCCCCCCTCCCTCAATCAGGTGGGTTGATTCTATTGGGAGAGATCTTAAGATGCGGGAGTCAACCGATGACTATTGCTGCAGATGAGAAGTCTGTTACAGAGAACTTTAGCCTGTGGCAGGCTGTAAATCCAAATAAAAAAATTGAGGCTACTATAGAATTAATCCACTTTCAATAAACTAGCTTCAGTAACAAAAGAGTAACACTGTTTAGCTGCCCCTAAATGATTTCAGTAAATTCCCAATAGCTGCAGGACTCAAAAGCGAGGACAATGGTAACTTTAGTCATATCTGATAATTTTTAATAGAGCAATCATAAAAGTGAATAACTCTGCAGTAAGAATTTTTGCTATACCTGGGTAAATAAAGAAAGCAAGGTTCAAAAGTAAAATTTTTATTTAGTCTCTAGTAAATACAATTCCATACACAATACTGTTTACATTTGTCACAAAAGTTATCAAAATATTCAACTTACAGCAAGATATATTAAACAGGTAAACCAGAAGCACTGTACAACATTAAGTATTTTGATTACAAATCCAAATAGACATACAGAACTAATGTAGATGCAGACTATTTGAATTAAATTTTTGCATTTACAACTAGAATTTGCTTTAAAACCAATTTTGGAAGACTAAGGAACCTTATGCTATTTAGAACATTGAAGTTTCGTATACCTCTTTAAATATTAAGATTTAGTTTCTACACACCACTGGAGCCATATTAGATACTGCTGCATTTCAGCATTCTCCTGTTTCAAGCATATGTGGATTTGCTCTTTAAACTAGTTCAAGTTTAAATGTAGAATATCATGTTATCTTGTTTCTAAAACAAGATCATTAAGATTATCAACACATTTATCTACATATCTAACAAGAATTAGAAGATGAAAGTTTTACTACTTTACTATAAAGACTAACTACATACTAGACTAAAAGCTAAAACAGCATGCTACGAAGTACACTAATGTAATATATATTTAACCTAACTTATACCTATTTAATATACTAAAGTAAAATACATAAAACTACATTAATCTACTTTAAAAAAACATGGCCATGTAACTATTTAGCTAACTGAGACCGTCATTCTTTTTTGCCTTCAAAACATTGTGCAAAGTATTATCAGTTTTAAATGTTTAAGTTCATTTCAGATCCGAGATTTCTGCAATACAATATGTGTAGGTACCAATTCCACTTATATGTGGGTATTTCTTATACAGCACACAAAACTGCAGGTAGTAAAAAGCAACTCCTCCCCCTACCACAAACTATATCATGGGGGGAGTCTAAATAAAGTTCCCAAGTTTCAACAATGTGTAGAACATATTCAATGTTTCTAGTACACCATTTTCTAGAACTTGCACGGCCTGTTTCTCTCAAATACTTATCTCCATCAGTGGAACACACACAAGATCCGAAAACTGGCAGCATTCTGAAAATATTAAACGAAACTCTTACAAATATAAATACCTATATTGCATCTATTTTACAATGTAAAATGGACTGGAAATAATATTGACATTGATTTCTAACCAACAAACTTAGACAACCGAGTTTAATGTATAATCCCTTCTACCTCAAATTAAACTCACATTTTTTAAGAATGTATTTTTACATAAACCTAAAATTTGAAATACGATTATATATTAGCAAAATTCTTTTGACTGCAGAGTTAACTTGACAAATTTGAAAACAAAACTTTAAAAATGTTTTAGAATGCTGTACCATACCTTTTATTTGAAGGTCTATCCATTCTCTATATAACTACGTCGGGAACATATGCTCTTGGCCAACATGTACTGTCATTTCAGCCTAATGTTATCGCACATTCCTATATATGTGGGATCTGATGAATTCTTGTGAAAAATGCATCTTTATTATCCATAGGTGTGTTATCACTACTTGTTTGCCAGAATTGCGTTCTTTGTCATCTAAAACATAAAATAGTTTATAATTTTTTTAATACCAATAGATCGTAAATTCAAACCATTTATATACAATACTTTATAAATTTATTTACATCATAATTGGTTACTCATTGTTAGTGTACTGCCAAACATACTTAAATCGTTCTCAAAACAGCAAGATTTAAATGCTTAGCTATCAAATTTAGAAAATTCACTTAGGATTAAACTTTAGATTTTGCCTCATTCCTTTAAAAGTCATCCCTATTTTATACCTGAAGTTTTGATTCAATTCATGAAATTTAACGTTAACTAAAAAATTAAGGGTTACACCTATAAGTACTTTCCAGCTTTAAAAATTTCCGTCTTAGTCTTCGAATAAGTGTCTCGTAGAAGTGAACAACAAGAAAAAGAAATTTGCTTAAGATATTTGAACAATTGACAAGATCATCCTATAGCTAAGTTTACAATCTACTACCTCGGCGGCCCCGAATATATAACGCTTCTGTTTTATTTAAAATTAGTTTTAAGAATTCAATATCATAAAGAAACCTGTGCAGATTTTAAGCACACTTAAAGCAGTATTCAAATTTAAACAGCATAAAGTTTTCTTACCCCTGCGTACGGGATCCAGAGCAATCTTCAAACTCTACTGTAGCCGCTTTCGAGTTATTAGAAGTCTATGTGTCAGAAATATCTTCCTTTGATATCTAAAATATCTCCAGTCATTCACAAATGACTCCATTGAAGGTCTTCTAGGGCAGCAAGAATGGCATTAGAAATTTAACGTTTCTTTCAGCTTCCAGATTTGGTTCAAAGCTTGATAGAGGTCTACTTTGCCTTAACATTCCAGGTTTTTTTTTTCTGTATAGCTTTATGAATTTACACAGAAACACTAATTTTGAGAAATCTCCCAAGATAGCTTGAGTATTACAAAACGTCTCTTCATTTAAAATTCAAGTAATATACTTTTACTATTGTCACTAGGTTTTGTACACTTAGCATGCAACGAGGTGAAATCTGTTCCACGGTAGACATTTATATAGGAAAGTCTGTCTGGCTCAATATTCTAGATTGTGATAACACATTTTAGTTTTTAATACCGGATACCGGCACTGATAATGAAACAAACTAATTGCCAAAATGGTTAGGATAAAAATTTAACGATAATTTTGAGCACTTTTTGCAGTTTTGATACAAAACGTCTAACGAGACCAGGACCTACTGGTTAACCCATATTTCACCACATTAAGAAATCTTTTCACTAATTATTACAGAATTAAACACCAATTTTTTTTTATGAGTAACACAAGGTTTATTCTTAATCCGTATGAGATTAGTATATGGCACAAAGTTATTTTTAACAATAACTTTTTCAAAAATTTCGAAAAATCAGCTAAATATTGAATATTTCATAATATTTTTATAGCTTTAATTTTGCTTCACAGCTAATATTCTTGTAAAGATTTTAGTAAAGATTGCATATAGGACATAAAATATGGGTTAAAGCAAATTCCGAATAGCTACGAACATCCATGCATTTAGCGGGATTCAGACCTGCAAACTCTGGCACCAAAATCAGAGCCATGCCCATTCGGCTCACATTTAAATGGTAGTAAGTTCAAGTATGAAACCGATGAAATGTCAGAAATATTTTTGAACTACTTAAAAATTAGCTCTGTACCCCTTTTTATATACACTTTGTTTTATTAATTTTACAGTTCGAATGAATAGAATGAACTAGTTATCGATTCTCTAACGATACATATCTGTTAAGGATATACCTGCAAACATGACATCTTGAAAAGCTTTGTATTCAGTAATTTAAAATCTAACTACTTGGAAGTAGTACCTCTCTACATTTTTCAGTATATCTAGTGCTATATATTTAACGTAATTTATACTTCATTCAGAATGTGAATTTACCAGGTTGGACAGAAATTTCAATAAAATCATCTACCTAAATTTATGCGCGTTGCTTCTCGTTTTCGGGTATTTAGAAAGTTAAGAAGAAAATACAGGACAGAAAACAAATTTATTGTTAACAAAAAATCTAAAAAAATATAAATAAAATATAAATAAAATAAAATAAAAAAAATCAATTCCTCTACCGAAAACGAGAAAGTTACGGTATTGTTTTAAACATTTTATATAATATTAACATTTTAATGTAATACGTGTAAATTGCCAGAAATAATATTTCGTAAACTACTTAACACTCTTATCTGTCAAACCTGACAATTTTTTACTTGGGATAAAGCTACGATTTTCATTCAAGTTTATTTTGAGCAGTTTTAAATTTTTGCTTGTACTTTAACAGTTTTATCATTGAGTGTTATCACACTTCATCATTCTTTTGCTTAATGGCTTGGTTTAGAGAACTATAGTCTACTTTTTTGCAACACGAAGGCTAACGAAACCGGAACCTACTGCTTAAAGCAGATACCGAACGGCTACGAACACTCATACCGAAATGGGGTTCGAACCTACTAACTCCGGTACCGAAGATCGACACCCTAACCGTTCGGCCATCATTTGACATCTTTAGCTTAATATCTTCAGAAAAATGAGCCAGCGACTTTCCTTTCAAAAATGTGTTTAGCTTAATCTAAATTTGACACTATTCTTTGACTTCTTGAGGTTCTAAAATAAGTCAATTTACACCTGTGAAAGAAAAGGATGCCACAGTTAAAATCATGCAAGTACTAGTCAATACTAGTTAATCACGTTTCTTGTAACTACAACTGCTTGAAAGTGCTTAACAATTTAAACACTACTTGCTTTAACACATTAGTATAGGAAAAACTATGAATCCAATGTTTTTGTTTGCAATAAATATAAAGAATGATTTTCTAAAGTAAGAATTTTATCATTAAGATTTGTACATAGTAATCCATAAATAACTATATTTAAAAACAATATTTATAATGAAAATTGAATTCCAATAAAATTCAAGAAAATGCGATTACTATTGATAATTTCCAATTTTAAATTGTTGGAAACTTAGTGGCTAAGTTAAGGTACATTACTGAATTTCTACAATTACATTTAATTTTAGGATCTGAAAGCTAAACATTTTTAGCTTATGTAGTATGAATAAATGGCTGTTTACCTTCAAGACGTAATATTTTCCACATGAAGCCGTATTTAAATCGGCGAACAAGATTCTTGTATAAGCATTGTGTTGCAGCTAATATTCAACTGTAAACCACGTATTTGATGGAATTCTGGAGAGGATATGCATTTGGATCGTCACAGGTGTTTCCATTACTTTTAAATAAGGTTCTTTATGTGACCTATAAAAATTTAGAATAATTTAACATCAGTAGGTCATAACTGGTAAATACATAAAATTTATAGATGTATAAAAATTACGAGATAGGGAATATATATATGCTTGAAAAATATAAGCTTCAAAACTATTGAAGTTTATTTGAAGTTTTATTAATGCAAGATATTCTGAAAATCCTATAATATTGGGGTAGTGTTACAAAGAGCAGATATATTCTAAAGAGTTCGGCGGCGGATGTGGATAAACTACGGTAACATGACATAAGCAACCCTAAACCTCTTTGGGGGGGGGGTTATGGTCCTGGAAATCAGTAGGTCAGAACTGCTAAGTCTCAATACGAGATATGCAAGTGAAAAATAAGGAAAACTAAAAGCGGAATTTAAAACTTTATTTTGAAGTTTAACCTCATGTCAAATAACAGTGATATAAGATTGAAGGGATACTATAATACCGTTTGAGTATTAGGAATCCATTTTAGGCCTCAGACGTTTATTTGTGCATATAGCCGTCACCCTCTGCAACAACATAGTTATGATAGGTTATCCAAGATTTATATAAAAGACCTCCATACGAGTGACATGAGGAATCAATCCATACAGCAGAACCAACAATGCAATTTACCCGCCCAAATCGGTGTTGCCATTAAACGAATGGACACATTAACCTTTTTTCAAAATTTGTAAATACAGAACTTTCCTGATCACCTTACCAGTTTTAAGTTGGAAACAAAGGCTTCGCTTCAGTTTAGGGTGCCCCTAAATTCGATTATTAAGCCAAGTATGAGAGTTCTCGCAGATGGTAAACAGAGGGCTTTTCTGACTGCAATGGTATATAAAATCTATACCGTGTTAAATATGCTTTTTATTGTAGTACCAGTAAGTACCTGTATTTTCTGTTAAGTTTGAGTACTATTTAGAAAAATACTTTAATGTTATCCATATGTTTGGAGATTTAAAAATTTGGTACAACCTATAAATTTTATACAGCGTTTTTTACTATTTTAATGCTAATAACGTTTTTTTATTGTTCTTGAGGATGTTTATAGCTACTACTATTTTAAATAGGACTTCGGCATTACTAACGCCAAAAAATCACTAAACTATTTTTACCCAAACAAAGTCGCAATAAAAATTCTACCATAATATGAAGATATGAAGTCCTGCTTAAATGTTACAGCATGTTTAATTTATCTTTATAGTAAAAAGATAAGTACTACCAGCTACACTAATGTTAGTATTTTTAAAGCAAGAAATTGATATAGAATTTATAAATCATTTTATTTTACTTCTAAACTAAATATAAATTTGCTATTATAACCTATTAAATACATTTCTGTAATTTTTTTTACGATGTTATGACTAACCACCCAGATAGAAAATTTACTTTAAACATATACACTGTTCAGAAAAAAAGACCGTTACGATTTTCAGAAAACATTTCGTTACAAAATATTTAAATATCATTCGATAAATAGTGGTTTCATGTCCGGCCCATTTTTATAATTTTGGTGTTTAGTTAGAACTATAAAGATAATACGAAAAACATTCTGGCCTATGAATCAATAGTTGATCAGTTTGATCCTTAATGGTAGTGCACAGCCAAATACAAAAATTTAGAATGTAATCAATATAAAATGATTCAAATACACAAAGCTAAACTTCTCATTCTTTAAAATCGTCCTTATTTAAAACCTGAAAATTTGTGCATTTAAATTAGATAAAATAAGCTTTTTAATGCATTGAAAGTATTCCTATCCCTGATTTTTTTCCAAGTGAACAAGAGAAATTGTGGTAATACTTAAAGTATAGACAACATTTCAAAGTCTGTATACCCCAATTACTAATCACACATTAACAGATTTTGCAATTGCTTAATTGATTTGCTGCAATTTGAACAAAAGTTACTATAATCCATTAACACTTCCCATGCATGTTAAAATATTGCAAATTGTAATTATTTCGTTTAAAGTTCTCAAAAATGATCTATTTCTAATATTTTAATGAGAACAAGATAAAAAAATCCATTTTTGACACTTTTATCAAATATATTCCCTAGACAAGGGGTTAGATATTGGTATAAAATTTTCTTACCCTTTCAACAAGAGATCTGCAGTATCTTCGGACTCGAGCAGATGATGTCATTTGCAAGTTGTTGAGGGTCAGTGTTTTGTACGGATTAAGAAGTCATTTTTAATGGAAGATGACCAATAATGATATTTCCTTGCTTTCTTTATTTGCAATTTACATTTCAAAGGCATTTTTGAACTTAATGTAATTTTTTACTTTGTTTTATTAATTTCCTAGCCAGTAGAGCATGAAATGAATTAATGCGCCAAAGAATTATCGGAATTTGTTCCTGAACTCAATAAATAGTATTTAATATTACAGCTTTAAAAACTTTCATTAAGCAGTTTGAATTCTAAACATCGTTACGTATATCCAGTACTATATGTCGCAACCTTTTTCAGATGTAGGAAAATACCAGGTTTGACAAAAATTACAACAATCGTTTACGTAAATTTATGAATTTTGTAACTCGTTTTCGGGTATTTAGAAAGTTAAGAAGAAATATAGGACAGAAAAAAAAAAATTTTAATATTAATCGCCATCGTTGAAAAGTTAAAAAAAAAAATAAAAATAAAAATAAAAAATAAAATAAAATAATCAGTTTCCTAATCAGTACCGAAAACGAGAAAATTAAAGAAATTTTGGTTTTTAAAGTTTCGTATATATATACATTGCCAGAAAGAATATTTCTAATTGCCTGTTTAACATATTTAAACATCAAACCTGATAACTCTTTACTTAATATAAGTCTTAAATTTTGCTCTTTTTTTATTACATTGATAATTTAAAAAATTTAAGTGTCCACTTTAATTTTAACAGTTCAATCATTCTTAAATATTATCAAGCCTAATTATTCATTAGCTTAATCTCCCTACAAAAATTAAAATCAGTAAAGTTTCTTTTTTAAAAATGCTCTTAAAACGTTCAAACAGCAACACTTTTCTAAATTAATTTCTTGAGGCTGTAGTCGAGATTTTAATCTGTGGAAGAAAGAAGTGCAACAATTAAATTCATGTAACAACTAGTTAATCACGTTCCTAGTAATTGCTTAATTGTTACTAATGTGTTAAGTCTAACAAAATTGAAATAATGAGAGAAACTCAAAAGAATTTTAATAGTCATCCTAAAAGACATATTTTGATAAGCTTATAACGAAAGATTTAACTTGAGAACAAATATTTAAAATCAATATTCACATAAGACTATTATTGATATTCTCCAAATATTTTGACATTGTAACTAACTTACATCAATTAACATTAGGTAAATAAATTTCAGCAGTAATCCCAGTAAGCTTACATTTAAAAGCACTAACTTTCTAATCTATGAATTGAGACTGAAATGATATTCCCACTCACCTTGCAATGTACATACGGTCATTAGAATCCAAACATGTGGTTCCCTGAATTGTCGAATATTTTAAATCCGCTTGGTTTCGAAAGTAGAGTTTTAGTGAGGTCTCAATAAAACAAAGTTTATTCTACTACAAAAACGTGCCCAAAGGTCATACAGTTGCATAAATGCAACATCCGAAGTACAGAAGCCTAAATGCCTACAGACTTGTTGCTATAGTTTGAAAGGGCTTCCTTAAAAGTATTCAAACATTATCCTAATGGATGAAAATTTGCATTTTTACAGTTGCCATCTACAAAGCTATATTCGGCTACTACATATACGTAATGGACTAATTATGAAAGTTACAAACTCTTGCCATTTCTATCGATATGTAATAAATATTTTATACTGAAAATATATTTTTTAATAAGTCAAACCTGTAATTTACTATTTGAGTTATTATTCAAATCTACCGCTATTGTTTATATACATGGAACCCCTAAAAAGATCTAAATTTCATAAAATATCTATACCCGGTCTCATCATGATCGATTAGAGCTAAACAATGATTATTTACTGTATAAATGTATAGCAGCTAATCTCTGATTAGCTCTAATCCACTTTGGTGAGCCTGCAGTGTGACATGCAGTGTATTGCACAGGAATCGCGGCTTAATGATTCTAAATTGCACGACTTTCTGTACATGAATCAATTTTCAACATATTACGTATATGCATGAATGTAATTTCTTTACTATGAAAATTTATTTTAAATAGATTTTTATTCTTTAAATTTCTTAGTTGAATTTTTTAAAGTTACTATAAATAATTCAATTCATTACAAAGCATTTTAAGGGTAGGGCAGACGGAGAGGTGTAAGATTTGGGGGTAAGTATATGGGAGGGGTCTGGGAAAGGGTTAGACAGACGACAGTGGGTAAGATTTTGGTAGTAAATATAGGGGACGTGTTGGGGAAAAGGTTACTTTACTTTTTCATCGCCAAAACTCAAGCAACCATTGCTTTTTTTTTTATTCTCTTGCCTATGTCGTAGCCAAATCATAATCATTAGTTGTTTTGTGTAATCTCCCATGTAACTCAGAACTAGAGGGCTAGGCCAAGGAAGTTCTGTGCACCACTTTCACTGAGTCACTGAGTCACTGAGAGAAAAGGTCACGTGGACGGCAAGGGGTAAGATTTGGGGGGGGGGTAGTACAGCGGACGGATCGGGTGGACGCGGAGGTTAGATTTTGGAGCTAATTATAGGGGTCGGGTCGGGGAAAGGTTTCGGGCAGACGGCAGAAGGAAAGATTTTGGGGGTAAGTACAGAATAGACGTTAAAGAAAGGGGTGAAGATAAATGGCAGGGGTAAGATTTGGGGGAAGAGAAAAGTAACTATATTTCTTGCAAGATTGTTTATGATTGTCAAGATACATTTACAAATAAAAATATCAAGGCCCGATTTAATCGTAGGTAATCTGAATTTTGCTAAAATTGCATAGTCATTAATCGCTTATTAGTACTAATCTAATTTTGTGAGACTGTCCTCGATTTTGTTTTGGTTAGGAACATCCATGCCCGGGGGAGATTCGAACCCACGTACTACTATACCGCAGAGAAGCGTCTTACCATTCGGCGATTTTCTTCAATATTCTTCAAAAATAAAATATAAATACTTTTAATTTTTCAAATCATCATCCTTTAGCATAATAAGAAAATAGATTTTATTTCCTTACTATGCCGCCCCCCCCAGCATCCTTCCACCGCCCCCGTTGTGAACCAGTGCTCTAGAACATGGATCCGAATAAAGATATGCCCCAGAAAGGGACATCCAGCTAACACATTTTTTGGAGGAAGAAAGTGAAAATAAATAAAGCATCATATAAATAAAATATTAATAATAAGGATATCTTAATGGCTAAATATCTGATCACCCAATATGAGATTCTTACCTCATCAGAAGATATAGACAGTGGATATAGGTGGTTCGAGATGTTCGACCTAGCATCTGAGAGTTTGAGCTCTTAGGTAGATTAGATAAGTCCTTCCTGGTCTTCGACACTTTATGCTAGAGAATGATTATGGTGAGGAGTCTTTTCTTTTCACATGTATTGCCCAATTTATAATAATAAATAAAATTGTTAATTTTAAACTTAATTTTCCTGCTAATCTTCGTTTAAAATCTTATTTATTTCATTGTTTATTATATATTCTTTGGTTTTCTTGAATTTGATGCTTTTATTCGAGTTAGCGTTTTATTTCTTCTAAATTAAATCAAAACATGTAGGATGTATGTGTTTAAGTAGGTTCTCCTATTTGTTAAGGAAAAATCTTCCCATCGCTGTCACTGAATATAGGGAAAAACATAAAATCCATGGCTTTGTTGGACTTGTATATTTCTATACCCTTTGCTAGTTCCGATTTAGTTCTAAGTTTAAGCTTTCCGTTGCAAATAATCTTGATTGTGATTATAAAACGGCTGTTTGCTTTAGATTTTAATTTTTACGTAATTTGTACCCTTGTCCAAGTTGACTTTTCTTTTCTTTTTGCTATATCTGCAATTTACACTCATATTTTTTTCAGTATGTTTAATATTTCTCGTCTTGTTAAGTTTTTCTTTTCAAATCTTATTAACTACTTTCTCAAATATCTCAAAAACACTTTAATTTTAGGAAATTAACTTCTATATTTATATGTATGTGTGTGTCTGAGAGATCGAATTTATTTATTGTTTATAATACTTCTTTTGAAACTACTACTTGCAAAACAGAAAAAAACATTACATCAAGATGGAAATTTGTGTACATTTTATGGCCATAAGTTAATTTATTCATACTTAATGGCAGAAGGAAATCGAAAAACCTTGAAATAGTTTGGAAGCGGATTTAGCAATAAATTTTATCTCTTGAGTAAATGTTCAAGAACACGGAATCTTTTCTGAGATCATCCATAATATTTTTATCTCAAATGTGAAAATAAAAAATACAATCTACTAAACATTGAATTTTAGAGTTAACCTATATAAAAATTTTCAGAATACAGTAAAATCCTTATTACTATTAGTTCTGATGTCATTTTGGGGTGAACAAACAAGTTTGAAGGTATATCGAATATATTTATGTTATTATATTTATGTTTAATCTCTTCATGCATAAAGAATCTCTTTAAATTCAATCTTCTTTCAAATTTGTCATACTGTTGACAATATACTTATGAAAAAAGTGGTTAAAATTATCAGGTGGAACATAAGTGAAATAGTTAATTAATAAAAAAACTGTATTATGGAGGTTCTATGTGTATTCCTTTTGCATTTAAATACCGTCATTTTTATTTATATGACATCATTTTTAGACTTAGAATAAGACTGAGTTGGTGTTCTAAGCATGCGTGGAAAATATAAAGAGAGAAAAAAAAATATCAAACTATCATGAAAAAATTATACTATATTAGCTAATTTGACAGGTAAATTTCACGGGTTTTAAGTTTCGAAGAATATTAACTTGAACAAGTTAGTATTTTATGAGCTATAGGATTAATCAGGCTTACCCTATCTATGAAATTGTGTGGCTTTCGTTGGAAATGCGTTTTATGCAGTTATCGTGTATATATATATATATATATATATATATATATATATATATATATATATATATATATATATATATATATATATATATATATAACTATAGTTTAACCAATTTAACCAACTTAATTATAGTTACATTATAAAATACATTTCTGGTTATTTTACACCTAAAATTAAAACCTTTGGTGAAATATTTTTGTTTATCTTTTGATTGTGGTAAACTTTGGCGACTTCGAGAACACCAAAATTAATTTCTACCTAGCTCAACTATTCTTATATAATTCTTTAACTTAATTTAGTTTAACTTAGTTTAACATTTTTTAACTTAGTGTGCCCCATGTGATTTACCTTAACTCTCTGATTGAGTAGCTCCCTTGCGCTTTAACAGTACTATATAAGTAAGTACATACATATATACATATGTATGTATATACACTATTTTGTCAATGATGACCGGTCACTTGCAAAATTAGACATTTTGTTGAATATCTAGAAAAATACAAGAGGAATTATCCTGAAACCTCAGGTGTGTAAACAGGATGGTAGACGTCATATATTTCAGCTAAGAATTTTTCCCGAAACCCCATGGGAGACCGTCAACAAATTGAAGAAAAATGAATATGTTTTGGATAACCCTGTAAAAAGTAATGCGTGAAAAGCGTTGAAACTTTAGCGCATGATTAGGATGCCTCTTGTAATAATCCGTGTTCATTCTTATGAAGATAGCACTTGTACTCGGAGAAATTAAGGTTTTAATAAAAAGAATCCCAAATTTCTCCATGTGTTTTGCCTATAATTTGCAGAGTTCTCAATATCAAAGAATGTTATTTTTAGAATTCTTAATAAATGGTATTGTACACAATATCCTGCAATCGGAATTAAAAAATAATAAATATTGGATGAAAAATGAGCAGGCTTACTAAATAATGTCTAACTGCGCATGCGCGAGTGCAATCAAAATATAATGTGCATAACATATTAGCTAAATGTATACAGCAACTTTTGTGAAAGTCCCCAAAACACAGCTTGAAAATTCTGAAAGGGATCGTTGATAGAATAAGCACGAAATCCATTGTTTCCAAAAGAAAGCAAAAAGATGAGGGGCTGTATCCAAATATAGTATTTTGTTTAAATACAAAATATACATGCAGTATATTGCGAACAGCATTATCAGTGTTTCATCTGCAGCCAGAACAAGGACACAGGTGTGACCAAACGGCTTAACTGCTTTCCGGGCATTTAGAAACACTCTTTTCAAAGGCAATAGGAACTTCCCTGTTTGCACCAAGTGTAATATTGAAGAGACCACTGTACAACGCCTGATCATCTGCATTCATTTGGTACGAAGGAATTTTTTGATGAGACCAACTTTCGTCTTGGGTGTACACTTAAGGGAAACTATCTCATGTATTTGATCTGATTAAGATTAGAGCGATGAGCAAGAAGAAGAAATGTATCAAGTTAAAACATAGAAATTTCGTGTGTAAGTTTATTGTAGAAAATTACTTACACATTTTGTATCATATAATTGAATATTTCTCCTTCCCTATAACCTAAATTACGGGATTTTCAAAATTGGAGGGGGGGGAAGGCGTTTAAAAATATTTCGTTCCTTATGGAGGCGGTAACTTTAAAAAAGTTGAGAATCACTGTGCTAGAGTAACCACATGTCAGTAGTGGAATCTTAACAGCAGTTAGGTCACTTGTCCGTATATTTCTTTATCTCTGACGGCACTTCAGCTTATCTATAGACCTTATGATAACTATTTATCACACATTAAACGAATTCCGCAGGACCTCCTTCAAAAACTTGTAGTAAAACGTCCAATAGATGGTTTATTTTCTTTTCTCCTCAAACATGACCATTTATTTAGGGGGCTAATGATGGATAACAGGCTGTCGTTTGAGATTCAAAGCTAAAATTCTTGGTTTTGTTTGGAGCACTAGGGTCAATTATTTGCAACATCACGTCCAATCAGTTAGAGACCTACTTTTTGAAATTGATTACAAAGAGCTAAGAACATCTATGCCAGAAGCGGGATTCGAACCCATGGTTTTCGGTTCAGAAGCGTCCTTCTAATTCGGCCATCGTCCAGCTTTAAATTTAAAATGATCTTCAGTGTTTGTTAACTTGCTTATAAACAAATATATAAAGAGTCGAATAACAGCAAGATGAATTCTTTTGTTTTCTATCTATCAATAACATTACTGCAGTTTGAAAAGTGACGATTCTAAATCAATAGAAAGTTGCCTGGTCAGGTGAATCACGGTTTGTCATATATCGAATGGAGGAACTGACATTTCCTCCATTTGATATAAAATGGTAATGTAAATAATGCATAGATCGGATTTCCACTACCTCTTATTAAATCATGTAATATTAATTTCCTGTACCATCATTCAGAGGCGTAACTTGGCAGTTTCAACTGAGGGAGGGGGGGGGGCAAAATGTTTTCAATAATGGATGTGCGATAATCCTAAAACGGTAATGTTTCAACCCTTTTATGACTATTATTTTTATTATTGTTTATTTAGTTATAATGGCAAAATCTTAACAAACCTGTAAAATTGATGCAAAACACAAAACATGAGGGTTATTTTAGTTTATTCTTCCGAAAGATATTCTCTCTCACCAAGTTTGCAAATATATCTGTCGCAATCGAAAAGAGGTAAGATTAAGCGGAAAATACCTGATCAATCAACTAAGTAAAAATAAAATTCAACTCTAATTCAACTAAAATTAAATTAAGCTGGTTTTTCCAATCAAAACAGAAATTGATATTTTCCAAAGATATAGACATAAATTATTATCTTGAATGCATAATACTACATACCTCTCTCAAATGGTTTGTCTTTTTTACCTTCTTGATCTTTCTCCTCTTCAACCAAACAAACGTTATCATTAAAATGTAAGTAAAATTTTACTTTTCAAATGAGTTTAAATATCAATATGTAGTTCACCAATGGAACACTAATATTAAGATTTCAGTATATTCTTAAGTTCTTACGTATTATAAAACTCACAATTAGGATTATTCGAAATTATAACATGGATTGAACTTCAAAATTTCGGCGCACATTTGGGATTTGGTTTGGCTTGATTTTAGACCACTACGGTCTACTGTTTTATTCCCGATGGCTAATGAGACCGGGACCTAACCTTCTGCCTATTCCGGTACCGAAAAGCAGCGCTCTATCATTTGGCCATTGTTCGTCTGCGCATTTGGAGACAATGGTATTTATCGTATCTGATCTAACGATGCTCATCGAATGATGGTAAAATTGTCCCTAAATTCTGACATAAGTGCCCCTCCCCCCACTGTCGAAATAATTTCCTCTATTTAAGAGAGGGGATAAATTTATTGTTTTGAGGCACATTTGGGTACAATTCGAGCCACTTCTGGTATCATCAAACGCCAATGGTTCTTTAATCAGTTTTTCTCAGAATGACTGAAACATACGAGCACCCCATATTGTGTCCATTCATTTTCTTTCCTGGACTTCTTGTGCATTTTCATCACCCGTAGTATTTAGTTTCTCGTATGTTTTTGTTATGTCTTTCCTATAGAGGTCCTTATTGTTGTTAGAATTCCCCCCACACACATAAACCCTTCCCACATAGACACTTCAATTGCCCATGGATCAAGGTCAAAATGAATATCAAAGATTACATAAATTAGCAGACTCCGTATCTTAACCATGGGGTAGATAAAGCCTGTGAGCACGCAAGACATTTGTGACTTGATCGGTTTTTTCTAAAAAAAAAAAAAAAAAAAAAAAAAAACTGTTGTTTATGCACAGTGAATAAAAGGGCACACATGGTCCATTATCTTCCCACAAAACTGTCTTTTAGAATTTTAGAATTTCGACGGGGGGGGGGGGGTAAACCGATCCCCTTGACTACGGCCTTGAAATAAAAAATCTGTTGGTTTCTTGTTGATTCATTCTTCGGGGGCATGTGTTTATTCCTGAAAAAAGGTCTTGAAAAGCATTCAGTTATTCGAGTACCTATACTTGCTTTAATACATGAATAAAATCCAAAACATTTGGAGGAGCAAAACTACAAGTTCGAATACTTATACTTGCTTTTAAAAGGTAACAGAAAAGGATGGTAACAGTAATTAGAATAAGTCTTAATCACACTCATAAAAACAGATTAATTTCATCATTCCTTAAAATGTGAAATCAAAAATTTAATATCTGAATAAAACTCTAAAAATCTGGACGGGCAAAACTACAAGTTCGAATACCTATACTTGCTTTAAAAATGTCCCAGGAAAGGACGGTAACCGTAATTAGAATGAGTCTGAAGCACACTAATAAAAACAGAACAACTTCAACACTTTTTAAAATGTCAAAAATTTGATATATAAATAAAACCCAAACATTTGGAGGGGCAAAACTACAAGTTCAAGTACCTATACTTGTTTTAAGAAAGGTACCAGGAAAGGACGGTAACCGTAATTAGAATAAGCACACTAATAAAAACAGATTAACTTCAATATTCATTAAAATGCCAAATCAAAATTTAATATATGAATAAAACTCTAAAAATCTGGAGGGGCAAAACTACAAGTTTGTCCCTCCTCTAAAAATTCTGGGGGCAATTGCCCTTCCCTTGTCCCTCCCAAATTACGCCCATGACATCATTACTTGGTCTTGTATGATTGATAATTGTTTGTGCATTCCTTTTGCCACAGAGCAAGATCTGCATTCGATCAATATTAATTGCCTAAATCAAACTCGAAAGGATAAGATAGTGTATATCACTGAAGTTATCAGCGCTTTATTTTCAACACGCATATTATGAATGAGTGTCTGAGAGGTTATACTTACGGATTTTACAAACAGTTTCAATGTAATCAGTGAAGAAAGGTCTGTATAGGGCTTCTAAGAAACTAGGAGACATCTTAAGAATCTAATAATAGGATATTTTGCAAGGTAGTGATTAATTTATATTTATTTTCCAAAATAACAGTTATTAAACTCATTAAGTATTAAGTAGAAAATATTCTTAAAAGAACTAACCATTTCTTACTATTTTGTGCTAAAGAAGATTTTTATCTTAGTTCAATTTAATTTTAAATAAAAATTTAATAAAGTTTCATAATTTGACAGCTTTATTTTTATCGTGTGTTTCTCCATATAATCATGGAAAGTAATAATAATTTGCTGCAAAAACAATATAGAAGTTTTAAATTTTATTTGCATTTATTTTATGCTTTTTTATACATTTTGTTATCTTTTGTTATGTGTAATTTTAGATAAGGATATCAGTCACATGAATGAGACAATTTATTTCAATCTAAGTGTTATGCATCTATAAAATACAATATTTAAATACAAAAATAAAAAACTTTTTTTTTTACCTTAAGCCTTTAGCTATAGATTTCTGTCACTTAAATAGTAGTATACTACTATTCTCACTTAAATAGTAGGTATACTACCTTAAGTATCATACTTCCATTAAATCTAACCACTGAAATTTTAACTCTCCTTTTGCACTACAGGAATTTGTCTTTTTCCATGTTAGTCCCTAATTTGCGGATCTTGAATAAACACTTTTTTTTTTTTTTTTTACAAAAGGAAAAGATGCATGCGAAAAACACGGAAATAGGTTAAAGTATTCCAATAAGAAATGTAAAGCAGTCGGAAACGGAAATATATCTAAAATAACCCCCAATAGGCATTCATTCGAAGCCTACGGATAATAAAAAGTAAAAGTCTCATCAGTTATTACTCGAAAGTTTTAAATTTCGTATGATTTTAAATTATCGAATATAGTTTCATTTACTTTGATTTGATTACACTCATGCAAAATGGTCAACTACCAAATCAAAGTTAAAATAAATAGTGATTACGAGGAGAAACCGCAAGCCTCCATCGCGCCCTCGTTAATTAACAGTGTGAAACCAAGCCAAAAGTTGCAACCCATCTATTGGCGAAAATGTAAGCTGGGTAACCCCCGAGCGTCGTTTCCTTGCGCGCAGACTGGCAGTCGCATGACAAACTTCACCATGTAACAACTTCGGCCAATGCCCTTTGTAAACAGAGAAGTAAAAGCATCGTTCTTAGGAGAGGGAAATAACATAATCTATGGATCAGTTCACTTTTCCACAGGTATGATAATACTTATTTAAACATGTTTTTTCTAAATTTTTATTGAAATTTTATTTACGAAATTGGGCTGTACATAGCACTTATAAAAATTACGGTTTTAAAGAACTGACAAACGTTGTTAACCGTTTAAACTTAGCTTTGAGTGATTAAAATATTTTCTATAGTATATGCTTCAAAAAGTTTTGGTCTTGTCAAATTGCATTAACGTCTATCTTTTAGAAAATAATATTCACTGGAGTGTTTACAAATACCAGGGAGACGTTTATTAATCTGCGACCCACGTGTTCTTTACCGAGGTTTATTGACAAGTGAATGCATTCAGTTTTGTTTATTTAAACGTAATTGAACTTTATTTTGTAACGCTGTAATCATGCATAGACGATTATGAAAATTAATAAAATATACAAATTCTTTTTGTATTAAATTTTTAAAATTAGTTTTAATTCAATTTTATGTCAGCTATTTCAAAACATAGTCTGAAATATTCAAGGTTTATTTATTTTTCACTACTTGACGTGCAATTATTACGTTGAACAACTCATTAAGAAAATATTTTTATTTTACTCTTTCGATATGACACATAATTTTAAAAAAATCTTATTTGGAATTATGACAATTAAATACTTGATAGAAATGTTATTATTTTTTTAAGTTCTTAAAAGGGTAAAATGTGCTCTTTTTTTTAATGCACTAATAATGGCAATAAAACCAGTGCAGTTTTTTTAACGAATATAATTTTATTTATAAACAGCATTTACTCTTTTTTTTTGTTTAAATATATCGGTAATAAATTTATTTTTATAATAAAATAGATATACATTACTTATCATTTTCCACACTATTATCAGATGTTTTAAATAACAATTAAATATTAATAATTGAACCAGGATACTGCTAATTCTGTTCTTTCTTAAAAGCAAAACAAAACTGGTTGCTTGCCTGTAGGAAATGAGTGAATATCTGACCCAAATAATGCAGTTCAGTGATCAGCAGAAGGAAGCAACTTTTTTTTTTTTTTCACTGATGCAGGTTAATCGGTAAATTCTTTTCGCTTTTCTTTAAGTAATGAGGGTATCACATGATAAAGTGATCATCAAACTTATAACATTGTTTCCTTACTAAACAGTCTTTATCACGTGCTTTTTCAAATATTTAGTTAAGCATGATAAAGCATAGAACTAATTCAAATAAGCCGTCATAATATCAAAGAGTGTTTATCATTATTAAAGAAATTATTTGTCCACAGAACTTTCTTTTTTAACTTTCTGTTAGTTTGTAGGAGTTTTCTATTGCTGAATCGAAATAGATGATTGTTCAACTTTAACATTGTGAATGATGATTTACATGATACATAGCTTTTGAAACTGTAACTATAACCATCCACTATAACTTCGTTTTATGATTTTTAATTGGCATTAAATATGGTAAATACTGAGAAAGTAACTACTTTTCCAAAATATGAATGAAATTTATTCATTTTGTACTAGGATAGCTTCAAATGATAAAATAATTAATTGTTTTTGTAAAATATTTTGTAAAAGAGGAAGTGATTTGAAGAAAATTATTTCACAAAGATTTCGAAGATTTAATGCCATAGATGATCTAATGGTTGAATTTCATAATTACTTTTCCCGAAGTGAAAGCCGATTATGTTGACCAGTGATTGATTCTTAAACTTTTTATCGTTCTGGAGGTATAACCTTTACAAAAAAATTAGAAATTTTACCAGTACGATATCCAGATCAAGAGAAAATTTTCATTTATTTTAATTTCAGAAGGATCATCCTTTATTTACTAAATTTATTTACTATTCCAATATTTACTTTTCTAATTTTATCTACTACTCTCTTCATCTTTTTTTTAGTGGTATGTTTTCAAATCCATTGTATATCCAGGTTGTGATTTTTGTTGTTAAGCATAACTAATTTAGTAATTTTTTTGCTATCTCTACTTACTCTAAGAGGACTTTTTTTGCGTGTGTACTAGTTTCATCCCCTGTAAAAGTTGTATTGCTCTTTAGATTGTTTTCAGTGTATATAACGATTGCAGTTGCTCTTCAACGGAATTAAGGCTCCTGATTTTTAAGCTTATGCATTTGATCACTATTGGTTTTACCCATATATTTATAAAATATTAATTGAGTTATGCTAGATTTTTATACTTCTCCGAAATAATGCCATGCATACCAAAACTTTATTTCATAAACAACTATAGAAACTCTGTATTTATGAAATTTTGTGAACTATCTTACGTACATTTAGTCCTGAGCATCTATGCTTGTTCATTCTGTAATATTGATTTTATCAGTATGCTATAACGTATAGCATTTTGTAAGCCTTTTTCTTAAGAATTCTGCTACATAAGAAGGAATTTTATGTTCACACCCATGCGTCATGAAATCTGAAGTGGCGATTGCATACCAATAACATATTAAAGAACATTGGTATTCTAAATAAACGTCATGTGTTATAATATTAGATTTGCGCTTTGTAAATTTAGAACCCAAATTATTTTCTGACATGTATTCATTAAAACAAAGTATTTCAACCGATAACTTTCGTGTGACTATTTTTTCACTTAAAATAAGAATACACATTTTTAAAAAAATCTAAACTTACAGTATTACATATTTATTTAAAACAACAACAGCAAAAATAAAGTGTTTTTCAATTTTAATTTTGTGTTGTAAGTTAATCATTAATAAAAATATCTGAAAATATCTAATTTAATAATTTTGTTATATATATATATATTTTAAATTTAAAATAACAATAGGAAATTTCATTTAGTAACCATGAAATAAAATTTGCAGTAAGTTTTTATCATTGATTTTCTGTCTTATTAATTTCTGTAAAATTTTTAAACCAAATAATTGCAAAAAGTAATTATTCCAAAACCATATTTGTATCACTTATTTCGTGAGTGATAGATAAAAATAAATGACACAGATAACTTATGTAATCATTATAAATTTGGTTATTGCCCATAGTTAGTCAGGGCTGGCATTATGTGTGGGCGCTACGCATTCGAGGAGTTAAACTGATATTTTGTCTAATTCTCTGGAGTTGATACCTATTTCGCAGGTGCAGCCATCACAGTGTGTGGTACGAACCAGATGTATGTATCTAATTACAATGGATACATTTAACAATTTTGAGTTACTAATTGTAACACCGTTTTTAGCCCTGCTAGTTGCGGTTGTCACTTTCATATCTAGAATGATTGTGGTGTCCAGACTTTGCGACTCTATGGTGAGCCAATAGCTCCCACGCAACTCTACAACTCAACTCTAACTCGCACACTCAGCTTTGCGCGCCTGTTAGTATAGTTACAAAGTCTGGACACCACAATACTACAAAGTAAAGTTTTATGTAGTGTAATAATATGGAACCTGGTGGTGGCATTTGCCACAACTCCCTAGTTTCAACAACTCAAGTAGGACCTTGTTAATATTTGGCAAGGGGAATTTAACATCTTTAAAGAATTTATTATAAAGTATGTTTTTTTTTAATGTTTAAAAAAAATTAGGACTCAAATGGTTGATTCGTTGAGCTTTTGAAGTGAAATCGATCTGTTTCTGCTTTTTAGCTTCCTAATGTAATGTGTACTACGTAGTCGTGACTAAACTGATATTACTACTCCGTAAGATTATTTTTTTTATCTACTCGCTGTTTGATGCAAGAACGATCAGTGTTGAAAAAGACAGCGAATGCAAAAGTCCTAGTGGGTATAAAAAATAAAAAAGAAAATAGGACGAGAAAAAGAAAAAAAAAGAACGGCTGAAGACCAAGAAATATATTACATTTATGAATAAATCTTCAAATATTTCATATACTTTTTTAAGGAATACTGTTGGTGTTGATAACGAGATTTCCGCAATAAGGCAAAAAAAAGTATTTTCCGAAATATGTGGACAATACGAGGAACAGGAAACATTAACTCATGAATGCTAAATAATCACATCTGGGAAACATGGCAGTATATCGCAAAAGAAGAAAAAAATGGATGAATTGTTTACCACTAATGACCCAGTTTCGTGGTGAAAAATATTAAATCATTATATATCATTGAGAATATTAAATATTTAATATGGTTGACCTTGTATTTCAAATTCAAACGTTTTCCCATGAGATGCAGACAAGGGATTTTTTTCGCAACACACGACGAAACAAAGAAGCAACGAGCAAAACGAGATGGCTTGTCTATTTCAAATCTTCAGACAAATGATATTTTTGTTGCAAGTAATTTTCCTCTGACGCCATATTTTTGCAGCTAAAGGTTTTCCCGATCCTTTCTCCTCAGATTTTAGAAGATACATTTATCTGTATAAATTATTGGAAGATGAAGGGTTTATCCTTAATTAAGTGAACGATTAAAATCTCATGAACATACCACCGCAGTAGCGTAGAATCAGGCATGTAAGGTGACAACCATAGGCAGTACTTTGGTAGGCAATTAATTGAATTAATCCTAATGAGGAGGCATGGATGTTCGTAGTATTTCGAAATCGACTTTAAGCAGTAGGTACAGATCTCACTAGCCCTTGTGTAGCAAAACAATAGACCATTGGGCTTCAAACCAACCCAAAACGTTTTGTTTTCTTTTTTTTTAAGTCATTGTAATTGCATAAATCCCTTAAAATGTTTTCTAGTGCACAATGCCTTTCCCTGTATATGAATTTTCATTGCAATCTATAATAGCACTGCATATATGTTTTGCGTTTCTAAGACTTTATTCTAATGGAGCTCTCCCTGTCAAATCGTGTTGTTTTCACATTGATTATTACGCTACAGATCTAAGTCTTCGGATTACTTCTGTTCCTTATTCCCGTCACGTGCGCCCTAGACTTCATACAGCAGCCAAGTCAGATTCTCCCTTTAAGAGCAGAAAGCGTGCAAGAGGCCTTTTCCGGGTGGTAAGCATAGCCGGACGTTTTGGGTGTGAGGCGCACAGTTTTTCTTTGATTTAACTACAGACAGAACTGAGTGTCAATAACTGCTGGCAGCTATGAGGATTTCATGTTGGGTAATAACACTTTCGCTGTCGTTAAAAATATTCTTTCATAGGAAAAAAAATGAGGAAATAAACTTCGCGTCAGATTTAATTCTTGCATAAGGAGGACAGTGGACTTGTTTTGTGTTTATTAAAACTAAAGGCCTTATCACACGTCAACACACACGTGTTGAAAAAACGACAGATTCAGTTTACGATTCCTGTTTTTGATAAATAATGCAGCATTTCTCGTGTGATAGTGAAATTTTTTTCGACTGATTATTGGTCTTATCACACGTCAACATGATCCAAAATACATAGGTTGAAAATTTTTGCTATTACACGAGAAATCCACGCATTCTTCATCGGGAAAAGGAATCATTAACTGAATCCGTTACTTTCGACAAGTACACGTTGACGAGTGGTTAGGCCTTAATAAATACAACTTGTGTTTATCAAAACTATTTTATTTTGCTTTTAAACAATCTGCTTGAAAATTTAATATGTTGTAAGCAATATAATTATGTGAAAGTCTTTACTCTTTTAAAGTAAAATGTTAATTTTAAGTCATTAATTACTTCAAAAGGAGATTTATTGTAAATGTTCCCAGCACAACACATTTCTTTTTACTGTGGTCTTTTTTATTCATAGTATATATCTTCTAGTCTTTAGAGTAGAAATTAGTTATCTTAGGCTTTAGCTAGAAATATATTTAGAAAAAATTAATAGGAGTTAAAATATTCCTTTTCCCACACAAAATATACTCAAGACTGTTACATTGTAATATTGTTTTTCAAATTGTTTTTAATACTTTAGAGTACATGCATTTATTATTGCACAACTCCTTGGAGAAAAATAAACTTAAGTTTTTTTCTCATTTTTATCCAATTTAGATTTCTAGATATTACTTTCAGTGTATTAAAGTAAAATAATTACTCTTAAACAAATTAGATTAAAAACATTTTTATTAATAAAATATACAGCAGAGAAGATGAGCTTTCAATTGAAGTGTCGATCATGTATGTCCCCATCTCTAATTTGAGTTTTTAGAGTTAGCTTTTGAGTGCTACAGTCCATTTTTTTATTACACGAGGGCTAATAAGACCTATCTAAAGGGACCTACTGCTTAAAGCCGATTTCTTACGGCTATGAACACCAGTTATCACTGACAAACCCACGAGCTCTGGTATCGAAGAAAAGTACCCCTCCTGATTCAGCCAACGTTCGGTTAACTTAGTTGAAGCAAAGTACAATAAGAACTAAATAGATTGTTGTAGACCAAATGAAGAAAAAAATCAAATTAGGTAGTTATTTCCCTTAAATTTTATGATATTTATATGGAATTTAAATGTGTGGTTTCTTCACAAGTTATCTTTTCTCAATTCTACACGGAAATATTTTTAAATTTAAATTTGATATTTTATGACTGCATTGTTGTATGTCTTAAACGTTTCCTTGAAGTCACTTTAACACAATAAATTATTGAAAGAAAGAAGAAATAAAATAAATTGTCAGAATACCTGCTTCGACATTATCCTGAAATTATAAGTGAAATATTGAAATAGGAAAGAACGTTGTTTTAAAATTATAGTTCATAAATAATCATTATGTAGCTATTGAATGTTTTGTAATAGGAAAAAAATATAAAAGTCCTTTAGATATGAGATAAAAGTTACGATTTCCTAATAGAATGGCTCCCCTAGAAGGAAATGGAGAAAATACTAATATACTGAAACTCACTTGAGTATATTCGTTGGTAACCCTATTGCTACCTCTGCTAAAGGGAACCAAATTTTCCGAAACAAATTAACTTGTATACATAAGTTTAGTTTTTTACAAATCGCATTGAATAAGCAGAGTAAATAGCCACTACACTGTAAGTTGTTTTCTTTCTTAATTGGATAAATTCTCTTAAGGACTTTAATATTCCGTTTTTATCAAAGGTTTATTCTGTTTATTAGATGCACCTACCTAGTTAACGAACATGACAATAGATGGCAGCAGCATGCGAAAATGCTTCCTACTGAGATATACATAGGCTCAAGGATGTGCTTATGACACTTGCAAGGTATAGTAAATTTATTTTTTTAATTAAAAACTGAAAATAATTGTATTTGTATCATGCCACTTCTAATTAAATTTTATTTAGGTAAAAGAAACTAAAAATTTCGTGAAAAAAATTTTGGAAAAGCAATATTTTGTATTGCTTTTGCATTGCTTTAAACTGACTGGTCTTTATAAAGGTTCAGAGTTCAAGACTGCTTAGACTATCAAAGAAGGAATTATGTAATGCCACGTATTGCCCAGTCATGCAAATAGCGATTAAGTGTAATTGCTTCAGACATGTAAATATACATATATGTGTCTGCGTAGGCATTTACGTTGTAGTTATCACGGTTAACAAATAATAAAAAAAAATGTGGAAGATACCATACTGTCGTACTTAGTTTTAAAATATATCTTATTTTTAGCAAATAACATCACTTCAGAAATTGATATATAGAACTATTATTTTCAGCGGGTTTATAAGCATAGAGTACGGTCTAGACCAGTGGTAGCAAATCTATGATGTGTGCGTTACACGCTGACCCACGAAGACATTTTTGATAGACCCACGTATTTACTTTTATAAACCTTATTCTTTTATACCATAAAAGACATAGCAAACAGGTAATTAAAAACATTAAAAAATAAACTATAAATATCTAAAGTGTATTTTTTTTAAATTATATTTTCTTCCAAGTGAAAGTTGACTAATTGATTTTCTACTGAATCGCTGAACCTGTTACTCATAAACATTGTTACTCATAAACTGAGGACATATACATTGTATCGTAGAGCGAGAATGTTCCAGCTCGCTTAGTAGAACAAATCAGGTGCGTATGTATATCATGCATATGCATGTGAATAAGAAATTTTGTCTAAAATTATTTTATTCTAAATATAAATATTTCTAGTTGTAGCCGAGTTAGGGCTACATGAGCTAATATTAAAGAAATGAACAAAATGACCTGATAGCGTTTCGGAATCGGTTTTAAGCAATAAGCCTCGGTCACGTTATCCCCTCGTGTAGTAAAACAGTATACCGAAGAGCTCTAAACCCAAAAGGTTTTTCAGTACTGGTCTTAACTGAATAGTTTTTCATTTTGTAAATACCAGTAATTTTTTCTAAGAGTATTTTAAACAGTAGTTATAACTACAAAAGATTATTGATTTATGTATTTATAATTGGATATGGTTTAGACTTCATTTTCTTTGCAGAATTCTTTAAGCCATGGGTAGGCAAACTTTCAACCATACAGAGACGTTTCGAGAATTGGCTCATCGGCTTGGGCCACATTTCTCTCAGAAACATTTTTGGGGAGAAATAGGAGAAAGTTGTATTTTTGATTACTTATAAAACTATATCCATAACTTTTTACAGATTGAATGAGACATTTAAAATACAAAATGGGCTTAATGTAACAGCTCGCGAATAGAAACAGCTAAAACAATATGTACATTATTATTGATTTTTATATCTTCTAACGTCTTTTTCCAAATAAAGGAGAACTAATTCATGATCTATTTCAATTCAATAAGAGTCGATTGTCTCTATTCTTTCTACCAGTAATCGTGTGAAACAAGCTATATTTGATAATATGTCTGTGTTTAACTGTTCGTTAAATGATCTGAAATATTAAAATTTTCACTCTGTTTATTCTTTACGCATACGCATGTTAAAAAAAAGATTAGACCACCAGATATGACGAGAAAACTGCTGCTTAAACAGTTATTTAAACGAGCTCATCGGTCCAAACTATTATGAGGATGTCACTCAGTTCGTTATACTAGTTTGTATTAAAGAAAAGAAATTTCCTATTAACCCATTAACGCCCGGATATTTCTGATGACTATATATTAGTAAATACCTAACATAGAAGCTATTATAGACACCTGGAAGTAAAACAAAATATGAAATTTAAACACTTTTAAATATGACATTAAGTCATCATTAGTGAGGAGGTGTCATTTTAAAACATAATAATATGTCTTTAAAAAAAACGAAAACTTCGTGATAAGAAATTTATTTGCTATCATATATGAAAAAAGTACTGAAAAGAGATGACTTATTACAGATATGGCTATTCGCCATGATTTTGACCGGTATACCTTCAGAATACCGGTCATAATACGTTCTTACTCTAAGCTTGAAAATCATAAAATGCCGATAGGAATGACAAAATTATAGATAAGATCATATTTGAAAACTTGGGAGATTATTCATAATATCTATTTTTATTAAAAAGGAAGAATCGTTTCAAGAAAACAAAAACTCTACAAACCATTTTTTGACTGTCTTTAAATGAGGACGCTGGGCTAGCTATGTGAGTTGTTTTGCCTACGGGTATAACCCAACTTGACTATTTTGTTGTACATTTTGAAATGCTGATTACAATGTTCTTTCAGATTTCATTATGTGGACGAAGCCCTTAACCATCTATACTAAACTACGGTTTAGTACTTCATCAGTTGCCAAGTATGTAACCCTTAAGCCTCAGCCTCATCATCGATCTCTGCCCAACAGATCTGTTTCTGTTCCTGTTAGACTCATTGGCTCTGCCGCTGAAAAATATCCTTTGCGCAAGAAAATTGACTTAGACTTTCCAGAGAAGAAGATTACTGTGTTCACTTGTGAGAATGTGTACAATAAATGGAAAAAAGAGCAGAAAGTGTACAAACTCCCTGAAAGTGGTGTACATGCAGAAATTTCTTTTATTGACACTTTAGACTTTTTTGTAAAGAATGGGTCAAAACCTACCAAGACTGTTTTATGTATTCATGGAATACCAGGAAACTATGGTGTGTTCAATTACCTCATCAAAGATCTTACGGCAGAGGGAGTGAGAGTGGTTGTTCCTACCTTTCCAGGTAAGCGTTTTAAGTTTTCAAGAGCTTGTGAAATAGTTAAGATTAGAATTTATAGGCAGGTCATCCTTTTCTGAGGCATCTAACATTGTAGTTTATTGCTATAATCAAATGCAATAGATTCTAGTTTTCAGCTCAATGTATATCAATAAGGCGAGATTTGTATGTTTACGTTTCAAAATCTGTTATTAGAATTTAGTTTCCTATCGAAAAAGCCAGAGGAGGGCATAATTAGTAGGGTGCTGCCTTTCGGTACCGAACTCCGTGGGTTCAAATCCCTTTGGAAAAATACCATAGGGTAGAAAAGCAATGTCGGTTCTACTTCCTACAAAGGTACAAGTGTCCATTACTTAGTATTCGCATTGCTTACTCTAAAATACCACACTAAATGAATCCACACTGATGAAACATTATTTTTATAGGGAATAACTTATTCATTCCTAACAAATTTTGTTGAAACAAAAAATATTTGAATATTTCAATGAAATATAAAAAGTGAAAGGTAAAAATAATGGAACGTTTCTATTACGTAATGTTTAAAATTTTTCATGTTTATAAAATCAAAATGAAACTCATATTTTCACTTGTAAATCAGTCACTTTTTGCATCTTTATTACCTTTTTTTTTCTTCTTTCATCCTGCAATAACACATATTTTCTAAATTTCGACTTGTTTCAAGGCTTTTTTGTCATTTTTATTATTTTCTCCTGTTATTTCACACACTATTCCAATAATATTGAACAATTCTTCAAGATTATCAATGAACGTAGTGATTTTCTTTTAGCACATTTTCGTCAATTTCATTTTTTTTTTCATGAGCCTGTTTTTTGTGCTATGGTTATGGGTTTCATTTGCCCTCGTGTAGTAAAACAGTAGACCGTAGAGCTCCAACCAGCCAACCAGATTTCTATGATGATGAGAGGTTCGTCTTCAAGAGTTTGAGAATATATTTGAATACACTCTATGCCGTCAAAGCCTAAACCATGTGAGAGTTTCATAACGTTTGCTGAGATTGTACCCTTTTAGGATCGAAGCTTCAAAAATCATCAACGCAATGAAGCAAAACATATTTCTACCTGATTTTTCTATTATTTTCTCAATTCGATTCTAGCCTTTGGAAATTCCATGTATGTCCGATATTCTCAATAGCATTTGGGATATTATAATTTTTATAAAATTTAATTAAATAAAGAACGTTTTCTCCAGAAGTTACTTGATTTGCCTGTGAAGAGTCAGTTTTGTGAATGCCGTAACTAAGTAAATAATTGTGAATGCCAATACTAAGTAATGCCACCGTAAGTTAAGGTGTAGTATAAAGAGATTGTCATCGAGTGAAAACCCACTATACGAATTATTTCTCCACTCTCCACGATGAGAGGTTATGCCAATGATTGCGGTTAAAGACGCTGCTACTCAATTATTATTATTTTTTTTTTTGTAGTGTTTAGCCTATCAGTTTAAGAGTTAAGATAATAATTACCAAACATCAGCAATTGGACAAAAAGAGAATCATGTTCATGAAGAGTAAAGAAATGAGACCAGACTAAAGTAGAATTGGGCATCTTAATGAAATACTTCTTTTTGCTTAGAAGAGAAAAAAATGTAGCCAGTTAATTATGAATGAATATCAATGCCATATTAAATATTGGACGTAATTTTCCTGAAGAGAAAATATGATTTGTTTGAAAAGTTTAGTATCATTTAAAACAGTGCTTCTTAAACTATGGATCGTCGTAACCTCATATGCAGTAGAAAAACGAAATGGTGAGGTGGAAGAAATTTAATTTTGTAAATTAATAAGTTCAAGGATCGTTCAATACTGAAAATTTCGAGCGGTGTCAAATCTTTCAGCAAGATTTAATTTGTTGTACAACTGTGTTGATCCAAAAGTTTGATAAAAGTACCCCCGCCTCATTAAAACGTGATTGTTGTTATCATTACTTTATGCTTACTGACAGCAAATCTGGAAGCAGCTTCTTTCCATATGGATATTATTTTCCAAAAAAATAAATTATTTATTGGAAACATTTATATTTGTATCTTTATTTTATATGTAATATATGAAGTCTCAATGATGAATAGAGGGTCATAAATGAAAAAAGTTTAAGCAAATGCTGATTTAAAATATTAAATGCAAGATTCTGTTTTCAACATGAAAAACATGGTCTGCTTTTTAAAATTTATATCAATTCAAAGAAATTTTCGATTAATAGTAAGTAATAAAATTTTAATTTCCACATGCATGGTATTTTTAAATATAGCGGATACCATATACTAGCCATCTTTTACTCATTACGTGTGAAAATTAGGCATTTTGTTAAGCATAACTGTTATTCATTCTTTTAAGTTTAAACAGTCTTTTTTCACTGAATTTTCAGTGTTTGCTACGTTTTATATATTCTTTGCGAGTCACTATCAAATTTCTACGCTGTCCATTTGAAATGTACACATGTATGCCATTGATGTGAATTGAACATTATAATAGCAAACGAATAATTCATCTGCTACAAAGTTTGATATCGCATTAATTGTAAATATTTTTAATCACTTAAAATATTGAAAATTTTTATTTTTATTTAAATTTAAGCAGTCACATACTTCTGTTCTGAGTTTTAAACGTTAGTTGTTTATCTATATTTTAATCATAAAATTTAAAAAATTCACTCTATGAAGATTTTAAAATCTGTAAGTTCTAAGGAGAAAGTTATTTTATTTAATCAAAATTTATTTGTAGTTATTTATGAGGTCATAAAATGCAGTAGCTCATAATATGAACTGAAATATTTTGCAGTAAAAAATGATATTTAAGAACTGATGGGTTAAAAATAATTGGGGAAAAATGTTACTTTTACCAAGGTTGGCAGCTATGTATACTTAAAGATGATTAATATTTGTGTTATATGTGATAAACTATTATAATCAAGCATCATTTATTAATATACATATTCATAGTTTGCCTTTTACGTCGAAAATTGGATGACATATTTATGTATAAACCAGTTTTATAAATTTTATGTAAAAATGATTTAAATTTAATTAACATACTTTTTGCTTTTATCCATCATTTAGAGTAGATATTTTTATAAACCTTTCTTTCCATATTTTCTTATTTTGAAACAAAATGAGATTATTAGTTTAAAAATATTACAGCATTAATTCGTGTATAATTCGTACATTAAAAATATGTAAAAAATACTCAAGATGCACGTTATACTTAAAGTAATTTTCCCTACTTCAGTTAATCGCAGGGTATACGTATAAATTAAGATAATATTCAAGGAAGGAAATAAAAAGAGAAACATCTAGAAATATCAAAAGAATCTAGAAATTAGAAATATCAAGGCATCTTTATCCTATTCCTATTGTACTTCTTTTGTACATCAGTGCTAACAATAATTATCAAGGCTGAATGCCGAATTTCCATCTTGAAGCATCGTTCCCATTTTTTTTTTTTGTTTATAGAACTACTCTCAGAAATTAAATACTAGAGTATAACTAGATCACTTATCTTGCTCGTATGTTGTCATAAAACTTTGTAATTCATGTTATTCTACATAATATGTATCGATATTTTAAAAGGCATATTGAAAAAATAGAGACAAAATTTGTGTGTCACCTGAAATAATGAATCAATTATATACTGACGTAGGCACACTCTGAAAGTTGAAGTATATCGTCATTGCATACTGTAAGTAATGAATTTAATTAAATAAAACCAAATTTCTTTAATCACTACTGAAATACATTATAGGAACTTGATTATAAACATTGTCATTTTTTTATATTGTGTAATTATAATAGTGCCTATGTAGAAGATATTTCATTTCAAAAGCTTTCGTTATTCCCCAAAGATTTATCAACTGAAAATAATAAAACTATTTTTATTAGTACATATGCACCTTAGTAACATTTCTGTGTTTACTCCTTAGATACTCTGTACTTACCTGGGAAAAACAAAATCGAGCTTTTTCGTCATTCAGTAGAGGAGAAAACTCAAGTTTTCAAGGACTTCTTAAAAGCTCTTAATATAAATAAGTAAGTTTTTGTATGTATGCCATTCCTCAACATAACGCAAGGTATGAGAAATGGTACACAATTGTTTCATACGATGCTGTTTGATTTGGGTTTGATAAAAGAAACTTGAAAGAGAGTAAAAGCCTTATCACACGTCAACATGTGAGTGTTAGTTTGTTTCTTACTGGTGAAGAATGTACAGATTTCTTGTTGTACAACGAAAAATTTTGTAACAATCTCATAATAAGGACTTTAATAGGGCGGAAATTTTTCACTATCACGAAAAATCCACGTTTTCTTCAACGTAACGCTGTTTCAACGCAGCTTTTTCAACACATATTTGTTGACATGTGATAAGGTCTTGAAAATAAGCTTAAGTGACAAAACTACGCTTTTGCTAGATAGGGTTAAATGGGCAGTAGCCCTAGGGAACAAGTCTTTTGGGGTAGCAATTTCGATAGCTCTCAAATCAGTTTGACATACATACGAAATAATGTAAATTCTAAAAAAAAAACTTAGCAGCAATTTACTTTAACGGATGATGACTAACATCCCACGCACACGTACCTTAGGTAGGGCTAGGTGTGTAGCCTTGGGCATTTGATTAGGGGAAGGGGTTTTCAAAGAATCTAAGATATTTAAGAATACTTTCTGTAACTTAGTGGAGTGAGAAAAGATGTCGAATGAAAAATAAGAAGACAAAGCAAGAAATTACTAACGGGTGAGAAACCAAGTTCTTCCAAATGAACAAGTTTTATGATATCAATAACTATCTGAATAATTTGATAATTGCAGATTTCTGAGAACTTTACAGGTCTAAACCTGTTATTTTTGCTAGCTATTTTATCATTAATAGTTAAAGTGAAAGCATATTTTTAAACCAAAAATGGTAGATTAAAAGAACTTATATATGTTTGCCTGTTACACGTAAATTGGGATTTCCACTATTCTTAAGTTTTTTCCTACCCGTATTTATTAAACCATTTAATTTCAATTAAATAAATGTTGATTATATATTTCTACTGATATTTTCTGTGGTGATCATTCCAATAAGAGGAGAGAGGCTATGAGAGATATCCATCTCGGGCCTTAATTGCTGTAGATTCGCCACTGACTTCTCTAACTTTCCCTTTTCTGGGAGGGGTTGTATAAAATGTATTTTCTTCTTTAGCAGGGTGCATTGTTGTTAGTAGCTCACGGTCGGGAAATGTCTTAGGACGGCACAGCAATGCTAACTGTTGAACAGCGGTTAACATCCTGAACATTAAGGCTTCAATATTAGACATTAATATTCCAATTTTGGGACAATTTTTACTAAAATATGAAAACATCAATGTCATTAAGAAGCAAAAGTTAAATATTTTTTCCAATGCAACAGGTAGAATAGACAATTATCCTAACAGTATACTTCGATCAAATACACAAGTATTCTATCTCGGCTGCAAAACTATTACTCATTTAGCGCTACCAGGGGAGGAGGTGTAGCTTAAGAGATGATGCAAACATGAGTAGCATTGCCCCCACTGGGTCCTCGTAATCTGGAAGTTAGGATAAAGCAGAAAAGCAGAAAACCCAACAACTTGGTCTGTGATCTCCAGAGGTACAGTCTGAATTTGAAAGTCATTGCGACCCCGAACATATTTTACGCGCCCCAACCACCATCAGTGAACACGAAGTTCTTTTGGCAGGTTTCAAACCCGTTACCCTACGGCTATGAGTTCGATACCTTTACTGCTGTTTCATAGCTTAAAAATAGCAACTTTGACATTCAGAGATACTTCATCTTATTTCCATGCGAAAGCAGGAATTAAGCCCATCTTGTGCCTGTTTTTAATCTCTTCTATTATAACTTGACAGTTAAGAGATTTTTGAAAAATTTTTTTTCATTCATTTAAAATTAATATGTTTCTTCCCCAGCTCTAAAATAGATATAATGATTATCCTATTTTAATCGTTTTTGTGCTTTTGTATTTGCTTAATTTATAATTTTTAAAACCACCGATTTCGTATATTTTAACTGTAATATTTAAAATACTTAACATTTATTATATGGATCAAAATTATACAACCGAAAATTTTGTAAATATTTTAGACTATATTTTTTCCATATAATACGATCTCAAAAATATATATCTTGAAACTTTAAGAAATCAATTTTTGTTTTCTTAACTAAATATTTTTTTTTCTTTAGGTTAGATGCAATTATTGCTCACAGCAGTGCAATATATCCAGCCCTAAGGCTTGTTCTTGATAGTGAATTGGGAGTCAAATGTCAAGTATTATTCAACACTGGAGGACATAAAAAAACAATGTAAATTTAATTTCTATTACTAGTCAATACTTATTCACTTATTACTAAGAAATATAGATCTCCAACATATTTAAGCAGTGACCTGTAAACTAACTGTATAAACTGTATAAACTGACTGTAGAAACTGTGTTATCCATTAGTATATGCTATGTAATTATAATTAAAATGCTTCATTTTACAAAACTTACTTAATAAAATAGTGAGCTAAATTTGTAACTATATATATATATATATATATATATATATATATATATATATATAGATGTATATGTATGCAATGTATGTGATATCTATATATAGATGATAAAATATAAGGTTTTATTACCTTTTATTAAATTATATAGATTGTATAGCTTTGTATTTAAAATTCCATTATGATTATTGATTAAGTAAAGTATGCTATTCAAATTTATCTTTCAGAACCATGAGGCCTTATTGGATTGTATGGTCATGTTCCTGGTTGTACTTAACGCCCCTTGGGAGAATATTTGTTCAAAAAACTGGAAAATTTATAATGAGGTACATTATGAGAACACCTATTAAAGATGATAATTTTGATGGAATCATGCTTTTGGCTATCACTATGATATTTTCACAGTACTGGAATGTAAGAAATTTTTGCATTGATTATCAACTTCATATTATGTGCTATATTATTCATAGTACTTTCTTTATTGTACTTTAAATTATATCTAAACATGTTTGATACTTTAAATTTTATAATACTGTATTTGATATGGTCATATTGTATCTAAAAAGGTATCCGGGAAATGCCGGTTTCCAACTTCCCCTCTTTGCTACTGAAAAAAAATTGTCTTGTCCATGTTACCTTCAATTTTCCTTGGGCTGACGTTTCTTTTTTCTCCGTGTTCCTCTATTTTTCTTATTACGGTCTTGGCTCCATTAAATCACTGGCTGATATCTCTACTCACTTTTTTTTGGGTGATAATCTTCGTTTACTGCTGGCGGAACTTTCTGCCGACAATTGTCATGAATTGTGTTGTGTGAGATGGGGATCATTTGACCAATATTTTTTTAAGCTATCCCCCCACCTCCGTTTTAAGAGAATATTATTCTACTGATTTAGCCATTTTTTATTACATTTTTTTGGGGGGGAAATAATGCTTTTGCTAACAAATTCTCTATCACCTCAGCAAGTCCCGAATGTTAGAATAAAGTTCCAGCACTGTTAATCCAATATTGCTCGTCTGTCATTTTATTTTTAAAATCGATATGGCCAGAAATTTATTAAGTTGGTTCCTATAGACCCAGGCATTTTACTACTTTGATGTGGACGTCATATCTTGTGCCTCCTAACTTAAAAGAACGGGGGAAGAGTTTTGCAGCTTTTATCATGTGTAATCGTGGTTCATTCAGAGTACACTTCGTTAACTACACTAACTTGATTTTCTTCAGCCAATAATTTGTTTCTCACTGCTTAAAAATGTTTTATGTTTGAATATTGTTGTGATGATATTCTTGAATTAAAATGTATTCACCTTAAAACTATTTCATTTTAGTAGTTATAGATATATAGTATTTAAATTGAGATTTAAAATAAGTAACAGTATTTATCGCCTATGACAGGTAACTTTTTTTTTCTTTTCAAAAAAATAATAGCAAAATACTATTTTTGTGACGCACATCTTAAATTTGATATACGAGTTACTTTTGGAATAGTAAACCAATTGCTATGTGGACCCAAAGAATCAAGCTGCAATGCTTTTTTGATGCCATCTAAAAATGACTCCATTCTTAAGGAAATCATTCCTGCTTGTTACCCGTCGTCTGAGGTCATTAACCGGGTTTCAGTTACTGTAAAATGTGCTTGCAACTGAAATTGAAAACCTTGTACACCAAGGGGTGTTTCATGGGGTGTTGTACAATGCATTATATTTTCTTTCTTCATCTTCATAAGAAAAAAGTGTTTTGTGACAATAGGTGAATAGGATGGAGAAGATAAGTAATTATATTGCAGTATTTAAGTTGCAAGCAGTGCAAGATGCAACAGAAAATGGGGACATTCACGTTGAAAATTTGTCGTTCAAAATTAATAATTAGTGTCACTAGCACTGGTGTATAGATGCAGCCACTACTTCTACTGAGTAATATATTTGCTTTTTAATTTCTTCTTAAAACCTATCTTTATTATACAAATATCAATGGGTTTGCAGGAAGCAGTAAAAATTATTCCAATTATAATGCTTATCTTGAATTTTTGCCATAACCCTTTGCAAAAAAGAAATGTTCATTCTACATGGGTAAGTATAGTATTTAAAAAATTGTTGAAATTTTCCTTTCTGTATTTCTACTTAATGATCGTTGAACTGTAAAATTTCTTATTTCTATTTATAACTAAAATTGATACATAGACATGTTTAAGAAGAGTGTTTATTATTTTTAAATAATGCTTTTACCTATAGAAGACAAATGTCTTACTTTTTCTTATATGTGTTAAGAATATTTTTAAATGCTCATTAATCTTTATTGACACTAAAAATATTTTGTACTTTTAAATGGATCTCCAGCTTTTATATTTTGGGAGATAATTTTGAGTGTAAGACTGAATACTATGAAATAAGTTGATCTCTCTTACTTTAGGATATCAAATTTTTTTAAAGCTATTTCTGTATCTTTTTTACCACAATATTTGGGTATATTTGCCATAAACTTTACAATTTAAATTATTGCACTGTTTTATATTATTTTAAAAAATTACTTTCTTTCATAGGCTAAAGAACAGTTCCATGAAATAGCTAAAAGGAAAATTCCAACCTTGTATTGCTTCAGTGAAGATGACAAAGTTGTTGAGAGAAAGTTAACTTATGAAGTAGTTTCTCTTCTTGGTGCATCTTTAGAAAATATAAATTATTATGACAAAGAAGCAAATTTAGAGATAATAGGTGATTTTCTTTTCTATAAAAAGGATTTTTTTACATTTATTTTTTTACATTTAATGTATGTGTAAAAATGATTTTTTACATAAATATTTAACATAAATTCTTAGCTATACTTTTAAGGAAATATTGTTTATTGATTATTTAATTTATGCAGAATAATTCCCTTTGTGATGATGTAATATATAGATTTAACTGTTAGTTTATTGACACTTAATTTGGTTTTAAGAAATCATCAAATAAAATATTTGATTTTATAAAATCATCCCATGTAAAAGATTACAGTGACTTTAAAATAACTCAATTCATTATTGAAATTTCTTTTATAGTCAATGTCATATCAGGTTACTCTGCTGTTTTTTTTGTATACTTACATTTACTAGACATGTTCTAATGATCAATAGAGGAAATTAAAATGTGCAATAACAGCTGTGTATTTATGTATGATTTATTCTCTCAATTTTATGTCACTTATAAAGTCTTATTTACTTGTGTAAGAATAAATATTCCATAATAAAAAACATTAAAGAACATAAGACAATAATCGAAAAAATAAATTACTTAAATAGACTATTTAAATTTTTTAACAAGATAAAAGAATTTAAATCAACAAAAACATGCAAAAATTATGGAATATAAACACTGTATTAATCTAGAGCAGTTATTTAAATTTTGCAAAACTAACTCCCCAGTACTACAGTTCTTATTGGACCATGACCTACCCAATAGTACAATTCCAAAGTTGTCTGTCTTTTGCAAGACAGACAGTTCTTTTGTCTTTTGCTTTCCAATTTGTGATCTTAAGTGTCTCTAGATCCATCTCCACTTCATTGATTCATCTCTTTCTGGGTCTACCCCTTTTCTTTTGTAATTTTGCAACACAGTGACAGAAACTAACTGGTTTTAAGTAGGTTTCAACTCACTTTTCATATTTAAAATACTTTCAAAGTGGCCTGTGTTTGCTTAACTCTATAAAATTAGGAGCAAATAATAATTAAATACAGAGATAAAAAATGTTTCATCAAAAATAACCAGTTTTTTTTTCTGAAAAAAAAAGAGGATAGCATTTTGGTGTAATATGTACTGTTTATTGATATTTTTTTTAAGAAATTATTACCTTAAAAGTTCTATATGTTATGTTTATAAATCAAATGAAAGGTACTAGTGTATGCATTATATAATTCATTTAACTTGTTATAAAAAAAATTGAGCTTTTTTCTATAGTCACATAGAAAACTGACTATCTTTTCATTATTCCTACAACATTTTATCCTTTTCTGTACTGCACAGAACATTTAGAAAAAGAAGTTGATAGGACTATGAATCTCTTAATAACTAACCTATTTTAACACATTTCTTTTTTAAAATCACCTGCAACATACTAAAATATAATTTTTTACACATGCTAATTTGTAATCTTCATGAAGAAAATACAAAATTTGTTAATTAAGTTCATTACTACATCATTAAAAATATTATTTTCTAGAAAACATACTAAGTGTAGAAGAAGCAGCTTTGTTAGTAATCAATATTTTTTTCCTTAACAGTGTGTCAAATTTAAATTTATTTAAATGCTATAAAATATGTAATAAATGAATCATAATTATTTCTATAGTTTCAACAGAGTCTAAGTTAGTAGGTACTTAAAAGTGTCCTTTAAAAAAAAAGATGGCAGAGAAAAAAAATTATTTCTTTTAAAAAAATGTAGTCTGTTTTCTAAATAAAATTTCTTAAATGGGATGGCAATGCTAACAATCAAGATTTCAATCAAATTACTTTTATTAAGAACTTTTATATAACAGTGATCATCTTTGAGAAACAAATGTGTTCAATAATTAAGAGCAATCAAATACTGTAATAATGTCTTTACTTATTATTTTAATGCAAATCTTATTTATTGATATCTTCAGTCATTATTTTGATATAAATATTGTTGATTTTTCAGTTTATCAATGTAATATATTTATAAGTTATTTGAAAATGTAACTATTGAATCCTTGGCATAAAGGGAAGGATATGTCAACAAACTTTTGCATGATAAATCAAATTTCTAGCTCAGAACATTAATTACATTTGTATAATATTTATTGTTGATATTTGCTATAGTTTACTTGGAATGATCCAAACTATTACCACTGTCTCAGACAGTATTATTTAAATTGTTTAATTATATTTACAACTGAATGAATAACATTCATCAATGTTTTATGATTTTTTTATGTATATAAGGAAAATTGCAGAACATTTCAATCTTTGAAATAATTATTTAGTTAAAAGTAATATTACAAGGTTGCAGTTATTTTGAAATATGTTTTATACCTATTCTGTTGTATACATTTGCATGCATTATATATCTATACATATTCTTAAATTCATATGTATATGTTATTTTATATTAATTTTCTGCTAAACAATTTTTTACAGGCAAAGATCTTTCATGGTTGAGATTGATCTCATTTAAAGAAGGCTCCCATTATGTTTTCCGAAAATATCCTGAAATATGCAATAAAGAAGTCATAAACTTGCTTCGAAAAGTTGAATCCTCTTCTAGAATGGGTTGATAAACATTAGTTTATAATTCAGTGGTTGATTAAGTGAATTGCTCAAGTGAAAACTGTTCAAGAAGATGCCTAGTATTTTTAAGAATTGTATTTTTGTAATATAAATTATTTATGTGTTATGTTTAGTAAATTTGTTATACAATACAACTTGGTCTTTACTTTATTCTATTTTCAATTTACATTATTCTCTAAAATCTCGTTATCTTCGGTTTCCTGTAGAGCAGGCACTCTTAATATTTAAGCAGAATGGTTAAATAAAATTCAAGATGTCTATTCCAAAAAAACATTGAAACAACATCATTCATTGCGGGATGCAGGCTTGAAATATATAATTTAGCACTTAAAGTATACAATTGACTACTACCATTAGTAGTCATCGAAACTTACATTCATACCGTTCTTTATCTAATTCAATTAATTTTCAAAATGTTGTAATAAATGTATTTAAATATTAATTAATACAAGAGTTAGATTTTATGAAGGCCAAGAGGAAGACTTGCTTAGACCGCAATGGTACATATTTCATAGTTGTGGTATAGATACGCGGTTCTCAAACTGAACTAAATGCTATGGCAACCAGGGTTCTCCACTCGAAAAAAATGTACCATAACCTGGGGTTCCATGATACACAGTTTGAAGGCCAAGGTCAAATGTTTTCAGAAACCCACCAGTCTACTGTTTAGGTAAAGATACAATATAAACTTCTGTTTGTAAAAAATGCAACACCAAGAAGGAATGACATTGTTGATCAGAGATTTTAGCGTATGCCCTCTGCACTGCTATTTAAAAAGAGGGTTGTGGCGGGACGGTTAAAATAGACTTTAGTTATGTAAGAGTGTTAAACATTTGGTGAAACGTGACTATAACTATGCCTCATCAACAAAAGATGGTGTCATTTTAACGAACAAGTTTGAACGAAGGAGAATCATCAGTCTTCGTGAAAGAGGAATTTGATATCATGCAATAGTAGCTCGTGTGCCGTGTAACAGCAACACAGTTCTGCGAGGGTGGAAGCAATGGACGGTTTTACTCCTAACACACATTTAGCTCATAAAGAATGAAAATTCCATGGGAGGAAGGAAAATTCGCATCAACTATATAGTAGTAGAACCCAACCCGGAGAATAACCCTGGGAAGACCGTCGAAACCCAATATTTATTGAAATATATTTAAACAAATTACTCTTCTGCTTCACTGTAGGTGAATTTTTATGAATAATTATAGAAGTAATCGACGTTTATGGCCAGGACCACAACCAACCCCCAAAAGAAGTTTACGGGTGCAAATGCCATTGACATGATATATCCACATTCACAATTACAAATTTATTTAGAAAATCATTTCTGCTCTTTGTACATACTACTGAAACATTGCAGGATTTTGAAGATTTCTTACAACAGTTAAAATTTCTTACAATTTATATTCAAATCAACTTAAATAGTTTTTACAAATGTTACATTTTTTAAGCAGCAATGGATGGACGAGAACCGGGCGACTCGCATATCCAGGAGTAGACGCCGAAAGGTGAAGTCAATGTGAGATGACAATTTGTCCGCATGGTACTGACGAACGGTACAGATTCATCGCGAGATTGGTAGCACATTGGTCCACTGCTACAGGTGTATTACTGTCTCCTTTGTCAGTTTGTCGACGCCTGCTGCTCCATGGATTGCGTGCAAGAACTCCTTAATATTGGGACCATCGACGTCTGAGGCTGCAATGAACTCGTGAACATAGAGACTGGCGTGCCGATTAGCAATAGGTGTTCTTTCTAATGAATCCCGCTTTGATTTGTGTGCACTATTATGTCCTCATTCATGTTGGACGCTATGGCTGTTAACACAACCTTCCGGAATGCATTATTAAACGTTATACTAGAGGAACACCCGAAACTATGATCTGGGATGCGATTACGTGAACGATCTTCGTTGCTTTGTACAGCGAGTAATTTTAACAGCAACATACCCATCAGTGAAGTGCTGGAGATCGAAGTTGTTCATTTCCCTCAAATCATTCCTGGAGCTGTATTTCAACAGGACAACGTACTCCTGAATGTTGAAAGGGCTTCTTTTCAGCAGAACTAATACAGCCTCTACTGTGACCTGCTTATTCTTCAAATATGTCATCTACTGAACATATGTGGGATTTTATTGGTCAGCGACTCGTCCGTATTTCTCTTTTAACAGCTTAAACAGATAAACTTTGGGCACACATACAAACAACATGGAATGTTCTTCCCCAAACAAGCCTTTAAAGTCTGTTTGACTCTGCCACGTCCTATAGGAGTACTTATTGCAGCGCTTGATGGCTGCACCAAATACTGATTTCGGATACTTAATATTGTTTTTATCTTTGAAAATGCAATCGTTTATTTGTACAAGTCGTTCGCGGAGGAAATTTCATTTAATTCCGATGATTCTTTCATGGCGTTGCATTTTTTACAAACAGAATTTTACTTTTTAAGACAAAATAAATGTAGGTTTTTAGAAAGAGACTATCTGGAATGAACACTGTGGTGAAATGGTATTAATCGTTATGAACCCAATTTTTATTTTTTCCCGATTTTATTTTGTCCCCATAGGACAACATTATTGGAAAAAAAATGAAAAAAAAATACATTAGCTGTTGCTGTCATAATTTAATACAGTTTTCCAAAGAATCAGAATTTTTAAAAAATCAGTTGATTGGAATTCAGCGGCGTAGCTTAGTTTTTTACAGCCTGTGGCAGATGCTAAATTTGCCACCTCCCCCCCCCCCATAAAGCAATAATATACAGATAAACTTTTTTAGAGCGAAGGAAATATTAAACTGCAAAGAAATAATTTTTCAAATTTAACTATGAATTTTACGTATAATATTAATAAATTATTATCTAAAACCAAGAAACTTTTTCATTAATCGAAAATTATAATAGATATTAAAAAATTGGAGACTGGCGATATGATCTATGATAAAGACTTTTTATCACTGAATAAATATTTTTTATCATCAGTTATCAATATATTATGTATACTAATATAATTCTCCTTAATATTTATTCAACGATACAATTGGACCCCCCTGGATAAGCACCTCCCTTTGTGACTCCTACACTACGCTATTATTTGTATTGTAAACTGTTAGAATTATAAACTGTTTTAATATAAACAGATGAAATTAATAATAGGAACATTTACGCTAGCTTCACACAGTATTGCTAGATAGAATTATATTAAAAATTATTCGATAAGCTAACTATCAATGTTATTTTTTTAAACACCAAAGTAAACGGGTAGTAGAAATGAGACTGTAAATTCAGCGTGTATTACAAAGATGTGTTTCAAGGATTACGTTGTTAACTGCGCACATTTTTTCTTTTAGAAATTCCTTACAATTCCTAAAACTACAAATGAATAAATAAATAAATAAAATAAAAAAAGGTGGGGTGAATGGAATTTTTTTTTTTTATGCGGTAAGATATCCTGAGTGTTTCGTAGTCCTAATATGATCATTCTTAAAACGTAGACGAAAAGCATGCTGCACTGTTATTACTAACTTAGTCTTACTAAACTAAAGAATATAGCCGTCTCTTGAGAGGAAGTCATCTTCTCAACAGACTGAGTTTATAGCCAATTTCACTATCTTTCACAAGTGGAGAGCCACACAATGGCAATTCTCTGAAAATGAAGGACATACCTTGTCCAGTAACAGAACTTTCATTCATAAGATCATTATTTTTTCCTAAATATAACGATTTAAAATTGAGTCTTTCTTTTTAATACACACTGTATTTTAAATTGTAGAGAACTGAAGTTTTAAAACGTACTGTAAATTTTATGCATAAGGCATCGAAATTGACTCTTTATTATACCATTTTTAAAAGTATTGCTAAAAAATTCAAATTCTTTCAATGATTTAATTAAATAAAATATCATAAATATCCAAATACATTTATATTTTTAATCTTAGACGATGTTTATCTTCTCGGAGTTATATTTAACATTTTCAACAAGTTTCCTATTTGTATTAAATGATGATACATCTTTTCCAGTCTTTGTAATCCTTTTATACACTGATTATTAATAGCTATGGAAAATCAATTAAGAAGTTTATCAGGTATTTTAATCATAAACTACTTAAAATGTATTAGTTATGGCGAACACAACCCTAGTTTCCCTACATAAAAAAAACTGGTCAAAATCATCTTCTATCAGAAAAATAATTTAAAAGAATTTTTGATTTCAGATCTATAATGCTGATTTACTAACAAGCTTCGACTTGAAACCTCTATTAATTTAAGTTTTCAAATGAGACAGTATTGCATGCCTTAATGACATTTATTCCCTTCATAAGAGTCGGAAACATTTAGTTGCCTAATAGTAGATATGATTTATATAACTTAAAATCATTCGGAACATTTGCTGTCAATTCATTCAGAAATATCACATCTTTCTACCAGTATGGTATCTCTATTTTGCACTTTCAAATGCTTGGCGTTTTTTGTCACATCGTTAACAGCTCATTTTCTTTAACGTCTCAGTCGAAATTTCAGATTTGATTTTCTTCATGAAGACTCGATTGGATTTTCTCCAGCTACCAGCCCGACGCGTTTTTTTCCTCCTCTTTACATTTTGAGCTGAATTATAACTCTTCCCCGTTCGCTAAGATCTGCAATTCTCTTACCTCTTTTCCCTCTTAATATGACAAGTGATAAAAATAGCAACGGATCAACTTAAAGAAGGGAGACCATGGTCCATAAGACTCAAGGTCTATTAAAAACACTTAAAATGTATTCTCCGTGCAATTTTCTTTTAATTCTCTCAGAGAATGATGTAAAGGTTTTAAATAAATACTAATGGCCAGACTTACAATACCTGTTAGTTTAAATGCTTTAAAAGCTCTTCATCACAAACAGAATAATTCGGAATGTTTAGAATAGTTTATTTTTGTTGGCTATCCTCTGATATAATATTATTCATTTATTTAAATTTCTTTTGCTGGAATAGTTCTTTCCTGTAAGATAAATTATTGTTGGCCAACCTTAATTGTATGTATAATGAATTGACTAGAGTAATTTTTATTCTTCATTTTCGAATTTCATACGAAGTTTTCTACTTGTTAATCTGTAATTACAGGCCCAACTAACACTCAAAAACTGTGGAGATGACATGCCGCTATATGTATCTGAAGTAAATATTTCACATTTTTATTAATCCTAATACTATTTCCTAATAAAAACTAAATGATAATTCTACTTTTTCTTTTATATCACCATTGATAATTTACTCTAACTGTAATACACACAAACAATTGTTATCACCTTCAAAATCTCGAAGAATTGAAGACATAAAAATGATTAATTACCAAGAGTAGAAAAACGATTTGAGATCCGTTTTTGTGTAATATTAATTTCTTTTATTCCACGACGACTTTTCTATTAACGAAATGTAATGTGTCTAATTAATTCATAATACAAATAAGAAAGGCTGACGCATGACGTACTCATTTATCTTTATCAACAGCCCTAACAGAAGAACACACAAGAGATTTTATCTTCTAAAATAATAACCCCTTTTAAAATGAAGCAAGGCAGTAAGACAGGGGTGAAAAAATGATTTAGTGGCCATGAAATGCTACGCAGTCTTTCTCTTTAAAAATCTTATATTAAAACTAACGATTAAGAAATGCGGATACTTTTTCAGAGAGATTTATTCTTATTACCAGGACAGTTTTCAAAACAATATTGCCCTTCTTTTGACAGTACAGGATTTGAATCCGATAATAAAATTAAGTAGACAGACCTTGATTTGTAAAACTTGACTAAGTAAAAATGACCTAGGACGCTTTAGTAACACTTTCAGTAAAATAATGTATCCAAAATGTAGCCTCTTATAAATGTACATTAAAGGCAAACATTAAATATTTTTCTGCATTAAGCTCAACTCTATTTAATTCATATTTTTATTAATATGCTTAATTTTTTTCTGGAAATAAAATGTTGGAAATATATTGTCTGTGCAGAGTCATCAATCACGTAATTTTTTTTATAATATTCTAGCCAAGAACTAGCATATTTATCTGGGTATAATATTCTACAGTTGTAATTAGTTGCTTGAAGTTGAACTAATTTTTAAAATAAATATTTCAAACACATTATACCTTACTTCTTTTTATACATACATATGTAATTTTCTAAAGGTGTTTTATTAAAAAAAAAAAAAAAATCAGGAACTTCTAATTGTAAAACTTAAAATCAACAAAGAATGCGCTGAAAGAGTGCGCACTAAAAAATTATATATTTTAAATGACTTCTTTAATGGTTATTACATGGTTATTATAATTGTTAAAACTTTGAAAATGTTTAATGATATTTTAAACTATTTTAATGAAAAATAAAAAAGATGAAGCTGTAGATTTTCATCATTAAAAATAACATATATTTTATAATATTATAAAAGATCGCTGTATACTTAATGCAAAATAATATTTGAAACATGTATTTCTTAAAAATGCATCAGACTATAGGCATGAAATTGAAAAATATTGAACACTGAATAACAAAAAGTAGAATTTATTGAATTTTGTATGGAAAAATATATTTAAAAGAACTTTAAACAAAATGCGTCTGATTATACAATATTAAAGATTTTTAACTAAATGTTAAACAGTAGGTTATCTTCCAAAAACGATTTAGTATTTTATGTTTAAAAACGAGGAGAAATTATCTATTTATTCTTTTTTTAAATGCTTACTTTAATGAGGTTACAGAAAAAACTGTATTCTTTCTCTAAAAATTTAAAAACCTGATTGGAATTTTGAATTTCACTATCTTTGAACTCCAAACATATAAAATTGTTCCTTTTTAATGTTTTTCACGTTTTGAAATTTAAAATTGACACCTGACAGTTTTTTGTGTTAAAACTATGAAGCAATATGCGACTTCCTGACCTGAATAATTACTGTAAAGCTTTTACACCATTACCGAAACAGGTTTCTATCTAAATTGGTTATAATAAAATACAATCATTTAGTACAACGCAAAAGATTTTTAAATCACTTCTTACCCAACCGATTTTTAAGAAAATGAAAAAAAAAAAAAAGAAATAGAAATTCGTCCTGCAGAAAAAGAAAATCAACTTCCTTCCCTCGCAAACAATAAAAAATTTCTTAAGTTCCCTTTAATAAGAACTGGAAATGTTTCCACTACAAATTCAACCCACTAATTTCATATAATGAAAAAGACAAATTTTCAGGTGATTTCTCGTATGAAATAAAATATATATTCCCGAAACTTTATATTTAATATCTATAATACAATTTATATTTTTGTAGATATCCATAACATTAATATCATACACGAAAAAAAATGAACTACCCGGGTCTACCAAAAGTAACTGGACTCAAGTTTAAAAATATTTTGGGGATTATTTCAGAAAAACAAAATATTTACCTATATAAGGGGTGGAATATACCCATTCTTTTTATTTCAAAACTTCTGTTCCTCATCCAGAAAAACAATTCAAGAAATTCTTTTCACAAATTTAATTATTTGCTTTAATTTATCAATGCTCATTATGAATCCTAATATATAGGTTTCTTTTACTGAGGCTCAAAACATAATATTTACTAAAAGTTATGTTTATTTTTCATCACACATAAAGCTCCAACTTAATATTTGCAAATCATCTCAAATATAAGCTCTTATTCCCCTACCATCTGTATATTGTTTTTTTAGTTATGAAACAGTTTTCCCATGTCTTTATGTTTTGAAATTTGAAATGAAACCACCATTATGCATAGAATTAAATCAAAGAGGGAAGAAAATCCATACTTTTGCAACATTAATTAAACACACAATTTAAACCAGGGTTGGGAAAACGTTTTATGGAACGGACTGAAAAAGAAAAGAAAAATATTCTTCGAGCCAATGTAATGTATTCCAAAATGTTAACAACTGCAAAAAATATTTCAAGATTCATTCATTTTTAACACCAATAAGACAGCCTAAAACAACTTGACATTTTTTAGAAGCTATTTATTTTGAGGTTGAAATATTTTCAAACAACCACAATATTCAAAACAAGCATTAGACTTTTTTTAATAATTTCAATACCATACACAATGGTGCTATCTTTACATGTGAAATATTTAATTTTAGAACCTTGTCGAAAAAACACACTGTAAGAAATTTAAAATGAATATTCTCTCAAATATAAGCTCTAATTCACCTACCATCTGTATATTGGATTCCTCTAGTTAGGACGAAAAAGTTCTCCCATTTATGTATGTTTTAAAATTTGAAAAAAACAAAAACCACCATTACGAGTATAATTAAATCAAAGAGGAAAGAAATTATCCCTACACTCGTATTTTAGATAATAATTTTCCTTATTGTAATTTATTTCATAAATATATAATATATAATTATATAATATATAATTATATAATATATAATTATATAGTATATAATTATATAATATATAATTATATAATATATAAATATATAATTTTTTAATTTCTGGCGGGCCGGGCCAGGCCCACAGGCCGGAGTTTTCTCCTCCCTGATTTAAGTACACCTCCAATAATTAATTTTGTGCAAAGTTATAATCTTCAACTTTGGAAATAAAAAATATTGATAAAAGTTTCTTTGTGTGTATCAGTCTTCAAATTGTATTTGTCTACAAATATTGGGTTGTTTCTTCCTGACTGGAAATCTCTTACTCATTAATAGTATTCGAAAGCTTTATCAGATACTATTCTTATTCGCTTTAACAACCTGAACAGAAACAACACACTTCATATAACAACATATTTCATTAAATATTTGCCAGACCAAAGTGTGTTTAGGTGTAAGTTGTTTAATATTCATTTTTTGCATATTAACCTTTTATATCTCAACAACCCCAAATGAAAAACATATATTTTCTAGAATGCTACATACATTATTTTAAACATCTAAAATTACTTTGTTGAATTTGAAATGCAAAAACATATATTTGAAAAAAAAATATACCCAAACGAAAAACATATATTTTCTAGAATGCTACATACATTATTTTAAACATCTAAAATTACTTTGTTGAATTTGAAATGTAAACAAAAATGTATTAGCAAAAATGTTTTTTTCTAGAATAAAAAAAATTACGTATTTTCTTTTATTAATATTGTAAATTTTTTTACACAAAAATTATCTTTACATAAAGAATTACATAAAGTCATTCACTTTTGTAAATATTGCTGATTTGCAACACGATAAAAAGGGTTAAAAATAATAAATGTAAAATATATATTCATGTTCAAGTTCAATATGACACTACACATTTAAAAAAATACCAGCTGGATATTTTGTGGCTAAAAATGAAATTTCCATGCATGAAATTTTATTTTAGGCTTAGTTCAATTTTTATTCGGGTACCTACAATCCTCAAAATGCAATTAGACCTATCTCCAGATGCAATTCGAGAAACTTTCGTATCTGAGTGGGTTGTAACTTGGATTATCTTTTTGGAACTCATAAAAAAATATTTTTCATGTAAAAAGAACGTTATTTATAAATTATAAACAACTTTTTACTTCCCAAAATAATCTTGAGGCAACATACATACGAATGGCAAAAAGCCAGACTCAAGCATATCCAGTATTCAGCAAAAGTTAAAAATGCAAAGAAACCATCGAATGGCAACGATGCTGGATATCTGTTTAAAACATTACAATCATAAAAACAAAAAGAAAAACATGAAAAATCGGGGTAAAACTATTGCCAACGCGGAATTATAAAATACAGCAGTTTTAACTCATAATTTTTAATTTTTTTGGTGCTATATATTTTGAAAATTTGACGATAGTGCCTGCAAACTGATAATAGAAAGAGTGAACTATTTAGTGTTTACAAACATGCTCAATGACAAAAAGAATGTCAGGAGGAAAATTGCGGAATAATAAGAAAAATATATTAGAGCTGATTACTGTCAGTGAAAATGATTGACAAATAAACTGGAGCAAATGAAAGAACATTATATATATATATATATATATATATATATATATATATATATATACACACATATATATATACAATAGTTTAGGGATACGCTCGAGCAAATTTTAGGTGAAATATTAAGATATTATATGAATAATTTGAGGATAACCAACATTTCCTTAAATCTTAATGTTTAATGGAAATTTACCCTATAAACTAATAAATGGTAGAAAAATATTCATAAAAAATATTAAAAAACAGTTAATGTGTTATTAGCTTTGGTAAATCGCAAAAATTTCTGTACAATAGTTAAAGTTTGAAGATGTAAAAATATAAAGGTTTCAAACATCAGGTTTCATAAAGTTTCAGACTTATAATCGGAAATATCAATACTGAGATCGCTAGCAGTGTTTAAATGGACAGAATGGCCCCATTTTTCATAACTTTGACAAATTTAATAATAGTTATCAGTATGTTTAGTAAGTTTGGTTTGAAGCACTACAGTATGAAGAATATTGAAAGAATTCTGAGTTACATAGCTAAATGTTTGTTTTTGCTATTCGGATAATTTTATTAGTTGGCTTCTGATCTTTGATTTTCGAGATTATCCATTTTCGTTACAGCCTTCGACTACTGAAAGATACAATTTGTAAATTTACTTTTGCATTTACAGGTAATTCAGTAAATGAAAACTAAAATGCTAGTTTACCAGCAAATTTGAAATAAAAGCTACGTAATAGGTACTAAATAGATGTAAAATGTAGTTTTGGTTTGTGCGTCTTATTTAAAAGCCAAAACTTTGAATATTAATTAATACAAAATGTAAACATTTAAATATTAACAAAACTTTAATAGTAATTTAATTATCAATTTATAAAAATATTGATAACAAATATAAAAAACTCTCAAATTAAAGGACGAGCATACACAGAATAATATATATATTTCAGATATTTATAGAGCTTCTAAAAAGATTAATTATTAATAATTAGGAATTAAGATTTAATTTTTGGTTTGCTATTGCATTTACACATATGAAGCATTCTCTGCGAATGTAACTCAGTTCCTCGATCTCCTCCCGCTTAGGGATGTGAAAAATTTCAAGGTGAAATATTAAGATATTTTATTTATAATTTGAGAGTAATCAAACCTTCCAAAAATATTAATATTTAAAATAAATTTATCCTATAAACCAATGTAGGGTAAATGTACAAGAAAGTTTAATAAAAAAAAGAGTTATTGCATTAGTTTAGATAACGAGAATCAATGAATTTATAATATTAAGGACTCATTTGAGGACTTGTTAAGCATACTACTCTTGAGTCTGTTTCAGTTCACGACACGTTTATACAGTTATTCTTCTATAAATATATTTATTGTGCTTCTAATAAGTGAAAATAGGAGTTAATCATACAAAAAAAACTGTCTTTAAAGTCCTTATTTTACTGTGCCGAACGATGGTCGAATGTTTAGAGAGCTCATGAATTCGTAGGTTCGAATCCCACTGGGGCATGGTTGTTCGCAGCCGTTTGAAATTGGCTTTAAGCAGTAGGTACCAGGTCTCATTAGTCCTTGTGTTGCGAAAAAGTAGACCGTAGCGTACCAAACCTAAGCTTATTTTACTGCGTTAGGTACCTAATGATGCATGCAAACACACATGTGTAGGTATGAATGTAAAATTAACATGTTAACATATGTATTCTTCATGATTAAATATGAAAATATTCATGGGAATAGGCAAGATTATATGCTATAGTTAAGCATATGAAGTGACTTGTTGGATATAGGTGATATTAGTATCGACAAATGCTTTTCGCAATATAAAAAATTGTGGGCCAAAATTTGGTCAATTTACGACAGACTGTAGGGATTTGAAGAAAGAACAAATATAAGAGTTTATGTTTATATTTCATACATACAAACATAAACTCTTTTTTGTAAATATATGATAAATAGATGATCAAAGGAACACGGATAACCAAGATACTCATAGGCTAACTAAAATTCAAAGACGAAGAAAAATTCGAAACCAAATTTTAAAAAAATCCTTTAAAATGACTGAGAGAAAGTGAGTTTGGTTTGGTTCAGTCATCCTTTTACAACACAATATTTAATTAGACCCGGACCTGCTGCTTAAAACTGATTTTGAATGTTGATAAACATCCGTGCTAGCAGCAGGAATGGAACCTGCGAACGTTGGTAATGGTCATCAATGATCCTGGAAGAGCTCATCAATTTGACCACTGTCTGCTCAAAGGGAGATAGAAATGAAAGCAAAGGAAATATCAAAAAGAAAAATAATGATGCTGATACTGATATCTACCTTCATTAAGGGAAAAGGGAGTTACTTTCGTGTAGTTAAGATAATACATGCTCAAGCCTTATCATTCCAGATGGTTATTCCATGATTTGTAGCTAACTAGATTAAAACAAGATTCAAAAATGTATTTAAAAAGCAATATTCAATAATTAGGAAACAAGATTCAATAATTATAGTTTTTCTTGTTGAAACTTCTGTGAATCTTTTTCCAATATTTAATTTATAATAATATTCTGAGAAATGAAAAAAAATATATAGTTTAAATAGATTTATTTTACAGATATATTAAGTCTTAGAAATTTTTCTCGTGTTTTAAATTGGGCACCCGTTTAATACAAAAATAACTTATACATATAATAAGAATGCAGTTATTTACTTCAGATAGCTAGTAGATTTTTCTAAAATCAATTAAATATAATTATATTTAATGAAATTTGATTATCAACTAATGACTTAGAATCTTATTCATTTAAAACTGATAATTTGTTTTAATTTTATTGAAGAAATTAGCACAGCATTAAAAATAATGAAAGTGGGGTAATTAACTTCCTTTAATGATATTTTAGTAAGAAAATAAAGCTAAATAGAACTTTACCAAATTAAATAACTTCTTTTATTGCTATTAATTGTCTCTCAGTGTTTAATTTTAAAAGACAATAATTTTAAAAACAGGGCAAAATTAAAAACTTTATTTCCTATTTATTGTTAATATTTTCTTTTTCCCTATTTATGCATTGAAATAAATAACTAAACTTATTATTACGGAAAATCCTTTCCGTTTATCGCAGAACAAATAAAACCGTAAAAAATGAATTTTTGCAAATATTTACTACTTGGATAATACAGCTTTTTAGAAAGTTTCTTGTTTACGTTGCAAGATAACATATTTCTTGCTAGAAATATGTGCAATAATCGATAAAATGGGGAACAAATAAAGTGTATTTTTCCACTCTGTAACTATATTTGATAAAACAGACTTTTGAATTGTTTTTGTTACTTTTAAGATTTCACTTTTAAGACGTCATAGTATTTCGAGAAAATGTAGTCTTTATCATTCTATAAAATAAAATACATTGCTTGTAAAAATACAATTGAAGTTCACAGAATAAAAAAGACAGTATCTATTTGATGTGATGTGAGAAAATTCGTTTCTAATTTATTAATTTAAAATGTTATTTTGTGGACAGGTGAATTTCTTTCGTTTTAAGTTGATGCATATATTTTATTCTATTTTAATTATTCTATAAAAGTAAATGATTTTTTAAAGTTAGATCATTATTTGTGATTTAGGAAAGATTTTATTCTAAACAAAACATAACAAAACTTTTTATTTTATAACTACTTAAAAATTGGCTGTTATAATGAAGACTTTTCAGCTAGAGAGATACTATGTCTCCTTAATGTTATCCTAATTTTGCCCCTTCCTTCGAAGTGTCTTTCAACACAAAAGCAAAACGTTATTTTCAGAATAGTGTTTCAAACAATCCTTTTTAAGTATTTATTCTCTAACAAAGGGTGATATTAAAATAATTTTGTTTAATGACCATTCATGAAATAGTTGGAAAAACTGTATCCTTAATATACCTTCAAAATTACTAATGTTTTAAAGAAGCGAAAAAAATAAAAGGTAATATTTGTCTGAAAGTCATTTATTTAATTTATGTTTTAATTAAATTAATCTAAACTGTATTTTACTCAACTTACTACAACTGAGTTCATGTAATGGGAAAATTCTATTGACTTTCAACTAGATCAGATTAATATTAGAAGACAGAACCGTGGTAACCTATTGCTTTCATGTATCAAGATAAGAACAGGAGAATTCTTAAGACACAGTGAAGTTTTATTCGAATAATAGAACCTAGATCCAGTAAAACCTACTTCATATACATTACCCACCTTCATATACATTACGTGTATGCACATAAAACTTAGAGGGATAAAATTTCTATCAGCTGATCAGTGGGTGGTAATAAGAGGAGATATTCATTCTCATGGCACTCAGTATCCGATAAGATCAAAATTGGGAAGCCCCTAACAGGGTGCAAAGTTGGTTCTCATACATGGGTCACCCCCAATAACGTAGCCAAAGGTTCTACAAAGTATTATGGTCGATTGTCTAACAACAAAAAGGCTTTTTTAGTGGAAGAAAAAGTTTAGAGTGGTATCTCTGAGAAGGCTTTTGTGCGAGATGGTTGCCATTGTATAACCAATATCATGATAAGAATGAAGGGTCAAAATCTGACATTGATAAAAATCTCTTTTTTGACGACACGTTTATTTCAAAAACCTGATTCATTCTGTCGCAAACCAACCTAACAGTTGTAATTACTGTAATGAATTATTATTTCCCCAAGTGAAATGAAATTTTAAAAGTGAATTTGTGTTATTGGTTATCTTATGTAGCTAAGAGAAACATGTTTTGGGAAACAAAATTGTCTAAATTTCATATACAAATTCTCATGTAAAAAATCTTTCGTATTTCAAATAACATTTCAAAATACTCTATTTGGATCCTCTATCACAGCTAACTACATCTTTGAATCAGATTAACTTAAGGATATAAAATATGATCTAGAGGAAAAGTGTTCAAACATAGTTGTAAATTTAGTACTTGAATTTGAGTAAAATCATTTCGAGTGATTTTAGATATCTGTTTTTTTTAATCATTTACTTTAATTTTAAATTTGAATGATTTTTGGGATAACAGTGCATCTCTACGATGGAGATTCTAATATAATTTTATGCAAAATTTCAGGACCTTGTAAACTTTAGTGCAAGTGAAATTTCCAAATTTTACATGAAATATATACTCACATTATAAAAATATATATTCTGTAGCAAAGAGAGGAGAGAACGTATTGTATACTGTTACTATTGAAATCTACGCTTTTGATGGAAGCATAGAAAACTAAGAGAAATTTAAAGTAAAACACTCAAAAAACATAATAAAATAGCAATAATAAGGAAATAATAAAATTTCAGCAATAAGCAAATCAAAACGTAGTGAAATTGATAGTTACGTAAGCAAGTACTTCTTCTCTTCCCCCCTCTTTCCAAAAAAAGATGGTGATCTCCCGTTAATTGTTTATCAATGCAAGGAGAGCAAAAATGTGTTAGTGACAAACACTCTCCCCCACGCTCTTGATATAATAGACAATGAGAGGAAATTTTGGAGTGAAAGAACATTGTGTAGACATTCTACACAGTTTTCTTTTCTGAAGTGGTCCCTATATACTCAAGGAAAATTAATTTGGTGAGGTGAGCGAATAACGTCCGATGTTCCATTAAAAACATAATATAAAGCAAAATAATTAAAACTAATTTTTATGAAAATATAAATAAATAACAATAAATAAATATGTAGCTGTGTTTCGGCCGTTCCCGTAAAGCAAGATGAAGAATTGCTTGCTTATTGTTAACAATTCACGGCTCTTCATTTTGACTTCAGAGAAAGATTTAAAGATATTCTTCATCTGGTTGTTGAATGTTGGACACTTCTGAATGCAAACGTACAAACCCAGATGATTATTTGCTGTTACCGAAACAGTTCACATTATTTTATAAATTGTTTTAGGAGAAGTGGGAATACCACGATAAATTAGTATTCTTCAGCACTTTTTCTTATTCACAGCTACCTATACAGTTAAATAATTGGGAACGTTTTTATTTAATAGAAATAGGATTTTTCTATTTTTTAAAATTTTATACGATGTTTATTAATAACCTGTATGTAAAATTAAATATTTTTATACTATCAGTTATAAGTCAAAATTCAGTTAAGGAAATGCAGAATAATTCGAACTAAAATCTTTTTTTATAAAATTTTATTTTTCAATTCAGCATGGAAAAAAACCTAACTTCAACCTTAATAATATGTTTTAGCTTTGTATTCTTAAGTTATATATTAATAAAAACAAACAGAAATTATGTTCTCCAAATAAAAAAACATTAATCTACTCACCCCCCGAAAATAACGTTTGATATATAGAACTTAGAACACAAACTATTATATCCCTTTGAAGTTAAATAATGTTTTTTTTTTCTATGAAATTAAAACTTTAAATGTGTTAAATATTCTAAAAATAAAAAATAAATAAAGACTTTTAAAATGAAATTAAAAATAGTTTTATTATGCTATGAAATAAATCAGTGTTCACGAAATAAAACAAAAATAGCTTTAAGTTATAAAAATTAGTTTTTAATGCATGTATTTCAAAATGTATTGTGGTGATTAATAGATTTTCCGTTATTTTTATTTGCTGTATATATTCTATTTTTATATATATGCATATCTGTGTTTGTTATATATGCCTATTTAAATGAACAAAACTAAATAACTTTTTAAGGTCTATAAAAATAACCATGAATAAACATTATTCTAAACAATAAGTACTTTTTATTTTATGCTCAATAAAAAAATTGTTGTACTGCAGATTTTTCAGTTAGAAAGGTACTATGTCCCATGAAGAGTAAATAAAAGGGAGTATGTGTATATTTTAATAAGTGACTGATACCAATAGTGCTTTATATGCATTTACAGGAATATTAAAAAGGAAACTTTACTCAAGTAAAATAATTTAAGTTATTTAATTTAAACAATTAATGAGAGATAAGTATCATTTGCAATGAAATTTAATCCTTTAGGCGGTCAATATTGGTACCAGAAATGTTCCCAAAAAAGGCATATTTTTATTGCATATAATTAAGTACCAAACTTAATAGAATATGAATAATAAGAAATTTTTTTGATTTTTTTTTTCACTTTTAATGCACTTTTAATGCAAAATTTTACAACATTTTTTTTATTTTACAATTTTGGAACACAAAAACCTCTAAATGTTTGCTTTTCTCAGGTACATTCTGCATGCAGTGAAGAATGGTTTACAAATTCTACAAAAATTTCTCTTATGCTTACTGTGAATGTTGATGTTTACCCTTTTCCAAACAGTTAAGAAGTCTTTTTGTGTATGGCACAATTTGAAGCATGGTGTTATGCCAAGTCCTTAGTTGAAATCAGGGCAAAAATACCGTGTTTCTTTTCGTACTGTCTTTCCATTCTCATTTCTTTTCGCACAGCACACTGCACATCGTCTTGCAGGTCTCAGATTCTTATCTGTGGGAGCAATTATTTCCAAAAAATGTCTCTCTGTCAATCTCAGACGATTAGGCTCCAAACCTGGTCGTCCATGTCAGAAATTTATTAACGAATGATAGCGAAACAGAAAGGAAAAGGAGAAAATATTGATGCTCGTACGCCGTACGGGCAAACCAGTTGAGGTCAATATTAGGTAGCACGTACACTGTACGTATAAACCACTTAAAGGGTTAAGGAAAATAATCATAGATTGCTTTTTATAGATTACACATGTATGTTACTTTTCAGAGGAATATCTTTTGGGCTGTTATTCTAATGTGTTTTACTCAACGGTGTTACACATCCACTTAATTCGAAATTTATCTAGACTGTCAACAACACATAAAATGTCCCCTCATCAGAAACGACAATTTAAACATAACCGCATTACAATCCTGCAATTTTTGCAGCATTCGTTCTGAAAATTCTATTCTGATGCCGCTGGTTTCTACTATCATTGCGTACGAAGTTTTAAGTTTGGAATAATTAGCTTTAATGTTATTTCTTTAATGTTATTATAACTAAATTTTCAACTTTCTCTTATCATATAAGCATTGCTGCATTAAAATATTCATATAATTTACAAAATTAGTAGTATTTACTTTCATTCTAAACTTTTGGTTTACTCTTATGTATGAATTTGTTTTAAAAGTTTTAAACTCATGGAAAATTAGGAAAAAAGTGTGAGGATAATTGTAGTTCCCTCTAAAAGGTTAGTAAAATTTTAAAAACATAAAATGACCTTTTCAAACCTAAAGACTGGAATTCCAAGCAAAACTTACATTCGTCTTACTCTTCCCGATCTTCACATTATATCATAACTGACTCATTTTTCTAACGCCGAAAAAGGTTTAAATTGATACCGAGTGGTTATGAAAGTTTGAAAAAAAATTAAAATACCTGAACCTGCAGATTATAATTTTCTGAAAGATTCTGGAATGTATGAAATTATAAAATGAGCTAGAAGACCAGAAATTCTATTCCATCCACAGAATAGAAGGGTTGTAAATAGAATTTGACACAAAAAATGAAGTTGGAAGAAATTTTTAATAATAAAATTATTTAGCTGTTAGCAATGTATATGGATTTAGGTGTGGCTAAAATTTCGAAGTAAAATATGAATTATTTTACTATTTATTCATTATTAACTGTTTACAAAATAGTTTCATTGAAAATTCTACCTGAGAAATTCTTTTACACATATGGCCATTCTTATTTTTTTGCATGCATTTTAGATGGCAAAAAAAAAGTTAATTGTTATCATAAGCATCCAAGGAAAATATGAGATAGAAATAAGAATATATCAACTATTCATTCTTTTAGTACAATAACAGAACATTCCTTTAGTGTCTATAAATTCGTTTAATTACCGAATGGACATATTTTACGTTTTAAAAAATATTAATTTTAACTAAATTTTATTTTATGTCATGACGTAAATGCTTTATAAATTTCGAAGACCTATGACATTTAAGCATGCGCCTGAAATGCTTCAAATACTCCTTAATTCGAAACTTTTTGATTCGGAAGGATGTTGTTATTAACAGTAATAGTTATATTGTAGTTGGAAAAACAATTGCATTTAAAGAATTAGGGGTTTTCAGAAATGTTTTTCATTCGCAATCTTAGTTATATTTACCCATTCTGTTGCATAAAACTGTAAAATTTTGGTTTGCTGAAATCCCACTGTTGCGTAAAGACGTCGCTTTTCAATACGGAAGATCATTTCGCTTGGTGACAGGTCTGATTCACTGTCGAGTCGATTGCGTAATCTTCTTGTTTGTCTCCGGTGTAACGCAAATAAAAGCTCGAAGGCCTAAATGGAATCAAACCTTCTCCCCAAAAGGTTGAGAACTTGGATGGTAATTTCTATTCTCTTGCGAAAAAATCCATAGATCTGGTTTTGCCTGGGCAAAAAAGATTAGGTCATTCCCTGTTATTGGTATTAAAAAAAAGCTATGCTAATCGAAAGATCAAATATAGAAAATATTCAAAATATTTCCTCACTGTTTACTCAAGAGATAATTAAAATAATTTCTTCAAATTTTCTTTGATATATTTGAATTATATTCTCGACGTTTTTCCACTTATAAAAGGATTATTAATCCAATTGGTTAATCAGCAGATCAATCTAGCTATTTATGCGTTACATTAAAAATATTAGGGGCTTTCATTTTCCCAAATTGTTTGTTTATGTTTATAACTGGCCAGTTTTGTGTGAAAAGGGAATGCGCCACTAGCACGAAGTGATTAGTAATTAATGACATCTAAAATAATTAGTAATTTACCCTGAACTGTCAAAGAGCATTTTTACATTAATATATTGACTGTAACGCATCCACTTTTCAAGCAGATTGAAAAAAATTTGTTTTTAAAAATCCTCTGTTGCTTTAAATGTTAACGTTTAGTGCTTCCTATCACAAAGACACCAACTCTTTGTTTATTTTCGAAAGTGGTCGGAGTTGTCAGTTTTGAAAATATCTATTTTATATTTTTTTATATTTTAGCATCATGTTTAACCCTCAATTTGACAAGATGTTTTTTCAAATATTTTTTTAATTTCTGTTATTTTCCCATGTTTGCATAGACATGAGGATCTCTGTAAAATAAACAAAAAAATATATCCTTTTCCATTTTTGAGATAATTAATGTCTGCTGTGGCGAACACTGACAATTATGTTATATAGTAGTTATAAATATACATGTCCGGTGTAGCGGCTAGACTTTGCCACATTAAGGTTTAAATTTATGACTAAATCAGTTTGACATTTTCTTTTATAAATGTGTTCTAGTTTTAGTATGTGACATAGATAAATAATTAAACAAAGGTTTATTAATATTTTAGTTTATAAATACTAGTATTAAGACTCAAGATGTCTAAATATCATAACTTACCGATGAGAATAAAAAAAAATGCAATTTTGATTACTTGATAGTATTAAGGTTGAAAGGAAATATAGGAATTTATAGATATTATTATACTTTGATTCGTTGATTTTAATTTCCGATGGTAATCCAGTTACGGAGTAAAGACATATATGGAAGAAAGCTCTTAAGATTAAAACATAATTTCACTTGAGCTTTTCACTTAAGAAATTTTAGCCAAAAGCCAGCATGTGTCAGTAAGTCCAACATTTCCTGTTACTCCAATTCCTAATCCCATTTCAATAAGAGCCTTTACTTTTGCTTCCTAATTGCTGTTTACCTTCGCCAGTTGAGCTCTAGTAACTCCGAAACCGATCTTGAGAATTTTGGTGAAGCGCTGGAAATATGAATTCCAAGCTGGACCGGAGCCAAATGGAAAAAAAAATCATGCAACGAAGGACTTGTAGAATATGGGGTACATTTTAAATTCTATGCAACTCTGAAAGTTTATTTTCGTTGGACTACAGATAAGCATAATTAGTCATCCATTGCAATAAACTAAAAATCACGAAATAAATTTGTAAGAACAGATTTTAAATAGGTGACATAACTTGTGTAATAGTTTTTACAGGAAGTAATTATCTTTCCTCTTAAGGTCAGGGGTCAGTTATAAATCTGACCTGTCTAATTTCTTCTCTGGTAATGTAATAACTAAACGCTGTACTACAGATAAACATAATTAAATTACTTAATTACTTATTCATTGCAATGAACTGCAAATGAGAATAAATTAGTAATAACAGATTTTATAGGAGTGGCATACATTGCGTAAAAGGTTTTGCAGGAAGGACACTTTTTTTCACCTTTATATTATTTTTTGCTCTAATGCTAGCTTTCAGTTACTCTCTCTCTCACTCTCTCTCTCTCTCTCTCTCTCTCTCTCTATATATATATATATATATATATATATATATATATATATATATATATATATATATATATATATATATATATATATATATATACATATATATATATATATATATATATATACATATATATATATATATATATATATATATATACATATATATATATATATATATATAAATATATATATATATATATATATATATATATATATATATATATATATGTGTGTGTGTGTGTGTGTGTGTGTGTGTGTGTGTGCGTGTGTGTGGAACTACTCTGACAGTATTGACAGTAGGAATATCCTCCCATAATTTTCTTTTAAAACTAGAAAGAATGCAAATTCTTAAAGCAGAGATATAATGACTTATTAAAGCAACTTTTAAAGGTTATATGAGCAATTAGAAAATAAATAAGAGGTCGAATAAGAGGGGGAATCATCTTCAGTGCGGTAAAAGAAGTAAAATAATTAGCAGAAAAATATAAGAGTGTCTGTTACAAGCCTCCTTGCTCTAACAAACCTCCTCGTCGAACTTAGGCTTAAAAGTTTGTCTTTTTTATTTAGTTTATATTTTGAATTTATTTTTGTATAACTAAAACATCTTAATCAAAGGAATGTTGAAAGTTCTGAAATTTCTATTGAAAAGAAAATAAATTAAGATTTGATATTTATTTTATAAGATTGAAATCTGATAATATAAAAATATATCATATATTTATATATCATATATAAATATGATATATAAATATAACATATATCATATCTATACGATACATATATATATATATATATATATATATATATATATATATATATATATATATATATATATATATATATATATAATATATATCATATCTATATGATATATATATAATATGTATCATATAGTGTTTGCTTGTTTTAAAACTTCGTGATGACTATAATTGTAATGTAGTTGATTAAAATAGTATTTAATAGAAAGACACATATTAACTCTTTCCCGTCACAGCCAGATGATGACCAAACAAAAACAGAGCCTTAGAGGTTGAATCTCACTGTAGGCATGTACATTCCTGGCGTTTGAGTTGTTGGGTGTTAGAAGAAAGTTCCAGCCCTTTTGTAGCAAAACTATGGTAGTAGTATTCCAAACTATGTCCAAAGACATATTTCATCTTTTCTTAGAAATAAAATTCAGACTTAGACTTCTAGCATGAGCGTCTGCTCAAACTTTACAAATTTGGATTTTTATGCATTTTCCCCACATCACAGCAGGGATATAGTAGAGTATATTTTCCTTTTTTTTACTTGTCTTTACTTGCCTGTAAAAAATACTCAAGTGCCTTAAATTTTAAAATTAGCTGTTAAATAATATATATGAAATTTTCTATAATAAAATATATCATTGCCTTTGTATCTGACTAATACAAGCATTAAAAATAATTTACTTTCATTTGTATTTTGCAACAATAAGGTTACCGGTAATTTTTTTAACAAATTTACTGTCATTATTCATTCATTTCTATCCTTTTTCGGGCCAAATATGATAAAATAGAAGATATAGTAAAAAATGTGATGTGCTCATGTAAAGTTGCTGAGCTCTTGTGCTGGAAAGTTAAATTATTTTGTAACTTCTCAATCGCAAGAAAAGAATTCATGTTCTCCTTTTTCATATCATTATTTTACTCTGCTTCTCAGGAGGTATGATGCTGACTTTCAGTAGATTGCAATCTTGTTGTTCACATGGATGTTTCTTTTAAAAAATTAAAAAGAAAAGGTAAAAAAGGCTTAAACAAAAAGTTCAGTCAAACGATGGCCGAGTGGTTAGTTAGCTGATCTACGACACCAAAGTTCGTGAGTTCGAAACAGGGATGTTCGTAGCCATTCTAAATCGATTATAAGTGGTCTCATTAACAGTAAAAAAATAGACCGTAGCGCTTCAAACCAAACCAAACCTAACCTAAACAAAAGGTTCTGTCTAACTATCCGTTGTTTAAAAAATGATTGCAACTCTTTTGAACTCTCGACCACTGACCGAGTTCAAAAGTCCTGCATCTTTTGATATTACTTTATAAAATCAGATTTAGTCAATACTGTGTTCTGCAAAACTACTACAGTGAGCTCTAGGTATTTTCGTCAAGGCATCCTTAATGAGGGTCAGTCATCTCCCGAAGTAGGTGAAATGGGGGAATCCTATAATCCACCAAGTTAATGCTAAATATGACAAAAGCATCTTTAGGAACCACTTGTATACATTCATGTTCTTCCGACTTTGAAAAAAAATGGCAACATCTTATTATAATACGCCTCAAAGTGGTGTAAGACACTGATTTGTCTCAAGGCATAATTAAAGTCATTTGTTCCTACATCATAGGAGAATAATTCAGAATGCGTTGCTGGTGGTCTAGTACTCTACCGAAAGTCCCCTTTACGTGTCAATCAACTTGACGTGCACCAGACTGAAATATAAACAATAAAAAAGTGCCATGCTTTCTTGTAAAATTGGGTTCCAATCTGAAATCCTGTCGTTCAGCTGACAAAATTTGCCCGCGATCTGAGATAGGCGGAAGGCGTGACGAACTTGGCCGCATCGGAAGCATTTCCTTTCACGGATTCACCTCTGACGGGGTAAATGAAATAAATACGGCTGGCAAGAGATGAAGGCGTGTGTGGGTGGAATATCGCAAGGGGGATTCGTGGCAGATAAATATAGCAGACGGGAAAAAGATTTGGGCGCTTGTGTGTGTGGTCAGTAGACACCTGCGGACAGAAGGCAAGGCACATTTGGATTTCGGTAGATACTAACCAAGGTGAGATTTTTTAAGCTTTGTTTCGAATTGGTTTCAAGTGTAGTGACAAATACTGTTTTATTAAAGTGCAAATTGAAAAAAATTAGACTAAAAGATATTAATTTTAAATGTGTTATAGCTTTGATACTAAACGAAACTTCTGAAACCTGATACTGAGTCTGTCCCAATAGAAATATTTAACTAATAATATTTATCAGAGACTCACCAGGATGAAATGAGACTTATACCCTTTATGAGTACGATATTAAAAAGTACCCTTTAAGAAGTACGATATTTGTAGATAGAAATTTAAAAGTGTACAAGTCAGTGGAAGAAGTAATTCACCAAAAATTGAGTTTTAATCAAAGGAATATTGAAAAATTCTAAAATTTCTACTGAAAAGAAGCAATAAATTAAGATTAAAAAAATATTTATTTTGTAAAACTGAAAAGTGATAAAACTTATATTTATTTTCGGTTTTTCTCCTCTAACAAACTGCAAAAAAATGTGTAAACATTATTTTTACTAGCTGGAGAGAATACCCAACAATTTCTAAACTAATCGAGTGGGCTCAGAGACTAACAAATGTTTTAAAACATCAGCAAAATATATCAGTATTAAAACAGCTGATAGAAAATTATCAGAAGAGAAGTTATTGTAGAAGTTCTACAAACAGCCTTTTAAAACATTGCTTCTTCAATAATTCAATTTAAAATAATTTATTTTCATTTATATCCAGAGTTACATAAATAGTGAAGCTCTTCTAACCTGAAATTTTAAGGTTTCTTTAATAATTTACTTTTCAGCGATCCTGTTATCTCTTATGTACATCTATAACTATGATAATCTTAACTAATAGTGAAAACGCAATTAAATAGTGATATTAGTCATAAAGTAATCTGTCAATGGATATGAAATAATATAACGTGATCCACATTACTCTGTGAACTAAAGAGACAGAGAGGACCGATACGTTCGTTAAGTATGCATGTGTTCATATACAATAAGTCATAAAACTAGGTAAAAATTTAGTACATAAAATTTTACAATTCTGCTTTTGTTATGTATGAATATTTAACAAAATAAGGAAGGTAAATTATTGCTCTCTGTAATCCATATTATTAAATGCAAATGAAACATAAAGCAAAAAAACATTTAATTTTTTAATTTTATTAAAACTCTACCATAAAATGAGAAAGAATTGCAGTGAAAAATGAACACTGATAATACAAATGCTTCGAGACGCAGGAATTTATTTAAAATGTTCTCTACTTTCAAAAGAAACCCATATTTTGCCAATTTGCGAGTCCCTTTGTTTGGGAAATCTTTATCTATTCTTAACTAATTTAATACAGCTTTTTTCCTCCCGTACTTTCTGAATGGGTGAGGCACTGCTCTTCGGTACTAGAGTTCGTAGGTTGGAATTCAACTACTGGCATGGAAATTTGTAGCAGTTTAGAGCTATCTTAAAACAGTAGGTCCCGGTCTTAATTAAGGCTGTAACTTACCAAACCAACCAACCTCATACTTTCGTTAATTTCAAAAATGTATCTGTTTTCATTACTGCGTTGGGAATTTACTACACAAAAAAATAATTGAAGCCATACTCCTGATTTGCAGTTAACGAGAAGCTTAATACAGAATTTCGAAAAAATGAATAGTGCCTGTCATTCTTTTAGCTCTTTATGTAGTCTAAATAAAACAACATCGCTTTTAATGAACCAAAATAAATTCTAGAGGTATTTGTCAAAAAACTCTTATTTTATTTATTTATTTTCTACGCTGTCTTGACTTTAAATTTTTGGGAATAACTAACTTAAATCACGGTACAAACGAAGTTTATTATGTAGTGTATAGTTTCTAATTTAAGATAGATTTTCTTGGTCTGAATATATATTCAATTGGTTTTACTATCTGAACCCTCACTATACCCAGAATGATACCAAATTTATATAGCAGAAGTCTTATTTCAAATATTACTATGGTATTAAAGATTTTAATGTTCATAGACTTATTGATGAATAATTAAATTATAGACTTGAAATCTTGTTTCTCGATATATTTATTTTCTTTCTTTACAGCAGTTTTTGATAATTGTATATAAATGCACTTTATCCTTATAGGACATAATATGCATTATTTGACAAAAAAATATTACGGTGAAAAAAATTTAAAATTACGCGTTTGTTAATGCATAATGCACTTATGATTCACTAATACAACAATAATTATTTAAAAGTGTATAAAAAAAGAAATTTAGATTCAAATGCTTTAGAATCCTTCAGTGTGTAAATGTATATTTTATTTTAGTAATAGATATTTATTAATTGCTGTTGTTTTATTTTAATTCTACTAAATGCATCTTTGAAAAATACCAATTGCGTTATTGTCATTGATTAAACTATAACAAAAATTCAATTTATAATTCATCTATTACTTAAACTATCTTATTTTTAATCAATTTCTTGGACTTCTCTAAATTACTAGCACTCAAGTTAACCATATAGCTATGTATTATTTTATTATCCTTAAATATAAATAGTTTATAACATTTTACAGATATTTTCCGAAACAGACCAAATACATTTTTATTTTACTTAAATTTTTAAAACATTTTTTATTCATGTTACTCATATTAAATTATATCGAAAGACATTTACACTTTGTTTTTTATGCCAAATAAGACATATAGTTATGGCATTATTTTCTCTTTATTCGTGCTGCTTTTATTGTGAATTTTTTAATAAACAAAAAAATGATAATTTTAAAAAATAATGTATTATGATATCTCTATTTAACACATGATTGAATAAAAAATTAAGAAAGCTTTTTTAAATTGAAATTTTTCTTTTATAATTTAATTATTCAGTTTGTATTCATTCCGTTGCCTTATCTCAGAAATATTTGAAAGTTTTGATATTTATCTGAATTTTTTGTTTAATTTTCAGGCTTCCAAAAACAATAATGGCTGACGACAAAGAATACAGGTAAGAACTTAAAGATGTGTTAGGGTGTGTACTGAAAGGAATAGTTATTTTTATGAAGTATATAGAAAAATTAATGGTAATATTTAATCTAATGATCAAATGTATTTGATTTGTAGACGTAAAACAAAATAAAATGCCACCAAATTGATCATAAATAAAAATGATTTCTTAAAAAATCTTTACTGTTTCTCTTGTCTTTACAATTACTACAGAGGAACTTGGACATAGTGATAAACCTGTGTTTAACAATATTTTCTTTGATTGCTCGAAATTCCTTTTCTACTCAGTACAAAATCGTCAGCAGGCTACTAATTTTTTCTAATTGTTTTAAATTATTTAAATAAAGTTAAATTAGATCTCTAAATACAATTAATAATTTTATTTGAATACTACACACATAAACATTCAATGCACAAATTATCATTGTTTTCAACGATAATCTGCTTTTATTAAAATTGTTGTGCAGAAGAAGGTAAAATCTCTGTACCGGTATATAGCATAAAATGCGAAGCCCACGTAAATAAAACAGGAACAGAAAGAGAAAGGACACAGACAATTATTTCGCTGTTTCAAGAAGAAGCCTTCTCAATCCATCCCCAAGCCGAGTTCTCACGCTTTGAGAATGCTGCTCAGTCACAGCAGCGAAACAGCTGTCTGAGTACATTTCTTTTTATTTGTGCATTATCTACGCGAGCTTTCCATTTTATGCAATATTTTTATGTTCCTACAGAATGGTTATAGACTAGTTTTACTGTATTATGTTTGCATTTAAAAATCTCTAAATTAGGATGCTATTTAATTGAGATACTCTGATTTAAGATAATATTTATTAGTAAATATTAAAGCACTAGATTCGATGCGAGTAATCTATCCTAATTAAACTGTTTATTCACAAGTTTGATTGTTAACCTCACTAACCTCACTGTATTTCACTATGTTATATAACAAAAAAAAAAGTGCTGCACATATGTGATTAGAAAAAGAAATAATTACCAAATATTGAATCTGAGAATATGTGACATCGATATTATTCTAGCGAAAATTACAAACAGTTTGTTTACTTGAATAGTAAAACAGTACTTTCTTTAAAGGCATTACGATTTTACTATTTTCTTATGTATAACTACAGCATAAAATGAACGGTTCCTACCTGAATAATAATTTGAAATTATCCTCTTCAATTTACTAAATCTAATGAATATCGACTTATATGTACTAGAAAGAATTTTTTTATGTAATTCAATATCTTAATACGACTTTGTTAAAATTTTCTATTTACATTTATCAGATCAGAGGTGTATCAAATAAAATGTGTTTTAAAAATTTACATTTTGTGTTAACTTTTAAATAACTTTAGATTGTTTAAAATTTTCAAATATTTAGTTTTTGGGTATAGTTCTTTCTAAGATAAAATGAATTTTATTTAAAAATGTTTATAGTTTCATATTCAATGAATTATAATATTTGAATCTTACTAAATACCATTTGACTGAAGAGGAATGATTTATTAAGTGACATACCATTACAATTTATACGCTATTTATAATCAAGCATTCTAAGCATAATTAAAAATAAACTAAGGATTCCGAATGCTTTAATTCCAACTTTAAGAAAGATCCTAGTAAGTGATAAATCATGTGACACATTGAAATGACAGTTTTTTTAAATTAATTTTTAGCAACTACGAAAGTGTGAAATATAATAAAAAAACATCGAATATTTATTTCTCTTGGGTTAGTGACGTCAGGGTGACATCAGCCTTGACGCATGATTAAAGAAGCAGAGATATTTCATCCGCTTGCTGCGTTACTTTTATGATCTTCTTCGTTTCCAAGAATCTTTTAAAAACTTCTTTCCGCGTTTTAAACGCCAAGAGAAGAAAGTTGGAGAAGTTGGGAAAAACAAAATGCGAGGCCAAAACACTCAGCGACTTTTCTCGACAGAAATGCTATTTAAATTTAACTGTAGGATCCCAGAAACATGATACTAAAGCTCCTTTTTTATATTTTAAATATTATCTGCAGACTCCGTATAATTTTTTTCAGAAACTGACTTTGGAATTATATAATGATAACACTTTTTTCAAAGAAATGAACAGTTTACTCCCATCATCATTAGTAATGCACAGTTAACTTAAAAAAGAATGAGTAACTCAATATCTAGTATTAGGTAGAGTTTCTTTTTTTTACTACAGAAGATAAAAGGCTGAAATTTAATATTCTTCCTACGAAAACAACATACCAAATCGTTTTTCGATAATAAGCTTTTATGTAATCGACACATAAAGTAAATTTTGAATATTCTCGAACTTTTATTTAAGAATATATATAACAAGATACTAAGCTGGTATCAGACAAAAAGCTCATATAAAATATGTATGCCTATATTGCTGTTTCATTCTTATAACTGTCTGCCCATAATTTTCCAATAATATGCAAAAAATACATTGATAGTAAGAATGCACAATATGACAAAAAAAAAGTAAAAAATTAGGAGTATTTGCTCTCTACACAAAACTTTGGTTTTGGTAAACTGGACATAATGTTTTATTCTTAATTAAAACAATGAATAGAGCCGTTAGATGTTTATATTTGAAAGTATTAAGAAATAGAATTTTTTTGTACAGAAAATATTATTTTTAAGCTAATTAGCATGCATAAAGACTTTGGCCATCGACACATCATAGTATTTGAGTGATATGGTGGGTAATCTGTAAATAAATTCCATTTGGAAATATATGAGTGGCAGTTTTTAGATTGCGTTTCCACTTATATGCAGTAAGTATCTTCATCTGTCGGGTATCCATAGATGTCATGCTGTATGTATTTGTTTCATATGTATAATAATTCTTATAAATAATTCAGATGCCTTAAATGACTAAAAACCTAACCACAATAGAAACAGGCATTGCTATTTTTTTGCTTTAATAGAAAAGACATGAAACTAGAGGAAATTGATTAGTGAAAAGTATGTAGAAAATGTTTTGACTAATGATAGAAAAAAAGAAGTAAAACATTTAAAGATGGCCATACGCAGGTGACAAAGCATTGGTAATGTAGAGATGAGGCCGACTGAACGTCTAGGTCAGCCGCACGTATAAGTGAAGCACTCGTGAGGATATACAAAATAGAAAAAAAAAATAATTCCTCCTGCTGAATATTGTTTATTTTGAATATAAATGAAGGTGTAAATAGAAAAAAAAAATGCTCATTAGGCCATCATACCAAAGGGACCATACTCGATCAATGATTTTACCAACATGGCGTCTTGGTCTTACAAAAAAAATGGTTTTAGGTCTGGTGCAGAAGAAATTAAGCTCCATACTCCTTCTTCCTTGCTCTCTCTCTGAGGGGGCCCACAGATCTCCAGAAAAAGTTCGTTGACCAGCGTTGCCTTGGTTGAAGATGGCTGCTCCGCGGTTAGCAACCCCTCTTGACCAATGGGGTCGAAGGAGAGTAATTCACTTCACTTTCGCCTCTAGGTTAGTTTCGCGCTGGCGTTGTTGAACTGTAACTCTTTGTTACAGATAGCTTTGCACCGGTACGCAAATAAATTCACTTCCCCCCATCCCCGAAACAAAAATGGGAATTTAAAAGAAGCAATTTCAACATATAAATGCTGTGTATCTTATTTTGTAATACGAGTGCTTTGCAGTTAAATAAACACCTCCATCGGGAATCACTTCCACAATGAAGATATCAAAACGGAAGTTCAATTTTAGTTTAATTATTTTGTTGGGATTCCATAAAAAAGTTAATCTCACTATATGATAAGCGTCTTATTATAGGTGGAGATTAAGGAGAAAATTAGATTTTGTGTCTAAAATTTTATGGAAGTGTAATCTTGATAGTGTTCATTTTCACTTTACTTAATAAAAAGGGTACTTAATAAAAAAAATTTCTGACAATAATGTTTCATTTATGACGATATTGCTCTTAATCTCAAGAGGGTCAGCGAACGATGGGTAGACAACATTTTATGCCTAATGCTAAAAGCGTTTTGGAATAATCAGTAAGGAAATAAGTGTCGGGAAACTGCTATAATACAACTCTCGAGTGCATTTTCAGCAAACCTTATGTTTTTAATCATTTCTCCAGATGGTACGATTTCTGTGTTAATTTACTTCAGGTAAAGTTTTAAAGCTGATTTATTTCAATTGGCAGACACGATTCTTTGGTTTATATTGAATGCTAAGGTTTTACAATACAGTATATCATTAGATTGAGCCCAACTAATGAAAGTCTACAGACTGCTGCAGACACTTATGACGAAAATCAGTTTCGAATCCATTGGCTCTGATATAGAAAGATACTTTCCTACGTGTTCAGTAGAAAACAGAGTAACAATTTGAGATTTGAACACACATGAACACACACACACACACATACGCATCAGGGCTATTAGTCGCCTGTGTGCAATTGAATAAGTCTAAAAAAGTAGAATTTTTTACTTCATATTTTTAATGAAATCCTCTTTTTTTTTCTTTATAAAAAAGCTTTAGTTAAGCACATTTTAACCTTATATAGTCTGTCGTTCGCCTTAGAAATTTGGCTGCCTGCATGTATGCACGCAGTGCATACCTACTAGCTTCATAGATATATAAAGCTCGACACGAAAGCTTTGAAACCCAGTGGCGTTGGGGTAGCTCTTCGAGTTCCAACGTCACAGGTCCTAGGTTCCATTCCGCGGGCTGGGCAAGGTAGAGAAACTGAAGACCAAGCATGCTTTGGAACTAAATACTGGGGGTTCCGCTTAAGGCTTACCACAAAACCGGAACATATGCTTCGCACTCTACACCCTTTTTCATCAAAACGGCGATTGGCACCGTAGGCCCTGGTCCCCTACGGGCTCTTGAGCCGACGAGTTTAGTTTAATTTATGAAAGTATATCGATATTTTTATTGAATTTTATTTTATGAATACTTGAATGGATTTAGACATTTTTCTTTCATTTTTCTTTTCTAAAAATTTAAGAATCATAGATTTGTGATTATTTGGTCCAAGCGTGTACTTTTAGTGACTTCGATGGAGTTTTTCCAGACTTACTGACACACTGTACATTTATCTAAAAACAGGGCTAAAATTCTGGGATAGATATCACTTTTTAACGCTAGAATACAAGGAATTCAAATGCGTGATTAAACACAAAATACAATACTGACATCAAAATTTCTAAGTACTTAAAATCCCAATTTGAAGTCAATAATCTATAAATAGTTTTTAAAGGTTAAGAGGTTTGGTTTGGAGCGCTACGGTCTACTTTTTGCAACACGAGGGCTAATGAGACCAGGACCTACTGCTTAAAGCCGATTCCGAACGGCTACGAACATCCATGCCACTGTGGGATTCGAATCCACGAACTCCGGTTCCGAAGGTCAGCACCCTAACCATTCGGCCATTGTTCGGCCTAAAGGTTAAGAGGATTTGTTTCAACCTACTCAGAATGTGAATTTCTCTGCCAACAGACAAATATAATTTAGAATATTGTAGAGTAAAATCAAGACAAACAAGTAATTGGATCTTAATCATTGTGCCTGATCCATATAAGCAGGATGTAATTTATTTAATTTACTAGCAAGAAAAGATAACAAGTTTGAAAACGATGGTGGAAGTAAAAAATAGTAAGAAGGTCATTTAAAATCAAAAAAGCAGAAGTTTTTTACTTTCATTTTACGTAGATTTTTTTTCTTGTTATTCTTTTAAAATTTGATTCTTTTTCTTTTTTCCTGACAGTGAGGAAGAAGAGGAGGAAGAAGAAGTAGAAACAACCACAAAGTAAGATTTATGTTATAAAAATACTTTATTATACTTATTTTACTCTTTTGTCAGGATATTTAAGTTTTTATTTTGATGTACGGTGTTATTAAAAGCTGTAAATAAATTTATTTTTTATCAAAAAATATTTTGAACACTAAAACGTCATCCTCGAATCTCCGAGACGTTTTGTAATTATAATAATAAACTGTTTAAATTTGAAAGTTATTGTAATGTTCATTAAATCCTGTTGAAAGTGCGTGTATTATTTGCCTTTCCCAATTTTAAAATAAATTTTTAAAAAGTTGTCTTGCAAAAGCAACATTCATTACAATGTTCAACATGATAAGGATAGCATTCTGAAGTTAATAAAAGTTCTCGAAGATTATTTGATGCAATAAATGAGAAAGTTAAAGGGACTGCCGAAGTTCAAATGGTTTCAAAAAAGTTTTATTACTCCATATTGAAAACAGAATTTTATGCTTCTAAATCTACTTTAATTTTGTTTCTGCCATAACTAGAGCAGAAGTGTAATTTACTAAAGTCAAAAAGGAAGATATAATCATTGCCAATATTGTATTGTTTTCTTACGTAATTTTATTCAAAGTAAAGGTACATATATTATTTATTTTTTATATATTTATCTTCATTTGGCAAGAGCCGATATAATAACTTGTTTTCTAGAATTTACAATAAATTTAAAAGCGTTTTATAACAATCTCCCTTTTCTGTTACTGGTTCACGATAAACTTGATTGCGTAGAAATGTTTAAAGATATTTCCATACAGTTTTTTAAGTGTTTTATACATTACTATGCTTTCGGCTATCAGAAAAGCTTAAAGCATCAACATGCAAATTTTATAGAAATTTGTTTGTAAATAATATGATAATTTTTAAGAAATTTTCTACATTTTATGATTTTAGTCCTATTTTAGTGAGTTTTTCAAATATTACAAAAATTGAAGGCCATTACTCAGAAAGTACCTTAGTAATATCTGATATCAATAAAATTTAAATGCATGTATTTAAATTCATTATAGAATGTAATGGATTTAAATAAATGTTTAAAGAAAATTTAAAAATAAATAATAATAAACAGAATAAAATTTTGATTAATTTCGTTTCAATACTGCCTATTCCTGAAAATTTATAAACATTATGTGAATGAATTATGTCTTAAATTTTTATGTTACAATGAGACTAAAGTGTTAAGGAAATATAAGTTGTGTTAAGGAAATATAGTGTGTTTATTAAAAAGTACTCCGAACGTATGTAGTCCCCTTAAACTAAACATGTAAGCTGAAAAAATTATGCTGCCTTCCTTTTAAGATTTTACGTCCTTCAAAATTTTTACGACTTTCGTTTGGTAATGAATAATTATTGACGAAGCAATACTATTTTATTTTTAAAACATAATGTAGTGGTTGATTTGAGAAAATTTTGACTTTTTGAGCAGTAGTAATAATTAAATAAGAAAATATTTTGAATCCTTTTCTTTTTAAACAGAGGTGGTGATGAACCAAAAGATGAACCAAAACCTGAAATCTCAGAAGCTGAACTTGCTTTGGAGGTACGGAAGTTGTTTTGAATTTAGGAAAATTGATCAAAAAGTGAATTCTTGAAACGACTGTTGCTGTTCCGAATTGGTTTCAGTGTATATACAGTATGTTTGAAAAACTGATAATAATCAGTTTTTTAAAGTAATTTGTTTTTTCGTTTTTTAGCTAACTTTTTTTATAATCAGTTGAGTAGATTTGTTTAATTTGCTTAACTATTATATCCGGAATAAAATTTTTAATAAAAACACTTTAGTTTAATTATAAAAGGTATTAATAGTGCTAGTAGTTATTAAACACTGATTGTTTCAAAAGTTCTTTTATTTTGTTATTACCGTTAGGGTTGACATTTCTTTAACTTATGCTTTTATAACAGGCCTGACCAACCTATAAAAATGTCGGCCGGCCGCATTGGGAATGAATTTTACTCCAGGGTGCTGCGTTAATTATATAAAGAGATGAAAATTAAGAACAAGCATTATTTTTATAATTTTTAAATTTTTATGTATAAACTAGTAATGCAACAGCCATTATGTATATTAGCAATCAATATATCAATCGTATTTTTTAGTTTGTCATAATAAATGTAAAATTTGTATCAATTATGAATTTCGTAAATTCCAACACCAGACGCAAAAGTATTACTGAGGGTCGTGGTTTGCCCACTCTCACCATTTCCTTGTTTTATAAGCATCTTGACTAATACGAAATGGACTTTCAAGTGAGAGAAATTTTGCAGAAAATTCGATAGTCGTATCTTACTGAATAGCGAGATGTAAGAGAAAAGGTTTAGAAAAGTGTTTCAATATCATTCCCCTAATAGAAATAAAAATATTACACAACATACATAAGTAAAGTAATCCTTAACGACTTTCTCATTATTTCTCTCAATATTTCTCATTATCTCATTAAGAATTATATCTCTCAATATCTCTCAATATTACTCATTAATAATTTTTTCCTTTTATGAATATTTTAATTATTTCTCTAACTTTTCTAACTGCTATAGTCCTTTAAAATTTAAGTATTAGCTTTATAGCTTAAAATACGTCACATAGTTTGTCCATTTTGTTCTTTAAAAAACTGTTATAGGCATTTTGTACAAGAAAATTTCCATATTTTCTTCTGTTATTAATTTCCTCTAATGCTAATGATAAAAACTAAATTTTGGTTTAAATTATCCTATAAATGAAACACGTGTTCTATTTGAAAAAGAAATGCTGATATGTCATTTTCATTGAAGCTACTTGTGAAACAATTAGAATTAATAACTTTTAGAATAATTATTATTTTACGTAGAAGATTTAATCCCAGTTACATAAATGTATAGCTAATGCCAGAGTAAGTTTTCTCTTAGATTAACTAAATAAGTAGTTTTTAATAGGTCCATGTACAGTAATATATACACTGTAACGGTGATTCTGTATATCTATAACAATGCATTTTTTATTATGTCTATTTTTAGAATGATTTTTTGTGTTGAAATAAATGATTGCATACATAACTTGGTAGTAGTACTTTAAAAGAATTTTGGGCGGTAGAAGTTAGTAATTTTATTAATTTATTTTAAAGTTTTGCAAGAAAGCTAATGACAATTAAGTTTCATTCAGCTGAAAAATGTATCTATTAATGTAATGTAAAAGTAATGTGGAAAGATCTTTTGAAATGAATCAGCTTTTGAAACATTTAATAATTCAAATTTTTGAGAATAACTAATAATAACATTTGCATAAATATATTACTAACGACATATTGTATTTTCAAATAGATTAATTAAGTTTTCAATTATTTTTTAAAGTTTACTATCACATTATAGCTCATTCTATATGCCCCTAATAACAGTTATTATTCCTTTTATTTTGTTTATATCTAAAATATTTTTATGTGCTCAAGTAGAAGATGCGAAAGAAGAAAGAGGAAGAGGAGGCTATGTGGGCTGAATACATGGAACAAAGAAAAAAGCAAAGGGCGAAAGAAGAAGATGAATTGAAAAAACTAAAAGAACGCCAGGTAACATTTTGCATTTAAGGTGCTAATCCGGTTCGAGGAATTTTCCAAATCTCCCTGCGAAATTCTTATTTGGAAACCGTTAATCAAGTAGCGTGTAAACCTGTAAACCTTTATATGTATATAAATATATATATATATATATATATATATATATATATATATATATATATATATATATATATATATATATATATATATATTTATATATATATATAATATATATATATATATATTTATATATATATATATATATATATATATATATATATATATATATATATATATATATTTGTGTAGATGGCATCCTTATTAAAAAAACCCTTAATGAGACGGGGATGTTATAAAGTCTTTTTAGAAATTATTAACTTAAAGTTTTGAAACTTTGTACACATATACATTGAAAATCCCATTTTAAAAAATATTAAAAAGGAGATACATTGTTAAAAGTCCGCTTTTAAATAATATTTTATTAATTTTTAAATATTCCCTTCAATTTTTCTACTACTTTTGTCCCTTTTAATTAATTGAATGTGCATTTTTGAAATTTTCGTTTATAGATTTCATAGCAGATTTAATATTTAATTTATAGAAATACTTTTGTATCTATCGGTTGAACTCTCATAAAACAGTTATTTTCTAAATTTTAATTGAGTTATAATATTGTAAATAAAGCCAAAATTTCAAACGGAAACTAAGATTTACCTTAATGTGTGTTAAGAATATTAGGTAAACATTTTGCAAAATTCTGTAAAAAATTAAATTGTAAAGATTATTTTAAAAATGTTAAATTCATAAAAAATTAATACTCATACTATTTTCGGACTTTAAGAAAACATTTTAAAGTGATATTTTTTTTTCTATTTCAATTTATATGTGCACAAAATTTTATAATTTTTTGTAAACTAGCCGCTGAGCGCCCAACATGATAGCTTTCTCTCCAAAACAAACGAACTTGATTGAAAATGATGGATGTCCGATACGTTACGAAAAGCTATCCTCATAAACATTTATTATTAAAGGATAAGGGTGAACATTTATGTTATAACTTCATTTTTCTTCTATAATATTATCTTTTTCCAATGGTGAGTGCATTAGAGGAGGCAATCATTTGCACAGAAACTGAATATGTCTTTGCAAAATTGGTTTTTCCTGCATGCTCCACAGGGAATTAATAAACCTTTGCTCACTTTTGGAGGAGGAGCTGGAGATGTTTATGTGCTTGTTGTTTGTTCTCCTATGGCAAGCAGGTTTGGATGACAAGTGAAACAAATCAGAAGAGTTCGATGAAATTTCTGTGATCGATACGGCTGTGAACAAAACTCAGGTTTACGCAAAACAATTTTTCGTATTTGTGAAGTGGTATATTGACATAGTTAAGATTGGGAAGGACAATATATTGTGCTTAATATAAATGCATTATAAAAAATGACTAGTGAAGTTTAGTAGTTTTTAAAAATGAGTTCATTTTCTTTGAATGACAAATTCAAATTTTATCAATATGATTTGTAATAATAAACCTAAAAATACAAATCTTCTAGGTTGGGAATACTTAAAAGTAATAATTTCAGTATCAGTATTTCAATCTTTAAAATATAATAAGTTCACCAAGTAAATAATAACCATAAATGGGAAAAGTAGAACTTAAATTGGAAATACGTAGATGCCAAGTAGTGTACAAAGATATTCTTTAACTAAAGCATAATTTGTTTAATTTAAGGACTGATAAACAAACAACGATGTTGCTTAATATTCCTCGTATTTAGTAGTTCTTAGATGTTGGAAAGTAATATTTGCTAAACCTTCCTCACATTTTAGTACTTTAGGCATAAATAGCAACGAACTATTGAGTAATCATAGAAAAAAATTAAAATAAATTTTTCTACTCCTAGATGAAACGCAAGGAAAGAAGAAAAGAAGAAGAAAAGAAACTACTAGCTCTCAAAAAACAACAAGAAGCTCAAAGAATAAGAGAAATGGTAAGACTAATGTTTGCAAAGCATTACAAAAGCATAATTTTTACATTCTTTTTATTCATAAGTAAAGGGAATAAATATGTTTATTTTTATTTTAAACGTATAATAATCTCTTAAGCAATTAAGTAAAATTAATATAAAAGACTGCATTTTTATCCTAAACATACTTTTTTTTTAATGTGTAATTGCACTTTAAATAGAGCTAAATAACTTACAAACCGTAATTTTAAATGATGAAGCATAAATGATCTTCTCTTGCAGGAAGAGAAAAAAGCAAGGGAAGCTGAAGCAAAGAAAAAACGATTGGAAGAGGCTGAGAGGAAACGTCAAGCAATGCAAGAAGCTTTGCAAAGAAATAAACTACAAGAGCCTGTTACTCCTAATTTTGTCATTACAAAACGAAATGAAGACGGCTCTGTACATACAGCATTCGAAAAGGTAGTTGGAGTTATAAAAAACATCAAATACTTTACTTCATTTTACACTATAAAACTATGACGTTCTATAGAAATGCTAATTGATAAGTACATGCTATATTTTTTACCTGTAACTTCTTATAATATTTTTCATTTTCTTTGACCCCAAAATCTTGTACCATTAAGCTAAAATTTTAAATTATTTATTTTGTTATCTTTAGCATAATTTTTATTTTTATTGTATTCGTCAGAGCTAGCATTGAGCTGTATAGGTTTATGTAGTTTTTTCAAAACAAACATTCTTGCATTTTATAAATATTTCAAACACTCTACTCGTTTTTTACAGTCATATCATTCTGAACTTTATCAAATATTTACCTTATTGTATATTTAATAAATTTTAGTAAGTTTGTCACATACAGTCTATCAATTCTGTACTTATAAGAAAGCATTTCAAACAGAAAAAAATCAATCATTATTTTTTTTCTTCTTAATATCGTTTGTGAATTGTTATGATAGCAACTGCTTTCTACTAAGATCTAAAAGATATCATATAAAAATCTTAAAGGCAATGAATATTTTACATCGTCATTTTAACCACTTTTAGGTAATTTTTTTTCAAATGACAGATTAAATTTTCAAGTAATCAAATATTTGAAATTTAGGTTCGGAGTTCTACCGTTGGCTTAAGCAATTTTTTAAAACTCTCAGATATAAAAAATAGAAAACATTTTTGAATGAACTTGATAATCTCGTAAGTTCAAGCTGTTTAATATATCTGATACCAGCAGCAATTTACGGCCATCATTCAGGGAAAGATTTTGTTTCTTTCCGAAATGTTATCACGTAGATAAATTAGTAAACTTAATGAATGAAATTTGAACAGTGAATATACACAGGCATAGAAATAGCAATTACAAAAAGATAAGTTACATATAAATAATCCAAACACACATTTCGTTCGCTTTATTTGTTTCTAAAAAAACTTATAGCATTCACCCTGTAAAATGCATTGCAGTTTCCAAGTGCCCTCTACATGCGAAGTGAGATGGCTAAGACTAAAGAACAATTAGCTGAAGATAAAAAAATTGCCTTGCAAGTCCGCATCAAGCCCTTAAATCTTGAAAGTCTGAACGTCACTGAACTGCGGCAAAAGGCTCAGGCCCTATGGGAAGCCATTGTGCGACTGGAGAGCGAAAAGTACGATTTGGAAGAAAGAAAAAAAAGACAAGAGTATGATGTAAGTCCTTCTAATATTTTGCATTCATAAATTTAGTATTGGAGTCAACTCTAAATAACTTTTTCTTTAGCTATTTCTCAAATTAGGTCAAATATAAAAATTTTCGTTGACTCAAACTATCTTTCTAACATTTCTCCAGATGCATGTAAAATTTGAAATTTACAGTATTTGAAAATATTATTCATGTACACAATGTGATTTTTAGGAGCTTTGCCTGAAAATCAAAAATGTAAATGGCTATTCTCCATGTTTGTTTTTCCTTTATTTCCATATATTAAAAATGCTAGGGCTTTTCTTCTATTGAAGATACAAGAGTTGAATTTTTATATGTGTTTTCTAAAATACATAAACTAAAATTGTGGATAGAATTAACAATAAATTTCTATTTCTTTTTTATATACAACTACACATTATTATTTCCTGTTAATATCGGTAAAATTTTTTATTTCATATGTTTATAAAGGTACCTGGAAATCCATGCTCAATTTTGTTTAGAAGTATATAATAGATCAAAAGTTTTGAAGCGATAATATTACAAAAGTTATAAGAAGTTTTATTTTTTTTTAAAGTTTTAAAAGCTTAAATGAACTGTTCAATTAAAGGTTACATTTTTGATTATGTTTTAAATAAGATTCTAAAATATAAAGCAATCACAATGTTTACCACTACATAAAATTAAAAAAAAAATTGTTTTTAATTTTAATGAATATCGGTTGAAACTCTTAAGCGTAAAATAAATTTTGGGTATTTCACTTTTATAAATTCAAGCTAGATCAACATTTTCTAACTCATTACAATACAAGTTTAAAACATTCTATCGTAATAAAAAATAAAAAAATTCAAAATTTTTATTAAATTTAGCAAGACAAATACCATGTGTAAATAAGACTTATGAGGAGCTAGAGTAGTCTAAATGATTGATTATATTTGAAATTAAATTTTATTAGTTATATTTGAAATTAAAAAATAGCTAAATAAAATTCATTGTACAGGAAGATAAAAAAGGTAAAATCTTAAGTTAAATTTTTTGTTACATACTTGTATTATGACCTCCTTTTTTTATTAATTTTTCTAATTCATTTTGGAAAAATATTTTCTCATCTTTGAATATTTGATCACGTTTAAAAATAAGAAATTAATATTAATAGTTTTTTCCATCTAGTTGAAAGAATTAAGTGAAAGACAAAGACAAATAAATCGTAGTAAAGCTCTTAAGAAGGGTCTTGATCCTGAGTAAGTAAGATTTAATTTGCTTTTTCGAATCCTACCAGAAATTATATTTATATATACCAGTTTTGCTAAATTTGTTTTATTAATATATATTCATGTTTAAAAAATATCTTTAACGTTTCATTTTTTTCTTTTCAGTGCATTAAGTGGAAAATATCCGGTAAGGCTCTTTAAAATTTGCATATGTATTCTTTTTGTAAACTTTTCTTAAAATCATGGTAAAAAGCACTTAATTATTACAAAATATCTGGTCTATACCGTCCTTCAAGTAATATTTCAAGCATACTTCCAAGAAATAGTAATTTGATGAAAATGATTTTCAATTTTTAATGTAACATTATTATTAGAAGTAGCTCTTTTTTTTCTATGAATATTCTGAAAATCTTTAAAACAAACTAATAAAATATTCATCAATAGGGTTGAAAGGAAAATCTAACACCTAGGTCTATAAAATTAAGTTGCAACAACACTAATATTACGCAAGGAACATTTTGTTATTGCTTTGTAATACAATATATTGCAAAAATAATGATTCATTTTAAAGCATTAAGCTTTTAAGTGTCCAGAACATGTTAACATAATTAACTAATTTTGTAAAAGACAATAAAATTCAGCATCGTTTAATTACGATAAGTACTTATATGTTCTTATTAATGTCTCAAATATGATGAGAAAATTTACACACTGCTAGTACTTTACTCAAAGGATCTCACGACTATTAAATTATTGAAATTTTCGATTTTTAAATTTTTCATTTATTAAATGGCAAATATTTCTGCCTTTTTTAATACCATTAGTTTTGCAAATGAAACGACAATTATTTATTACATTAATTGCCTCACGTATCCTTCTTTACCTTTATCACCTTCTTATATAAATTATACTTAAAAGTGCTTTTTCTTAGATTTCTTATTCTTTAGTTTGTTTAGACTTCCCATTTTTAGGGCTCACGATACATTTTACCTTACAAACTACTCCTAATATCTTCATCACAATTTTTCCTTATATCATAAGTTAATGAAAACAACGGAACTCATTAAGAATTTATTGAAATGCAGTTTTATTTATTTAAAAATAGAACTTCTAATGATCACCCAAAGAATATCAAATAATCAAACGGGAAATAAAAGAAACTTAACTAATTCGTTAAATTATTTGTAAAAGAAAAACATTCTTCAGCCTATGAATATAAATAATGAAGCTTTCAAACATTTTTCCGTTCAGATGAACTTTAAATACTTAAAACATATGAATTAATTTTAAAAATATTGCATTATTTAGGACATCTATAGCTGAAATGATTACCCTGAAAACGTTTTATAATGATATCTATATAAACTGCATTAATTGACTTAAAACGATGTTCAGTTTTACGAGAATTAATTCTTAATTTTTGATAGGCTGCTTAAAATTTCCCAAACGGGAATTTTTTCAAAAGGTCACTTAACTCGGATTCTCTTGAACTTGTGTGGATATACATCCACAACAATTTCTGAACTGACTAATGACAATTTAATTTTTCAAAATGTTAATTTGAAATAGAATCACTATTACTACTTCCGCATGAAGGCTTCGTTATAGAACTTTTCACTAGGCGAGTATAACCTCTAGACTTGGAGACTTTGAGTCGAACGTTGTTGGGAGTTTTTCTGACATGATATGAAACACTATATATTAATGCCTATCTCATTTTTAGACTAACCAGCATTAGGAAAATTGGGTTAACAATGTAGTAATTGTGTAATGAAATTTCTACCATTAACTTTTCATTATTATCTTTGTTTAAAAGAACATGTTCGATTAAAGAGATCTGGTGTGTACAGAGGGGAAAGTCTTGCCCCTTGCGAGGAGCTTAGCACACATATATGCATACATGCTTATAAATATATATATATATATATATATATATATGTAATATTAAAATAAATTATTTACGTATTTTAATATTAATTTAATATTAATTTAACTTTTGTTCATAAAGTACGTTCGGGGTTTGCGCGGTAATTCTGATTTTTCCCTCCAGACACGCTATAGACTTAATTCAGCCTCTGTCGTCTGTACTACTTTAGCCAATAGTTAGAACGTTGTCTTTAAACATGGGTATTTTTTATCACTTGATCAATTGTTATTAGGGATTATTCGTAGTCTTTTTACCTGAGGAATCCCTACTTGAAAAGTGTATGTACGGGATCACATTGTCTGTGTACACGATGTTGCAAAAGTGTTTCCTTATTGAATGGTGTCATATATCTTACCAGAAATAAAATGCGTTATGCTTTGGAATGAGTCTCGCCCATATTACACACACATACACACACACACACACACACACACACACACACACACACACACATATATATATATATATATATATATATATATATATATATATATATATATATATATATATATATATACATATATATATAACATATTAATATTATATATAATAACACATTAATCAATACATATAATTTTATATACATATTATTTATGTGTTTGTGTTTGCATTTATTAAAAGATCAAAAAAGGGTCTAATACGTTAATTAAATTTTGCTATATTCTGTAATCTAATCTAATACGTTCCTTTAATTCTGCTCTTATCAGTAATCTTTGAATAACGTATAATTTTTTACCTTTTCCGTAGCCAATGATTAATGTGGCAAGTAAATACGAAAGACGTTTGGACAGAAGAAGTTTTACTGACAAAAAGTCCCTATTTGAAGGAGTAAGTATTTTGCCTTATTCGTCTAGCTTTATTGATTAAAAAATAATAGTAGCATACAAAAGCCTAAGTATTCATAAGACCGTATAACTCTTTTTAAACCTTTTTGATTGTTGATTGTTTAACTTTTATTTAACAAAATAATTTTCAATAATTTATTATATCAGTAAAATATATGTATATTTATAAAAGTAATTTTATTAAATAATCACGAAAAAGTTAAAATAGAATAATAAATCTTTTGAACAGAATTTTGATAGCACAAGCATTAATCGACCAATTGTTTTTCACATGACTAAATTGTTTGTTACATGACTCTCAAATTTGTTAAATGACTTTTAAAAATATTTAAACATCATATAATTTAATGCTCTACGGAAGAAATTTGGAGGATATTCTGGGGGAGGAGAAATTTGTTCCCAGTTTTCCAAGAAAGAAAGCAGTGGTTCTCTTCAGAGATCTTACTGGACATGCGAGACCCCCTCTAAAAATTGGAGTGGTGGATTCCTGAAACTGTTTTTCCTGTTACTCCGATCAGCCTATGCCTTGGAAATATTTCAACATTTGGGGTAAACATTCTGGTTCTGAGGATATTGTTAAAAAGTAAAGAGCTCGTGAACTAATGGCTTAGGCGCATGTTTAGCATTTGTAAAACAAAAATTAAAAATATTTTAAAATGGTCCCTATCAAGGCTATTATCACCAATGTATGCAATAACTCACTTTTTTGCATTTTAAAATTCACAAAGCATGAAAAATGTGTTTGAAATAAAGTAGATATAAAAAATTGAAACTGCTCACTTACGTATAAAGATTTTAGCTACATTGAACAATAGTCTAAATAGATTTTTAATATATTTATTCTAAGTGTGCCCTCTAATTGTTTATTCTCTGGGATTTTTCAAAACACTTTTATTCCTCTTTGTTAAAAATCATGAAACAGTTTGCAACTGTGTCACTGTTGGGAGTAGGCATGATTTTGTCAGTATATGAAATACATACAGAATAAATCTTAAGGTCTGACTGATTTTTAGAAAGGGAGTTAAATTGGAATCGTTTTCATATTGAAAAAAAACAGTACTATTGTAGAAACCATAGCCGTAAAGTCTTTTAAATTTATAAATATACGTATTTATTATGATGTAAGTTGTAATAAATGCAAAACAATTTTTTCCCATTAAAAACTACCTTTTTAAATTATATAGAAGTATCACACATTTTCTCTCGTAACTGTTGAAAAGCATTTGATTGTTTTCTTATGTACTTGGATTTCGTTTAAAAGGATTAAAATTTAAATAAAATAAAATAACGCCCTATTTTATTTTTGCTTTCTTATTGTCTATATAATGCTTCTTTTTTTTTTCAATTTTAAGGGTTACATGTCCCAGTTAGAGCAAATGACCGCCGCTGAATGGGAGAATAAGATAAAAAGCTTCAAAGAAAGGGGACCGTCCAAACTTCCAAAATGGGATCCTTCTGCTGCCAAAAATAAAGAAAAACCTGAGACTCATGAACCTATCGAAGACGAAGATATCGAAGACGATTCTTACCTGGGACCTCCCCTTGAAACTCCCCTTGAAGGAGATTATGCAGCCTCAGAAGCAAAGGTATGACTGTTCAGACACCTCATAAGTTTACATCCTTTTTTTATTTCCAAAGGAGAATCAAAGTATGGATTTTTAACAAAAACTTTAGAAATCACCTACATGGCTCAAAAAGAAAGATCAATAAATTATCGAGGAAGTGATTTTTATTGTTATTAAAAAGGCCAATCCCAGGTTTTATATATTATAAACCTGTGCTTTCACAGGTTTTTATTAGGAAGGCATAAGCCCAATTTGCGCTGAGTGAAAACATAAAATATCATTAACCCCTTGCCTTTTGAATATATTTGAGAAAAACATACAAAAAAGGGAAAAATAAGTTCTGTTTAATTTTGTTCGTTATTATCCTCAAAATGTTAGAAATAGATTATTTTTGAAAAAATAAATTTAAACGAAATAACTATTTTCAATGTTTTATGGATACATATATGGGAAAGGTTAATGGATTACAGTAATTTTTGCTCAAATGACAGCAAAATAAATCAAAAGACATAATTTTCAGGATAAATATAATAAATTAATTCAACAATATTACTATATGTATCAACTGTCACGAATTCCATGTTCCTCAGATTCCTTTGAATTTCACAAATCTTTTACATTATCCGAGAAATAGAGATTCGAAAATAGCGACAAATAAAGCAAAACTGCCGAAATTTTCACGGGAAAGTATCTCTTTCTATCGGGAAAATAATAAATTAAATATTATGCATTGGACGAACCGATTTCGGACATAAAGGAATTGAAATACTGTTTTACTTTCGCCCAAACTCAGGTCGTGCATTCCAAAATTAGCGCATTTGCATTGCCCGAACTCAGTTTGGGCATCACAGACAAGGGGTTAAATACAGTATATATTCGTAAATACAGTTTCCAGAATTATACCATATTTTACTTTATTTACCTTAAGTAATCTTTTATTCTTAGTTACTTTTTATCTCTTCTTGTACATAACTGGATTTCTGACAGATCTCGGATACCAAACTACACTAATTGACAAAGAACATGTTGCTTACAATGTTAAACTTGAAACTGTGAATTTCTACACACACACACATATATATATATATACACCTGGTAGAGATGATCATCAAAGAACAGAATTCTCTTGGGTGGCTGAGATGGGGTAAAGCCAGGACTGCTGCACTGGATCAGCTGGGATGAAGGGATATGCTGACGATCTCAGGCGCCACATGTCGTAAACTAAAATAAGTTAAGAAGATGTGTAGTAAATATATGCAGTGAAATATATACGTAACAATATTGTTTATAACGATAAACCCATTTATAACGATGCTTTCTTTGTTTACTACCAGACAGTGATGTACAAAAGCTTCTTTTATGGAGAGGTGTCACAGAAAGATAAATTTTTGTATGTGGCGCCTCCGCCATTTCATAAAGCTAAAGAAACTAATAGAAATGTGTATTATATTATTTGACAAAAATATATGTTCGTAGGTCGAGGCGTAATCTTTAAAAATTAAAATTTTTTGAAGTTTTTTCATTTTTTTTTATTTATGTGAGAGTGGGAGGAGAGAAAGGGATTGAAACTCCTACCCCTCCTCGTGCACTCATCTTACGCCACTGGCAGCAGAGTTTCTTATTTACTCAAAAATCGCCTTATTTAACTGAAAAATCAGCAAGAAAAGAGTAATTGTGTTAAAAATATTTACACTTTAAATTATTTAATTAATTAAATATAGTACATATGCTATACGCATATGTACTATATTTAAAATTATCCTAATAAGTAAATAAATTACTTCCACATCGTGATGAAAAAAATAATCCAAAGACTGCTGTTTCGTATGAATAAAAATCCTTTTTTCTATATTTCACTGCGTTTTTTGCGAGACGTCTGTGATTCGTTCACACTTTAACGCTGTTTGCGACTCTTCTTCCTGACCATCTACTATTTTTTTACCCTCTAAAAATGAGATGAAAAATTTTTCCATGTGATGCGATTTGGCCGACGGGCAACACTTTATAACTGAACTTCGGTTGCAAATAGAGTATTTTAAAAGACGACCAAAACTTCGTTTCTGAGGAAATAAAATGGGATATAAACGTACTTTTGCTATGATTGTCTAATTTTGAATTTTAGTATGAGTTAAATGGAGGTCTAACCCTGGATTAATTTGTCCAGTTTACCACCAACAAGCCAAATAAAAGCTGATTTATTCCTCATAAATTGCATGTCTAAAATTAAGGCATTCCTATCTATTTATCTACATACCCATATATATATATATATATATATATATATATATATATATATATATATATATATATATATATTATATATATATATGTATATGTATGTATATGTATGTATATATATATGTATACATATGTATATGTATATATACATATATATACATACATACATATTCATACATACATACATATATATATATATATATATATATATATATATATATATATATATATATATATATATATATATATATATATATATACATATAAAGGGGTAGTTCTAAATTACGTGAGTTATAAGTGATTTTAAAAAGGGAACTCTTTTATAATAATAAAATGAAAAAGACCCATACTCTCATAAGCTTTTGGGATCATCCGGTCAAGCGGAAAGATTTTTGAAGCATTTGGTGACTAAGCGAACCGATATGAGTCAGTTAACGATTGGACATGGAACTGTCAACACCTTTCTACGCGTGTCTCCGCCATAAACAAATGAAAATGGCTCAAGTTTAAATGAAACGCTGATTTAATAAAACTTATTATTATCAAGCAAGACTGTTTTAATTTCGTTTTAACATTGGGCCATTTCATATATATATATATATATATATATATATATATATATATATATATATATATATATATATATATATATATATATATATATATATATATATATATATATATATATATTCTTATTTTAAAATATTTTGCCTCTTGTCCCATTTCAATTCCATTATTTAACCACGAAGTTTAATTATAGGAAGAAAAAGAAGAGGAAGAAGAGGAGGAGGAAGAAGATGAGGAAGAAGAAGAAGAATGAAATTCAGAATAAACAACGTTTAACGTTTGCTTCCTTCCTAAACCTGAATAATGTATGAATTTGCCATTGTATTTACTTTGTGAGATTCAATAAATTTAAGGGTTACATACTGAATTACATTAGTGCATAGTTTCTTTAAGAATGAAAACCTATGAGCAAAATATATTTAGATAAGTGTTTGAAGCTTTTCAACCATTCACGATTAAATTAATTTGTTATTGAAATTATTTTGAGAGATTTAAAAATTTAAGAGTTCTGTTTGGAATTGTATTTAACTATACTTTTATTTGAGACTAAAAACTTTGATCAAAATCTATTGTTAACTTAGAAAAATAATTTTAAACTTCACGACAAGGAAGAAAAAAATAATATGGATTTCTAGAAAAAAATAATATGTATTTACATATTATACTTTATCTCGAAAAAAATTAATGTAGCTGTAGAGTATTTATTTTCTGAGATTTAATGACTTTAAGGGTTACCTATTGAATTATATTAGTGTATAACTTTTTAAACAATTGAAAGCTACGAGAGTGATATATTGTTAATTTTAAAAGACTGGGGCATCAAGACTTCATAAAAAATAAGGTATTTGGAAGTAACTGATGCATCACAACTTACCCTGATGGGAGTAAGGAATTTGTGACGCCACACTGAAGATTTCCGTCAATTTTGATCATTCTCAGGCTAGGATTTTTGCACCTGATTCCGTACCTTTCTACCACCTGTCGCCTTCCCTAAGAAATTTAGAAATAATGCAGTCAAATAAACCATCATCTAGGAGATAAATATAGGCCACTCTCATAGTGTAATTATCCCTTTCTATTTCTGTAATCACCATTTTCTTAGTTAAATGTTAGTGGTACTTAAGTTAGCTTTACTGTGGAAAATAAGATCTATTACTTTTCTGATTCTCTCTAAAGTATACAAATCTATTAATACACGTCTAGAGGATAGATGACGTGCTAATTGTTAATCAGCAAACAACCCTGAACAGCATTGGTTTAATACTGCCTCTGATTCTATATCTTCCTTTTAAAGTGCACATTTCTAGGGGACAATATAATTAAAAAGAAGTTAATAAATAAAAATCATTAAAAGAAATACAAATAGTTGATCAGAAAAGAAACATTCATATCATTTTATCATTGACAAATACAGTTGATATTTTAGTTTGAAAAATTAATTCTTTCTTAAATGTTAGTAGATCTTCCACTAGCCTTACTGTGAGAAATAAGGTAACTGCAATACCATTCAGTAAAGTTATTACTATGTCCAATTCAGTATCTTCCATTTAAAGTGAATATTATATATACTTTTAGTGGACGACATAATTAAAGAAAGTTAATCAGTAAACATTCTTAAAAGAAATGCAAATAATTGATCATAAAATAAACATGTATGCTATTTTATCATAGATATCAAAACTATTATTTGGTTAAAACATCAATTTATGCACTCATATTTATTTGTAAAGTATTTAAATTTCCGTAATGTAAAATTGTAGAATTTTAAATAATTGAATATTTGTTTTAAAAAATGATTATTGTTTAATAGAAAATACACAAAAGTTATAATTTCTGATTTTATAATACCGATCATAAAATTTTATAAGTATCTAAATCTAAAGTTAAATCAATATGATGTGTATTATCTATCTCTCATGTTTTTATTTATTATAAGCGTATAATAAGCTGAGGATAACCTGGATTATACTCTGTCAAAATTTATCTGATATAAAATTATTTTCCTTCTCATTTAGACTATTATTTTATGGAGAATTCATAAATTGCAAGTTGAAAAATTTTAAACAGATACCTGAATTTAAAATAAATGAAAATGTTTAAAATTTAGTAGTTGTTTGTTATTTATTTTGCATCAGCTGTTAATGAAATGCAAAAAATAAAGAAAATTAACATTTCATAAAACCTTTCTTTTGTTATACTTTCTTTACCACGATACAGTTATATATCAGGTGTCGTCACGAATTAATTCAATGTATTTTTGTACAGCTATTGACTTTAGAACCTTTCAACAAGAACATAAATATAATTAATTCCAATAGTTTGGCATATGCCCTCTAGATGGCAGCACTACGAAAAAATAGGTATATTTTATCTTCAGTAACCATTAAAAAAAACCTATTCTCCTCAACTCAGAGAAAAATTAGTGAATTTCCTTAATCGTTCGATTTGTATCTTATCGGAGAAAATTACTTAATCAAAACTTTTCTTTTTCTTCTTTTAGAGTATTGTTGGAGAATTTTAATGTCATTAAGCATTAACTCAAATTTTCATTTGCACTATTTATTATACCATTAAAAACGTGTACTATTCACTTCAGAAAAAATATATATATTAAAATAAAGTATTCATATGTATACAGCTTATAGCAATCACTTTTCAAAATTTATAACTTTCACACATAAATTACGTTTCTGTGAAAAAAATGATTAATTTCCTTGTGTTCCTTACATTCTTAAAAGTTATTTTATTTATAATCTTCAGTTAAGGTATTTATATATTCATTTGTGTTTTTAAATTTTACTATTGTAAATGTAATCAATTTTCTGTTTTTCCGCAGGAAATTTTTTATAATGTGCATTGTCAATCACATCAACATCGCCTGTCTTGTTTGCTTGTGTATGACGCATCGCAGAAGTTCAGAAATGGAACCACTCTGCTTTTATACTGAAGTCCAAATGTTTCAGATGAAAAAGAATGGAAATGTTTGTAGAGTAATTGATCTTTACACAGCAAATAACAACGAACTGCACATTTGATTTTCACGCTAAGTTTAATAGCCTCAATACGTTTAGCTGTAACAATAAATTAACAGAACTCTTTGTCTATATCATGTGTATTATTTAAATAAATGTTGCATGTTGTCGTCTGAGAGAAAACTTTAATTTCATAATGATATAAAACCTCAAAAGTTCTAAATTTGTTATTTTTTGTTTAAAATATATATGAAAAACTCTGTTCTTTACATCAGGGCTTCGAACCATATTATTTTTTCTCAACTAAAAAAAACTAAAAAAAAAAAAAACTTTCAACTAAAAAAACATTAGTTTAGTTCTAGTTTTCAGTTTTCGGTTCAGCTCCGAACAAATAATTATATTTAGTGTATATTCTTATTTGTACTAAAAATATAACTTTACCATAAACAAAAAATGCAATTCTACCAAAAATTAGAAGATTTTATTCTTTTTTAATTGGTATACTATGTAAATTGATACAATTACCCAGAATGTATGATATGAACGGTGAGCAGAGAACGGCGATCATTGGCATTGTTGTACATCATCAAAATCTCATTTAGCAACTAAACATTCAACTGAATTAAATCTGCCTCCTGCAAATAGTTTCATGCGAAAGTGAAACAGAAAAATACTAGTGAACATCAAAACAGGAAATCTAGAAGCTATGTACTTATAATGACAATAATTATATGGTTGGCGTTAAATTAGAAAATATCAATAAGTTGGTTACAACAACAAAATGACGGAAGATATATCAAACCGAAATAAACGAATACTTTTTTCTGTCCAGTTCCAGTTCGGAGCTCTACTTTACATTATTCCACTGTGAAACTACAAAACAAAACCCTTTCAACAATTATCTGATTAACTTAATAAAGAATAATTCTGAAGAAACACCTAAACTTACTTTCTATCAACTGAAAAATATAGTTAGTGCAAAACTGGAGTAAACATTATTCATGATCATTTTGTATAAATAAGTACTTCACGAAAAAAGTCTTTCTGTCTTAAAATCTCTGATAGATTATGTTGCCAAAATAACCTTGTAAGATTCTGCTTTAAACGTAAATGATCACTGCTACTTTTAATTAAAGGTATGATTTCCTCTAGTTATGGTCATTTTATTTATTTATTTATTTTTGCAACACAAATTTTTGCAACTCATTAAACTAGGGTTTAATGCTTTAAGCCGATTCCAAGCTGCTACGAATATCCTTGCTTGCAATAGTACTCAAATCCCTGACTTCTTTTCAGAAAGGCAGAGCACGCCTTACCTCTTCATTTCTGCCATCACATTTAACACTAGAACAACGGGATGTGTCATTTTGACCCAAAAACTATATTTTGACCAATTTTCTCAAAATGTTGCTAAAGAAATTGAAATAAATGTTTTGACTTTTACTAATTTTGTACACTTGTAAATTATTGAAGAATCTGTGCAGATGCGAAAAACGGTTCATTATATCAGCATACTAAGCTTCCAAGTGAGGAAATAAAACTGCAGATATTTGTTCTAACTGTAAAATACTGATACGTAGCAAATATACCAAATATATATATATATAAAAAAGTTGTCTGAAGTGTGTGAGAAACCTTGAATGACAAAAGCAAAATAGTTCCGTTAAAGTTGTCTATATATTTTTCTAACTATATATATTTTTCTATAGCATAAAATCTTATTATTTTTAATCTATTATAATAATAATTTATTGTCTAAAAATTAACGAATGTCACTGCCTATAAATACAGTGTATACTTTTTGAATGCCACCACGGATTCATACAAATCGGGGTTAAACGAATCATTTGAAATTAAGTTTGACCTAGCTAGCCGTTTTAGGTAGACCGAAACTCCCATGGTTCTAGTGTTAAGTAAAATCACTGCAATCAATCTGATAATAAAAATACTTAAGTTGTGTATGAAATTGACTACTCATTCATAATGAAGAATTTTTAATGTATCCTTACTCTAAGACGTAGCAGACCGAGGTACTATCTCGGGTTATATCTCGTCCACTTTTAAATTTATATTGGTACAATGTTCACATCTGCTCTTTAAAAACCTTATTCTGCTATTTTCCACAAATAATTTAAAAATTAATATATTTTTCACTCTTTTTTAAAAAAGGACTCAGATTTTACCTTAGAGAATTTTTCGCTTTCTTACGCCTTTATATAAATCTTTAAATTTAAGTCCGTCAGTAGAAATATTTTATCTTTACCTTAACACTGAGGTATTGGTCTATTCTCAGCTTCGAGCTACCTTAGCAAAATTCTTTCTTTGTTGAAATTTAGCGAAAGACATATAATTAATCCTTTACCTAAATTTCAACTATTATAGCTATTTACTTAATCTATTTATTTAATAATAATGCTATTCAGTGTTTCTTTAAAATATTTGAAAACATGGAAGGTAGGTGACCTTTTTTGACTTAACAGAAATTACATTTGAATAAAATCATGCAGATATAATAACCACTTCGAATGCAAGTAAGTTAGATTATTTTATAATGAAGGAAATAATAGGGCTCATATTTCATAAAAAATGATTATATAAAAAACAGCTCATATTTCATAAAAATGATTAAATAAAAAAACACAAAATTGAAATATTTAGCGAGTTAATTTGCTATTTTTTTAATTTAATTTATATTTGACTTAAATCCCTTTAGTGGTTTCAATTAAATCACTAATTTTCCTTAACATTTTTTTTTAAAGTTGCAAAAATTTATTTCGCACTTAACTATAAATGGTGTGTAACTACTTTAGTATTAAGTGAATTAATCAATTTTTATTGAAGCTTTGTAAAGCTCTAGGAAGAAATAAAATTACAATAGCTCACAAAAATATTTTTACATGAATAACATAATTTTTTACTTAATTTTGATATAATACTTTTAAATCAATAAAATTGGGATATGGATAATTCGAGAGGATAATAAAAACACATATTGTCTTCAGTTGATACAATTAAAGTGACTCAACATACTGAAATGAACTTACTTGAAGGCTTACTTACTTTCTTTACAAAAAGAACAATACTAAGAAATAAACTTAATTAAATGTTTTACCGAATCTTAATAAGTTCATATAGTTATTTACTTTATTTCAAGCTCCATATGCATGTAAAGTGGTGGTGGTGGTGTAAACGGTATAAAACGTTGTTAGGAATTATAAGCTTACAGTCAGGAAACTTGTACAACTATACATTAAAGTATACTAAATTAATGACATTATTTTTTTGCCAAAATAACATATTTTTGGACATTTATAAAGTGCTTTTGAAGTCATTTGTACAAAAATATTTTTTAAAATATAAATTGGTTACATTAAATATTTTTAATTCAAATAATTTTTCCTAATTTTTAAATTTTTTTGTTAATTTTTAAAATCTCGCTTACAACTCGCTTACAACTGAATATGTCATTGATTCTTGTAAAATTTTTACAAAATCCATGCAATATACTTTATAAAATAAATATGCATATCCATTTTAATTATGGACTTCATTTAGTTTATTAAAACTCAATTTAAGTTAAGAATAGTTCAATGTGCAAATATAAAAACACTTCTAACAAATAAACTATTTAATCAATCAACGACATAAAGAAATATCCATATATGTTCAAAATATATTTTTAAGTCGGCCAAAAATTTTGAAAATTAAAAGGCTGGAAATATTTAAAAAATAAACAAAAAAATTAATTAAACTTTTATGATTATTACCTGAATGCAATTTTGTATGTGATTGATTAATCTGTAGTTCAAATTGTACGTATTCAAAGTTATTAATTTACAAAAACACTATGTAGCACCTCCCCCCCCCCTTTACCTTAGTACAGATTGATTTAAAATTCTTAGATCAGTAACAGGGCATTAAAAGAATGTCTCCATCTCTGTACTGTGTTGCTTTTTCGAAAAAAAAAAAATATTCTGATAGCCAACAAATAAAATCTCAAAAAGTTGCTGTTATCAAACTTCCAGAGGAAGTTGAATAGTAACAGGAAGCAATTAAGCGCGTAAATATGTCATATACGAAGTAGAATTGCCATAAACTTTAAGTATCCTACGGCGAGTATGACACATTTTTGGGGAAGGAAACATCTCATTAGGAGTAGTGCGTTCTTGCTTAGTGGGCTGGCTTTCTGCAAGTTGCGCCTACCAGTTGCATCTCAGCTATTTATACTTTTAAAAATGTGTATGTAATTAACTGTGGAAATAAATCATGGATTTCAATCTATTTATTTAACAACGCTAAGTACCAGATTTAAACACCGCTGTAGTAGAAGAGTTTTGGATATTCATTATATTTCGTTACCCTCACTCAAGTAGGTTAACATTGAAGTAAAATATTGATTGATACCAACTGTGAAAGTAATTTAAGAATTTCACACTGTTTATTTAAAACGCTAAAAACTAGATTTAAACAGTGATGTAGTAAAAAGGTTTTGAATATTCGTTAACAGCCTGACTAAAGTAGGTTAACATTAAAATAAAATATTGATCCACGAAAATAATTAATGGATTTCACATTATTTATTTGAAACGCTAAAAACTATATTTAATCAGCTTTGCAGTTGTAAAGCTTTGAATATTCATTATACTTGGAAATGTAACTCAAGTAAGATTAATATTAAAGTAAAATATTGATCTATGGGTAACTGTAAAAATAATTCAAGAATCTTACACTGTATATTTGGAACACTAAAAACTAGATTTGAACAGCGCTGTAGTAGACAGGTTTTGAATATTCATTATATTTTGAAACCTGACTCAAGTAGGTTAGCATTAAAGTGAAATATTAATCCACGATAATGCAGTGGCGGTTCATGGAGTATTTAAATGGATATTCAGAAAATTAATTTCGAAAATTAATTATGCAACTACAATGTAACATACAATTTAAAATATATTCGCTCTTTCACAAGTCACCGAAAAACAGTTTAACTTAAAAGAAAACAAGCTTTCATGGAAAAAAATTGTTACATTTTATTTCTTACTATTGAATGTAATAAAATCATATTAATTACACTCAATCGCCGTTTCGTCTCCCAGCAGGGACTTGTTTAAAACTCTGAGCTGGTTACATCTTCACTTCTGTACCATGGGTAATTATTATCTTGTAAGAAGAGTTGTCAGTTCAGAACTGTTGCCATAATGTTGAAAAAGTACAATTGTGAAGGATATTTATGCATTTCCAGTTGCCATGTAGTAACGCTTACGCCAAAAATAAACCAACCTTCAAAAAATTATACCTTTACCTAGCATCTTAATTTGTATGGTATGCGTGAAGACTTTATAAGCGGATTTCAGACCTATACCTTATCATTGCACTTGAAAGCATATGAATACTAATTCGTTTCTATTCAAAAATATTTTTCACTAGTTAATTGTCAGTATTTACGCTCTTTGAATCCCAGTAATAAATCAATTATTATATTGTGATATTCTATATTAGCCATGTTAATTAATGGCGGCTGGGGTACGTAAAATAGATTCGTAGTTGCAATGTCCTCCAAGTTCACAAACGATACCTCTGAAGGTGGCAAGCCAAACCTGGTGTGTGTGTGGGGGGGAGGGCGGTCTTATGTTTGATTCTAAATTACGAGGACCCAATTTGTTTTTCAGTTTTGTCCCAAGGAGTAATGTTGACTGTCAGTATGGTGCTTCCATGATAAAATGGCCAATATCTAACAGTTTGAATTAGATCAGACCGGCTCTGATCCATTTCGTTCGTTTCTCTCTTTTCTGTCTATCAGAATCCCTTTCTTGTTTCATTAAAGTCATTTCCCCTATTATAATATAATTATAATATTATATTCACAATACTTACATTGAAAATATTTTCAATGCATGCCGTGCAAGATATTTTTAAACTTATTAAAATTTGTGTATATTGCTAGTTTTTACTACAAGTGCTGAAAGATTGTTTTCAACCATGAAGGAATTAAAAACATTTCTTCACAATAGAACTTGTCACAAGAGTTTGACAAATTAACTATTACTTTGCTTATAGGAAGGATTATAAATGCAGTTTGAACAAATTGGCCTTGAGAGCTAGAAGAATTAATTTACAACTATAAAACGGTAGCTTATGACTGATTATGAAATTCTGTTTTCAGAATTTGTCTTTCATACAAGGTAAATTATTTTTAAAAGAAAAATAAAAGGATATACCATGGTTTCTTTTCACTCTTTTTTATTTTTTTGTTTGTTTTCCTACTTATTCATAATGTTAATTTAAATTCGTCTGGTAAGAACTGTAGCGTAAACTAAATATACTCCAGCATTTACCAGCAAATTTAAACCTGGTAGAGAATAAAGTAAAAGAAATAATGTGATTGATTATAAACTTTTCAAGATACAATGAAATTAAGCACAGCTTTGTTGATCCGTTTTATGTATGCATGCAAATCTATGGATTTGTTAGTGTGTGTGTATGTGAATTTATTTTCTGGATACGTCACTGGGTACAGACGCACTTTTCACGAGTGATTGAGTAGAAAACAACATAATTTTATTTTGTAAGAGAACTTAGTGAAATATTTGCATAAAAATAGTTAAATTTATTTTTGTTTGTATATTTCTTAAGCATCCAATTATTTTAAAAATGGGATTTTAATGAATTTGTTAATCATAGTTTAATTTTGAGTTTATGTAGACAACAAAGTCTAAGGAAATGAATGAGTTTAATGAAACTCTTTAGCTAATTAGATAATCTAAACACGGAAAGTGAAATTTGCGTCTCTGATTGTGCTGCCATCTATCAATTCATATAAGTAATCTAGACTTATACATACTTATAATTTGCTTGTAGAGAACATATAACTGATTTCACAATAATTTAAATTCCCTTATATTTCTAGTACATCTTACAAATAAGGCGTGTTATATTCTAAAAGTATATTTTATAAAATTCTTAGAATATATGAATAACAAGTGTCTTGGCGGTAGAGTTTTAAAAAAGTTACGAATATACGGCCAATTGTTTTCTATTGCAAGTAAATTCCCTTTCAAATAAGTAAAATGCAAATCAAAACACAAGCTTACTCTTTAACTTCAAGATTTTCTTATAATTACTTCTTTGTACACTTTATTAATTATGTGGTGTAAAACAACTTAATTACTTATGTATAAATATGAAAGTAAATGTAGTAATTATATTAACTACATTTACTTTTAAAATTTAATATCACTGATTTTACCCATGTCTTAGACTTTGATTTCTTTTTTATTATAACTTTTTAAATTTTTTCTTTCGGCTGCACTGTTTTAAGCTAATGCAGACTTCAAGTTGAACTGAGTGAACATTAGAGATGACAAATCTAAACACCTTAAGGTAGGTGGTGTCTTTTAGGTGCTGAACAAACTTTTACAAATATTGTCCTGAATCACATTATCGTACCTTGTCTAAAATATTGTGTATTATACTGTAGAATTAAAGCCCACTCTAGGGGTGGAAAACTCGAAAATTGTTTCCAGGTCTAAATCCGAGAATCGCTTGTTGGCTGTGAGTGTAAGAAATGTTTTGATATACAAACTACGACAAATATTTTTCTTAATACCTTGTACTCAAAGCTAAAAATAAATTCCCATAGATTTAGTCATTGCCCAGTATTCTCAGCCATAAAGTATCACAGACCACAATAGGGTTTTATATATATATATAATAATTCTGGTGATCGATCTTTATGTCTAAAAGCGAAACATATTTACGAACCTTAATTCTACCAAAAAATATCCCAGATATTAGTGGCATGGTTAATTAAAATGAATAAAATTGAAATACCCATTTATTACACTGGTATTCAAAATTAAAATAATTTTCAGATATTGTCTATTAACTTCATAAAACTGAACAGATTTTAATGAGTTTTGAATTGGACATAGTTGATATCCAAAAAACTTAACCATTCAAAATTTAATATGCACGCATGATTGTACGTAACACTGATGGAAATCGGAAGGCAATAAACAGTGGTTAAAGAATTGAACAAATGATGGGCTAGTAAGGAATATGGTTATCTCTTACAGATATGAAGGTAAAATAAAATATTGGAAAGTCCTGTGGCAACTGTCCCCATTTGTCCAGCTGCGCGATTTTTGATTACTGTTATCTGACGAGTCCCGCAACAGCCTAAACACTTATTCCCGACATACTTTTATATAGAGTGAGCTAGGGACCTGCTACCTGTTCTCCTATGTACCAAAAAACTTCAACTTTTATCGCAACGGAGGTTTGAGGGTTTAGGAAAACATCATGTTGAATGACCTCATATTTTCAATGCCTTGAAGCCTATGTTGGTCTATTCAGTGATGCGGTTAGCGCTCATTTCCTTTTGATGGCGACCGTGCATGATCACATGTAACTCATCTGGTCAATATTTGTTAAGTAAGTATATAACGTTCTACTCTTCAGTATGGCCAAGAGCCTATAGACCAATGAAATTCACAAAAAGGGACACATGTCCATTCATACGAAGAACCAATATGTCTATGTGCAGGTTAAGTTTTCGTTTGAAACACTGTCCTAACCTAAACAGGAATTATGAAATATGCATCAGACGTATGCGAGTGATAGGCCCTAAAACAAAAGATAAAGAGACACAAAAAGAAGGTGAGACTAGTCAGTAAGATAGGCAGAGACTGAGAAAAAGAGACAAGGTGTCAGACGAGATAAGAGGTAGTGAGTTCAACTAACCGAGATTTAGGAGATGCGTTATTTGCGACTACGAGACCAGGTCTTCTTCAATGCAGCTAGCAATACAGACATATATCTTTATACCAAACGTAATTTGTGCATAAAGTAAAGCACCAGAAGAAAGAATTTAATTTGGTAGTTTGTCTAGTAAAAATATATCAAAGGCACAATATTTTATTTAGACAGGCGTTTTCATCTTAATTGAAGAATTAAATAATATTTGTGATTCTTCCACCAGAGAGGTCTTAAGAATTATTTGGGTAGGCAGGTAGTTTCCACAGGTGAAATAGCAATATATATATATATATATATATATATATATATATATATATGTGTGTGTGTGTGTGTGTATGTGTGTGTGTGTAATAAGTCGGAGTCTAAGCCGGGTGGTTGCAGTTAAGGCCAGAACACGACACCGATTTAGTCACCAATGACCTTTATTATCATAGCATTGGAGAGTTCTCATTTCATTATATTGTTAGTTTGGTTTTGAAAGCTATAGTCTACTGTTTTGCTCACGAGAGCATATGAGACGGGGACCTACTGCTTAAAGCCGATTCCGAACGTCTTCGAATATTTATGCTAGCAGCAGAATTCGAACTCTCGAACTCCGGTACTGAAGAGCAGAGCTCTACCATTCGGCCACCGTTTTACCGGACAGACTGAGAGATCACATAACAGTATAAATCTAAGTTAAAATCTGTGTAAGAACCTATGCAAACTTTTGGGTAAAAAATCTAGGTCAAAATCTATGTAAAAATATGTCTCCTATAGTGTGTGTCTTCTTTGTTGGGGAATTTTTTAAACAGGTTGCTAGGACACTATAAACATTTAATTGGTTAGACCCCTATCCCGATGGCATGAACTGTAGCCCAAGTGGTCAGTTTAGATTAGGGATTAAAAAGGAGAAAGCAAAGATTTGGAGATTTTGTTCTTGATTTGAAAACCCCTGAGAACTTTTTCGGGCCTTAACGAGGGCTTTTGGCTATAAATTTACGTCGGCATGTTTAAACTATCTGATTACAGTAGTTTCCTGACTTATATTTCTTATTAATAAAGGTCTTTAGTGACTAAATCGGTATATTGTTCTGGCCATGGCTGCAACCGCCCATTGTGGAATCGTCTTATTACACACACACACACACACACACACACACACATATATATATATATATATATATATATATATATATATATATAAATTTAAAGTACTTAATACTCACTTCAACTTAACTTGTGTCACATGATTAGACTATTGGAAAAGATAGAGATATTTGATTGAAATGAATACACATATTGAAATGAAGAAACATATTTTAATTTATCGCCCCCGAAAATGTCTATGTGGATTAAGTATAGGTTACAGTCTGTGTGCCATCACCCGAAGGGGCTTTCCATGGTTGCAAGTTCCAAATAAATAAGTTTTTGATTTTAAACATGCTTTGTTCCATATATACATTTGTGAAATAGTTTTATGTGGATGCAAAAATATAATTATCACCTCTTTCCTCAAATAATATCTATATGAACTAATTGTAGCCCCCAGTTTATGTGTCATCACTTACGGTGTCTTTCTAGAGATAAAAGGTTAAAATAGATGAGCTTTCGATTTTAAACATATCTTATTTAGTTTACCATTATATATTGGGAAATAGTTTTATTTGGAAGAAAAAATATACTTTTCCCCACTTTCCTCCAAAAATATCTATATGAAGTAAGAGTAACCCGAAGTTTATGTGCTACCATACGAAGTGGTTCTCCATGGTTGAAAGGTTAGCCACGCCTTGGGTTACAAAAATCGAAAACTCTAAAGAATACTCAAAAAGTAAAATATAGAGTTTTAATTCTTTTTTATGGGATTATTTGAACAATGAAGAGGAGAAAGGATCTTCAATGAAAGGTACGATTATCGAGAAAAGAGTGCGCTGGTATGACATTAGTTCAACTGTATTTGAGAATAATTTAAAAACTAGAGAACTCTCCCTCTTCTTCTCTTCCAACACTTGCACGAAATTGAGTTCAATTTTCTGTATGTGAATGAGATGTTTAGTCTACATTATGTGTTTTCATTCCCCTTGGTAGGAATCTTTCACTTATTTTTAAAGTACTCAATATTGTGGATATCTTGACTACACTTTTCAATAATCTACAGGGTGTAGATTCACTTTCGCACCCTCTACAAGGTATAGGGCTACTTTACTGGAGATTTTGAATGGTCTCTCACATGCATAAATTCACATTTATACTGCATGAGAGAAGCTAGAATACTTCGAAATTCACCTAATCGAGTCGGTTGGAAATGGAAATCACAACCAACTAAAATAGTCTCCCAAACTGAAAAACAGCGCTTTTGTTTTGAATTTATCACCACGAAATTCGTATGTCTTACAAACATATATTCTAAATTTAATAGCAAAACTAAATAGAATAGTATAAGTAGATTTGAAATTTCTTAAATTATCGTAAAATAACGAGCCAAATTGGCACTCTAGTGTATTTTTTGTTTAAAAAAAACATTTGAAACTGTTAATGAACAATTTATAATGAAAGAGAAGATATCGAAACTTAAAACGAGCTAACTGCCTTCTCTGTCACATCCCACGCCTTTCAGAATAAAAAAGTGTAAAGGTTTTTTTTTCTGCTAATTTTTCTCAGACGGCTGTGTCATCAAGAAGCTAATGACTAATCTTCATTTAAAAACGCAATTTATAAGAACTAACATATTTTAATTATGTTTTTATGTCTTTAATTATCGTGTTTTATATGGCAAGCGTAAATGAAAATTTTTATTTGTGTTCACTTAATTAGAAAGACCTAATTGTCATATCATGTAACATGTAAATTTTTCACGTTGTGTTTTAGGCTAGTTAAAAAGTTTTACTTAACGTAACATAATTATTCTGAATTATATAGTTCTTTAAATATTCATCATAGTTTCTATTTTGTTTTTTTTTTATAAAAAAAACACAAAAGGAATGTATTGAAACTTTCAGTACTGATCCTAGACTGTACGCCTCCCCCGTGCAAATTAAAATTGGTTACCCTTGTTTAAAAAACCATTTGTTTTGTTATACGTTGGTTTATATAAATTGCGTTTAAAGAGGTTGCAATTTCTTGTTTTTGAAATAGAACCGTGTTAAACATTAATTTCCACTTATATACGTAATACTGGAATATTTTGGGTAAATAATCCAGAGCATTGCGAATTTACACTTTGCATCCAGAAGATCATCTAGAAATCCATCTAGAAATATATATATATATATATATATATATATATATATATATATATATATATATATATATATACACGAAATAGTAAAAATGAGCTCAAAAAATAATTAAATTCTAATTTTAAACTCTAACTTTATTTTTCATCCTAAGTCGGTGAAATACATTCATAGTCAAAGACAGATAACGAACGAAATACCTGGACTTGACCTGCGAAATTTCACAAGTCTAACGTAGGTTATTCCCATTTTTTTTTCGAAATTGTATATTGAATCACTGAAGGCTGTAAGAGCTTTTCTTTCTATACTTGTGCATGGTTACGTTTCTAACACGACGCACGTAGCGCGTCTGGTAATTCAAATTATTGTCTTTTGTTGTCCGGATAATAAAAGTGATTTCGTCATGGGGGCCCGAAGTAATTAAAGTTGTTCCTTGTGGAATTTATGTGTTTAATCTCTCTACTAAATGGATGCAAAATTTTATGTATCTTAAACGCAAATAGCATTACCCCTGCTCAAAGTAGGTTCTCGTAGTTTGAAAGCAGGGACAAATCAGAAGATCTCCAGACTTCTGCTGCTGCTTCCAGAAATATCGTTTTGAACTTGGAGGGCATTTCGACCACGAACCTATTTTACTTGCCCCAACCGCCATTGTGGAACACAAATATATGGCGGAGTAGGACAAGCGCATTTTGGAGATTAGTGAGATAATCGGCCATATATTTTTCTGTTATTTTGTTATATACACTACTACTAGGGGAATTTCATGGAACGGGATGCCTACCTACGTAAAGGGGACAAGATACCTTACATTTTAAGTTTTAAAATATTCAACTGTTAAAGGTATTCTTAGAGTGACCATAAGCAATACAATTATAGTAAATACAGCAGACGAAACATCTACACGAAAGGAATTTTTGATTAAAAAATAAAATATTATCATAAAAATTGAACGGCCAAAAGCATTAAAAATGTACTTTGTGCTTTAATTTTTTACGAAATGTTTCGCTTTAATATTGATACAAAATTAGTTATCAATTTCTATTTACGTTAAATACAATTTATAAAAAGCAGTCTTCCAAACTTGTGAGATGTTTTAGCAAATTTGTTTTTGTTTTTTCGTACTACACTTTCTGTTACTCTGAAAAGCAGTTTTCGTTTAAGTAAAGCAAATTCATTTTTATAACAAACATATTAATGACCGAGTCTGCAGTTTCACAGAGACTGAGAAGGGGATATTTTGCAGCTTTTGAGCTAACCAATAAGGTTGAAAAAATACAGTAAAAAATACTCAGTTTTAAAAGAAGGATATACGGCAAAAGACATATTTTACTGAAATAAAATAAGTACTTTGTTGGAAAAATTTGATTATGCCTAACAAGGCTTTTTCAAATTAAAAAAAGCATATTGTATTTTTGATCAAATTTTGAGATTTCAGAGAATCCTTGTTTCCTTAATTCACTAGAGATATCTGATTGTTTTTATGATTTTGAAACTGTACGGCAGTAAAATATGTAAATGCTTTTCGTAGATCGTTTCTGAATTTCCCCGTGGAATAATTTATTCAAAGCAAAGATCAGAGATGGGGAATTATTTTACTGTTAGAGGTCATATTTAAATTAGGCAGTAAGAAAGGAGCCGCCTAAATTAATAAATATAGCTATAAATGCAACTTTATATTATAGCTTTTGTACAGTTTTACCAATTTATTGCATTATATTGAAATAATACAAGAAAATACTGTCATTTATTTAATATTTAGCATAAAAAGTTGCAATATAAGACATTTTTCTATGTACATAGGAGTAATAACTTGTTACAACATTAATCTTTAATTATTTTTTATAAACAACTACATATTTAAATACCATTTAATAAAATAAAAATATAAATTACTTTGGTTTGGAGTATTATGGTTTAATTTATTGCTACATGAGGGCTAATGAGACAGGGAGCTACTACTTAAAGCTGATTATGAACAGTGAATATCCATGCCATTACAAGGATTGGGACCCACGAATTTCAGAGCTGATGACAACGCCCTACACATTTAGATAACGTTTATTATAATAAAATATAAGTACTTTTAAATATATTTATTATACTGTAATGAAATACAATAGAAATATAATAATAATATACTATAAAACCTAACACCATGTCAATACAATTCAAATAATTTTCAAATAGACACAATCTATATAATTAAATATTTATAATTACCAAAGCTAGCTTTTAAGAAGATCTCAGAAGAAACTCACGGAGGTCGCATGTTCCTCATCTGTGGCAAAGACGTGAAAATAGATTTATATACCTACCCCGTTTTGATAGGGAAAGTTCATATCTCGAACTTAATTCAAATTTTCAACCAAACTCTTAATTTTTCAGAAAAATAACTACAGTCTTAAAAATATATTTTACAGTAACAAATACACGAAAAAAAATTCGCATTAAGAACAGATTTGTTATGCTGTTTGAAGATGAACTATGCGTCTCATGAGACGCACTCAGCCCATTTCATCCTTTGGAATGCTGTAATATGTTACGCAATCAGTAGGTAGAAAATACAAATTGTTATGAACTTAATCATTGCAAAATAATACCGAGAAATAAATTTAGGGTTAAAGAATATTTAACTGTATATTTTCCTTCATTCGGCTGAAAGATAATATATTAAGATAGAGATGAGCTAATGCTATCTTTGTTAAACAAAAATGAAAGATTAGTTTTTCCAATTCCTGCAAAATTTTATCTCACACACACACACACACACACACACACACACACACACACACACATATATATATATATATATATATATATATATATATATATTTATATATATATATACATGTAATATATCAAAAATGTTACACATTAATATCTCACAAAATTCCTCCTCTTCCCCATTCTAATTTCTTAAAATCTATTTTCTTAGCCACAAAATTTCGTAATTAAAGGAGTGACCTCAACTTAAAATTCTTTCAATAAGTTTCCCAAAACTTTCTCTGCAATAAATACAAATTTTTCTGTCCTGTACCCATTTCTCTCAGCTGTCCCCGGTTTTCTTTTCAATAATCTCAGCTCCTTTTTCTTCTTAATAACGCCGACTAAGTTACTGTCTCTTGGGAGTTACTTTTTCTCAGCGTCTCGCTCTGGGTTCTTACCCTGTTCCAGCACTTATTTTGATGGTAATTCTATCTTCTGCTTTTGACTGTGAAACACATTCCGTTCTCTTAACTAAAATAAAATTGTACTCGGACTTGCCATTCTCTTCAATGTGGCCCGACTGCAACATTTTCAATTAGTCTAACTGCTTAGACTCCTTTCTCCTTTCTCAGCAAGCCTGGGCAAGTAAATACAATAGGGGCTTAAATGTGGCCGGCGGACTAATTTTCGCCGTGTTACATACATAGAAATCTATATATGTTTTTTTTCAGCATTTTATACGGTAATTTTACAATAACTTTCATATAATCTTACTTAAAAATTTTAGCTAAGAACGTCGGTAACCTTACAAGAATTAAAGCTGTTCGACAGTGTAAAACATAAAATTCTTTAAGGTATAAAAACTTCAAACCTACTAAAGAAAACTATTAGATTTCTAAAAACCAAGAACTGGCAAATACCAGATTCTGATGGAATTCAAGAAATTTATAATTGAAACAAACATTGGCTTGATTATAATAAATATATTATTCAATTGTTTAATTATTATTACTATTATTACTTATATAATTATTAAGCTCTAGTTGTTCTATTGTTAATTTGTGATCAATAATGAAAAACTACAATAATAATGTATTAATCTAATATATATATATATATATATATATATATATATATATATATATATATATATATATATATATATATATAATATATATATGCAAATATATACACACAATGTCGCCTCAGTGTCTTCTGTGTTGGCTAAGCTTAATCTAAACTAATTAAAAATTTAAACTGTCCTTTTTACATTACAGAGCAAACTTTTTTATTTAATTTATTAACAAATATAGGGAGTCAAATTAGTACTTAATGTAGAAGTAGTTAACAATTATTTATTTATAGATACATTTCAAACTTTTTTGTTGCTATTAAATCACTTATACATGTTGTACTACTCAAAAATATCTAGATTCCTATAAATGAGCTAATATTGATTCCTTTATATTAAGTATAAAGTATTATAAAAGTATGCTAAGTAAAAAATAACCAAACATTTTTCAGATAGAACTAATTTGTGACATAAACTAGATAAATAAGAAGTATAATATTATTTAGACAATAAATACTTTACATTCATTGAAAGGAATATGGTGTCATAAAATATTGATGTAAAATGTCATCTTTTAAGAGAAAATAATTTTACAATTTCTAGCAAATAGTTGTTTCTAGTTATATTTTGTTATTCAAATTGGCCATTGTTTAATAGTTCATGCAAAAAATGTTATGCATATTTGGAACTATAAAAAAGCCTACTATTTTTTAAAATAAATATTGAAAAATGGAATCTTAATCAAGGTTGAGAACAGCCCAGTTTCCTTAAAAAGTGTCTTAACTCTAATTTATGATATTCATAATTATAAAAAGGAAATGGCTTTGGAAATTTTGACCGTTACTGCTTTTCTTAATTTTATCTATAATTGTTGGTTCTTGAAATGTAATATTTATTCATTTTATATATTTTTTATATTCTATGTCTGTCAAGTTTTTGTTTAAATTAATATTCAGAATAAAGTTCTTTTTCATGAAAATGTGCAAGTACTTGAAACGTATTAACTATTTCTTATAGACAAAGATAATTTTTTGGTCAGTTATTAACACCCCAAATAAAGTATTAATTCAGAATATTTTTCCATTTAGTTTTAAGTAAATTTATGAACGATATTCACATTTTTTGCATTATACCTCAAGCTTTTTTCACATAGATTTTGTTTTTAGCGCTGTACTTAAAAAAAAAACAGCTTATTTCACATTTACAAATTGCATCGTATGGACAAGCACTAAATTTCCTTAAAATTTTATATGATGCATGAATACTAAAATTCACAGCTTTATTCATAAAAACCCCAGTGTCAAATATTATATAACTTATTCTTTCTTTTGTAACCTCTGATGGATAAGTCTTTTCAAATGACACAAAACGGGTTATATTTAATTGCCCATGAAAGCTTCTTAGTGACGCAAGCAAATAATGAACTTGTTCAAGTCACGAAGTAACTTAGATCTTCCTGGGATGTCATTACCTTGGATCAAAAAAAAGAAAAAAAAATCGGGTTCTTGCCCTGTTTCCCATGATAAAGAAAGCTAAGAATAATATAATCTCTTTCAGATAGAAATACAAATATATATTAGTCTGTGAGCTGGAATCAAATTGGACTCAGGAGGCGTTGAGCTCAGATTTATCCACCCGTAAATTGTAGTATTTATAAAAATTGAGTAACTGGTTAATCAGTTTCTATTCCTATGACTTTTTATGTCAGACAATTAACTTTTACTCTCGTAGAATATGTATGAGTTTATACCGTTTACAAAAGATTGAGAAGTGCCAAGAATAAAAAGACAAAACAAAAATAGAAGTTTATGGTATGTTTAATGTAATTTCTCGAACACATGGTTTAAATTTATAAGAGGCTTTATTTTTTTTAATGATAACAGTAAATATAGTTTTCATTAAAAAATCACTCTGACAATAAAGGAAATTGTAAAACCAAAACTATTATCTTGTAATGAGAAAAATAACAAAAATATATGATATAAAAACGATAAAACAAATCCCTTTAAAAGTTATATTCCTACCTTGTTCGCTAGTGTTCAAAAAATATAATTAGTGTCACTACATAAAAAATACTTCTATAAAATCAATTAACATTCCAGATATAAATTATACATAGTTATATATAATGTATAGTGTACAGCGCTCATCATTTGAAAAATTAAAAATTAGTTTCCATATTTTGCTATACTTAGATATATGAAATGATAATACGAATAGTAAATGGGAGGTTATATCGAAATTGTTGAGAAGGAAAATTTTGTCAATTAGTGTTAGAAACCACGAAACAAAATTAGGATAAAGCTTTATTCCTCTGTTACCAGGAGATGGCCGAACAAGTAAAGTCGTAGTCCCTCCTCTAGGTAAATTTTCAGTCATTTAGAATTTACATTAAGACTTGGTATGATTATTCATCGTGTATCAAAATTCTCCTCATGGTGCTCCAAACCAACACTTAATGGCATTTTATACAAATGACATTCTCGAAAAGCTAGAACTATTACTATTTTTTGTAGCTGTTCTTGCTGTCATTTTGTATAATTATTTTCATGATTATTCTTATTTCTCAAGTCCTTAACTATTGTTGTTTAAATTAAATTAAGTGATGGCACTCACTGTCTTTCTATAACACTGTTCTCCCTTTCTTTTTAGGAAAATTTAAACAGTCAGCAGGTCAGCAAGACAACAATCTTAATTCTTTGGATTCAATAAAAGTGTTCTCCTCTGTAAAAGTTCCGAAATGTGAGGAATTCTGAATACGTTCTTCATCTGAGTTATAATTTTATACAATATAGTCTTGGTTAATATCATTACATATAGCTTTAAATATTTTGCTTATAAAACATTTACTCCCAATTTCATAATGTATATCGGGCAGTGGAGGCCAGTGGATTTCATAAATAGAGGTTTACAAAACCAATATTGAAAATTAAGTATGCAGATATGACGTAACATACAACATAAAATATTTTTGAGTTTTCGCGAATTAGAAAAAACAACGGAACATAAGAGAAAACAAGTTCTCAAAGGCGAAAACTTCGTACTATGGAGTGCAATAAAACCATAATTTTGCTTTCAATATAACGTTTATGAACGTTTATTACAATATAGTCAAGCACAACATCTTCAAATGCAAGCCATTTAATTTTCTTTTTTTTCTTTCAGGCAAACATTGAATTTAGCATTTTCATTGAAATTAGGCATGTCATCATGTTTTTTTCTTTTTACCAATTAAAAACGTGGCTAAGGCGCCCAGTTTATAATCGCTTATAGTGCTCCTCAAAAATATTTCAACTTATTTTAGAGATGAAATTCAAGCTCTCCTTTTCAGCAGTGGTCATTTGAATAGTAGCAATAATTAGTAGATGTAATAGGTCACCGAAAAAGGAATCTAAACTTTGTTTCTCTAAAAATTCGTACAGAACTCATGACATCAGTCATATTTCTGAAATCTCTTCAATTCTTCCTCCAAAAGACAATGTGGAAAAATGTAATTATTTTAATTTTGAAACACTAATTTTTTATTAAGTGTCATCTTAACTGTGTTACTAGTTAGTAATATATATATAGATATATATATATATATATATATATATATATATATATATATATATATATCGAAAAACGATAATAAAAATTATAGTTACAAAATGGAAAAACAAATTAACTAACTGAATATAGCAAAAGTAAATATAAAAATACCAAGGAGTTTTATTTCTATTTATAGTATCTACAAATTTGTACACCTAGTAAACACATCCTTATTTCACGATAGCCTACATTTGCATCTGACAACGAACCTCTGTCCACCTCGAAGTCTATACCAACCTCCGCTCTCCGTTTTGACTTTTAGGGGAAACACTGAAACGGAGAGAGAAGGGGAGACACACCCCCTCCTACAAAAGGGACACTCATTAGAGACCCGACCCCCATAAAAAATAACGGGGTAACCTTTACAGTCCATAGAAATGAAGATTTGAGTTCCGCAAATAGGGGAAAAGCACCTGACCTCTGATAGAGCAACTATATAACACCCCCATCTTGCTATCGTTTGATTTCAAAAAGTTTAGAGAAAAACAAATATTGGCATAAAAATAAAATCTAAATTTGACACAATAAGAATAAATACATATTAAAATTAAACAAGGTTTCAGTAGCATGTAGGATGTTACACCTGAAAGATTCACGCCATGAAGAGCACATTAACAAATTGTTGCTGCAATTTTTCGTAACTTGCGCTGTAATTCTTATAAAACACTTATATTACACTAAATGAGGTTTCCCGTACTGCTTCTTTCCACTTTTCCTAACACCTTAAAAAGTAGGTATAATGAAAAAAATTCGATACAATAGTTAAGATCATTGTAGCAAAAAAAAAAAAAAAAAAACAAATGCAACACAGTTTCTTTCTTTGAATTGTATCAGTATATCGTAAATAAATGTGTGAAAGAAAGAATAACAACTTTACTTTCTCTGATTAATTCAAGATATTTTTTAAATCAGTTGTTCCTTTAACAATTTAAATAAACGATTATACAATCGTCTTTTATATACACTCAAAAAAAATTATTGAATATACAAACAGAAAGGCTTTAAAAGTAAAAACTAATTATCACGAATGATTAGTGTCATGATTGTTATAGATAAGATAACAAGTTGAAAGTGATTTTAGAAGCTAGCAGATATGTGACCTCGATTTTAACTCTTACCTTATAGCCTTATTATTGTCTATCATTGTTTTATTCATAATGTATAGCACAATATAACAAAATATTACTTCTATATCGAACGTCAAAGTGAGGTGTCGTTTATTGTAACAGGTTTTTGTTTTTCGCCCTTGAATACTACCACTGCATTACATTAACATATCTTAAATAGACCCAAGACAACTTGCAATTGAAATTGTGCCTCCGGGACTAAAAATGTAGAAGAAGGTAGAAAACGTTCTGGGAAAGGAAATACATTTGCTAGTCACCAATTAAATGTGGTTTGTAGAATCATCTTGAAAATTTCTCTAAGTCTTTTTTCTTGCGTGTGTCTGTAATAAGTGTTCTACCTGTTTGTTAAGTTTTTAGCATGAAGGAAAAAAACTATATGTAAGTTTTACCTTGTAGCAATTTAAATTATGCCTGTGAGTTCGTTTAGATAAATGCCCACGCACACACAGATATACACACATATACTCATATACATGTGCTTGCACACTATAGACCAAAAAACATAGAACACTTCGAATTTTTCAATTTTTTATGAATATCTGAAAAAACAATTGCCTAATATATTTCTGTTTTTATATTGTGTAAAGAAAATAAAGTAGGTTCTGATTTACAGTGAAAGTGTGACGACTTTTTTTATAAGAGACACCCATAAATTGAAAAGGAAAGTTTTTAACATATAACTAGCTACTGAAAATATTTACGAGATATTTTGGACATGAAATCCATATATTAAATAATTATAATTGTTTCTTTAAAATACTCGGAATTTTTTCATTTGTTTTGCTCGTATTTCTCAGAGTTTTTATCAACAAATTAAGAAACTGTTAGAAGTGATTCAAGTTTGCAAAAGAAATGTCATGGTAAATATTTAATTTTACTTTGAGGACTAAATATCAGCATAGAAAGAATACAAGTTCCGAGTGATTTTGTACGAAAGAGATAACTATTTTTGTTTCATAATTTTGTAGCTAACACTTTACAGAAATTTTAAAGAAATGTTCCATGTGTATATTGAAAAAACTAAGAAAGAGAACGGTAATAAATTTAGCCACATTTCAGATAAACTGAAAAAAGGGTAAAATTTTTATTGATGCGTTTAATTGCTAAAATGAAAATTTTAAAACTTTTTAGGAAGTTATGAGAGAAATTATCACATATTTTTTCTATGTATAGTATTACATACTTTTTGTCATGTTTACATAATACTGTAATTGTTTAATTATTGAATAAAATTGTTCTAGCATTTTAAAGCTTACATTTACTAAAATTGAAAAACCTCAAAAGTTCTTTACATTTTTTTGACTTTTCCTTGCTGTGTTACAATAATTAAAAGCGCTTCAAAAAACAAAACTATTTTATCGTAATTTAAGTACTAAATTACTATCCAAACAATGACAATAATTTATGACGTTGAAAATACTTGATTGCTACAATTTATAATACTGATACATTTTTGTTAGTTCTTTTAAGTTAAGATAACTTAATCCTAAGGATTAAACAAAACCTATAAAATAATCTCTATCTTCCAGAAAGCAAACAATTTTAAAAGTAAATAATTTATGCTCAAATAATAAGGCAGAAAAACCACATTTAAATACTTTAAAGTAAGCAAAATTTAAAATTTCTGTATTTTGGTGAGTCTTAAAATTGTTTATGTCAATATAACAATCATGTTCCATTTAAAAATTTATTAAATCTATCAAAAAATACTTAACAAACATTTTAACCAGAGAATTTGTTCTGAAGAAATTTAAAAGAATTTTTCTTGTAGTTTCCCAATGATTAGTTGCAAAGTTACTAGTCCTAGGATACATATCTTCAAATGTTGTGAAGCATCCCTCGTGCGTTGCTGATAATTATCTTCATTAAGATATATATCATATGATAACATAGCGGCTAATTTGATGTAATTATCTGATTGTTTGTGTGATTATCTGATTTGGTAAAGACGAGAAAAACAGGAAAATTTAGCTTCTTCATTGTAAAATTTTATTTCATTTCATTTTCAAGCTTAAAATCACAGATTTGGAGCCTTGAAAACAACCTATAACATGAAATTTATTAATGGTTTTATCGGGAGTGTAAGTGCAGCTGTTGTTTGACAAATTTGTAAAAATTAAGATTTATGTGGTTCATATATTCATATATGGGTAAATAATTTTTTTAGCTATTCTTATTTAAAACTTCCCTCGTGCGTCACTGATAATTAACTTTTCTTTATTAAGATAGATGACATATGTTATCATAGAAGCTGATCTGTTATAAAATTTCCCTTATTATTTGATTTGATAAAGATGAAAAAACAGGAAAATTTAGCTTCTTCATTGTAAAATTTTATTTCATTTCATTTTCAAGTATAAAATAACAACCTATGAAGTTTGAGCCATACAACCTATAATAAGAAATTTATCAATGGCTTTATCGGGAGTCTAAGCGAAGCTGTTGTTTACCAGACTTCTAAAAAATTAGAATTATGTAGCCCATATATTCATACATGGTTAATTAATTTTTTTAGCTATTCTTCTCTAAAATTAATTTGCTCACTCAACTCCATCCAGTACTCAATGTTGCGTACATTGCAAAATGAAAATGGAAATGGCTTTTACATTGTTTGTTTTTTTAAATCTCAGACTTTTTTGTTTAGATCTCATTTAAACCTTAAGTTTTGACTCCACACTATCTTGAAAGCTCGTGCTATTTTTTCATTTTTTTATTTATGATAAATGTCTAAAAAAGAAAGAGAAAATATAATTCCACTTAGATTCAAAAGAATATTTTACATTAAAGCTTTTTAGTTGCCATAATATTATCTAGTTCTTTACAGACAAATTACTTAAAATGATAGCAGATATCATTAAGTCATTATGTTTTTAAATCCTAAAAATTTAAGTCGTTGCTAGCCACACATTTATTTAAAAGTAGTTGAAAATTCCAGATAAAATAATTAATTTTTAGTTACTAATTTTTAAATATTTCAAAAATACTTTAATTGAAATTATTCTTGTATTTCTTTTTAACACATATTAAGGCCATCTTTATATACAAGATACGTTTTAGACCCGAGAATGATATTTAGTTCTCACGGAAGTAAAGAGTTTTCCAGGAAATAATCAAATAGAAAAAGGAAAATAAATTAATATGGTTGAAGGTTTCCTTTTCCTAGCAAATTGTCTATAATAGTTCTTTTAAGTACAGAATCAACCGATTACGCACGTCAAAACATATTTATTGTATCTAAATTTTATTTACTGCAAAGTAAAAAAAAAAAATTCATAGGGATATAACAAATAGAAATGCAGCTGGAATGTTTCTAAGCTAAAATGAAAGTTTTCTTTTGCGAAAATTTTTAAAATTATATTTCAATAATAATAGCATGTATGCTATAGTAATATACATATTCTTTATGAGATGAAGGATTTAAAGAACCCTTTTTGATTCTTTTTTCAATTGTATTTCTTAATTTAACTCGAAAAAAATATTGAATATTCGGTCAAATTTTTCAGAGCTGAAAGTTTATTACTGTCTTATAGTTTTAAAAATTAAAATATTAAAGAGTTAGATATTAAATCATATAATTTCTAATATAGTTTAAGGAAAAAGATTGCCTGAAATAATTTTTGGGAACTAAATACATCATGCAATAATTTTCAATTCAATTTAGATATTTACAGAAACTTTCTTTCATTCATAATATATTAGGGCACAAATATATTATGGGCACTTCATAACATATTAGAGCACTAATATATTATGGGAGCTACATAATATATTAGAGCACTAATGTATATTATTTTTCATTCATAATATATAAGAAAGCTAAAATAAAGATAACAAAAATAAAAATCTATAAATAAAAATCTAAAATATTTATTGTTTACTAAATATATTTGCAATAAGATGAAAGGTATAAAAAACATCCTTATTCTTTATTACATTTTACGATTCAATGAAATTAATATATTGGATTTTCCACGAATTTTTTTCCATCTGAAAGTTTATTGCCGTCTTACATTTTCGAAAATCTGCTTCGATGTTCAATTTTAGGAGTTCCATTTCTATATACATTTCACTAGTTTGGATGACAAACTACTACTGCTGCTGGTAGTTTAGGGAAAAAGATTGCATTAAGCTATTAAATGTTTTTTGCAATAATTTCACTTTTAAGGGAGATATATTCAAAAATTTTCTCTTGATCACAATATATTTAAGGCACTGAGATAAGGACTGAAGGGCTGAAAATTTTTATTCAGTTTTAATTTATTTAATATATTTGTTTTAAAGTACACAAAATTTTAAGAATTTGAATTTCTATCTAGATTCAAAGTCTTTAAAAGCACAAAATAATTCATATTGATATTGCTACATGCTAACATTATTTATGACATTCTTATTAATGTTTACAAACTGAAATCATATTATTTACTTTTGGGAGCATATACGAAGGAAAGCAAAAATTTGCATTTAAACAAAATTGTTTTATTGCTATGATTCATATAGAAATCAATGAAACAAAACTGCAAAATATACAAATTAGTTTATTTTTTACTGTTTTTAACTTTATTTTAAGGAACATAAATTTTTTTAAAACAAAAATTTAATTTTCTTTTCTTAATTTTTTAAGACAATTGTGAAGCAAACATCATAATAAGCTTAGGTTTCGGGATTTATAAAATATTCAGGCAGCTACAATCAGTTCTTTAATTTCTCAATGTTTCATTTGGCTTTGATTTAAAATAAAAATTTCAATCTATTTACTGATAACATATGATTTTAAGCACTTAGTATCAGGATCACAGGATTAAGGTTTATATTGTTTATAAATGTATCATATTTGCTGATTTTTTTTAATATATTTTTCATCAATTTATGAAGATCATTTTGACTCGTAGAACTGAACTGCGACTGAAAATACATCTTTCTGTTTCATGTGCGTTTAAGATCTAAAAAAAACTAGCATTAATTTAAATGGTTCGTTGAACTTGGATTTAGCTATTATTTTAAACATTTGATGAAATTTTACTTCGAACAATGTCTAATTTACATTAGCTTAGATTTTTCTATACTTAATTTTTTACAAAGCCCTTATAATTTGCATATTTGGAAAACATTACCAAATCTACAAACATCTCAATGCTATTCAGTCATACGGATAAATATGATCTACAACTAATTTATTGAATCCTGCCGGTGTAAAATAAATAAGATATTCAAAAAATAGCTGTATAAAAGATAAAAGCTGGGCAAAATAAAAAGGCATAAATGACGAAAATTTATGAGATAAAAGTGAAAGATTAGTAAGAAAAAAATATAATTGTTTTTAGAACTCCAATACTCTAAAAACTTTTAGCATAGTATTGATTTCCATTTTGGTGCATTTATTAATATTATATGATATTTCATTTTTGTATTTACATATACCGAAAACTTATTTTTCAATTTTTAAAAAATATTTCATACTCTTCTTAGAAAATTTCTTTATGCAATTTACAAAAGAGTAAAATTTTATATCTCAAAAATAATATATATTACTAGTTTAACTAGTTATAGAGTTCTCTAATATATCTTAAGAAAGCTGCTAGTGTGTTTCAATATTTTTTCTTTATTAAATAAACTCTTATTCTCTCTGATATTTTGGAACATGATAAAGCTATAAGATGATTTCGTGAAAGATGAATTTTGTTTTATAAATTCCACTTGCAGTCATTTTTTTGAAATTTTTCATTTTTGTATATACAATCTGTCAAAAACTCAGATTCACATACCTAACATGATTTTTATAGCATACCTAGAGATATATCGTAAAAAAAATATCGCAGGAATTCCAGTAAATGTTACTTGAATTGATTGTGAATTGTACCAAAGTTTTTTCAAGATATAATTTAATAGTTAAATTTGTATACGAAGGCCAATATTTTTGAGTATTTCTTCTTTGCATTTACATATATCGGAATACAGATTTATATATCTAGTAGAATTTTTAAGAGTGGATATACAGAGAAAAAAATCGCCCGCGTTCCAGTACATGACACTTGAATTGATTGTGAAGTTTTTCGAGGTGTTCTTCTCGAAAGAGTAACAGATTGAACAGTAAAAAGCGCCCCGGATCTAACGGTGTGAGTTGGAGGGGGAGCCGCCGAGAACGAAGGCATGGAGAGAAGAATCCGGTGCCAAAAGTCGGGCTTCGCCGCAATCATTTGGAAAGGAAAGAAAAAAAGCTACGTAAGAAGCCAAATTCCTTCATTCTCTCATTCTTGATTTGGACTTGCTAAGTTTGTTTTAGTTGTCGTCCCTTTCTTACGTTGCCAGTGTCTGAGCAGCCTGTTGTGTTCTTGGTGCTGTGCCCACGAAACCAGCAGTGTTTCGTTGACGAGAGACACAAAGAAAGGACGAGCGCCCATCGGATAAAAACAATTGCAAACAAGCCATTTGCACTCTCCGTAAAGGTAAGACTCATCTCACTCTTACAAGTCCAAACATAAAGCGTAGCTGTAAAACACTTTAAACTGTTCTGGATTTTCAATAGTTCAAATTGATTGAAAAAATTTAAAAAAAATATTTACCAAGTATTGTCGTTTGGAAAATTAATTATTTTTCATACTTTTCAGAGAAAGGTTTATAATTTAGTTTACAAAATATTGAAATTATAAAATTTTATAGCTAAAAAAGTTAATATGTAGTTTAATGTAGCTAATTATGAAATATTTTACAAGATAATTTATAAAAAATTGCTTTTAAGTTTATAATACTTTTTATCAAATAAACAATAATCACAGAAAAAGAATTAGCATATCTTTCTGAAGCACCGAAATCAGTATTAAAAGTTAATAATCTGGCACATTTCAAGTTTGATCTTAAACAACATTTTGTCGACAGTTTTGCAAATCTGATACTGCTCCAAAAATAGACGATGCGGGGAGAGAATTTCATGCCTGCAGGTGTCGTTCAAATGGATGAGCTATAGTGACACAAATAAGGCATAGAGAATTAATTTTTAAAATGTTTTTATTTTAATTTATACAGTTTAAGGTTTTATACTCAATCTTCCTAAATAACTCTTTTCCTCAGAGAAAGTAAATTTCAGCATTATATAACTTTAGCATCTTAGTGGTTTTAAGGAAGTCTTACGTCTATGTAAAACAAAGGATTTTTAAATCTATAAAAATAGAAAAAGGTAATTTTCTTCTGATAATCACAGTTGTTATTTTTACGAAGAATTTTTCCTTTGACCTGATCAAATCATCTGTCTTAAGAGGATAAAAAAAACTGCTAACTACGTTTACTAATTACTCTAATTTGAATTCAAATTATTTTTCCTGTTTTCTATAAATTCACTTTCCTTTATTCTTTAAAATTGCTGTGAATATATTTCTCTATATTTTATGGCAAAACAAAACATTCTGAGAACGGATTCGGGTAACAAATTAAAATTTCCAAAACGTATTTAAAATCTCTAATTTCGCTAAAGAATTACAACAAAGATTCAAACTTTTGAACTTTCGCTAATATTTCGCTTTTCTATTGTCTAAATTGTATAACTTTCTTTTTATTTAATTTGATGGATGCATTTAGATCACTTGTAATTTTCAGATTTTTAAGTACCCTAGGATTTATAGCAATCAAGGATAATATTGCTCTCAATCTGACATTATGTATTCAGAAAATATCACTAGCGGATTAGTTTTTATGTGTATAGACAGTTAAAAATCTCAGGACTGATTAGTATCACGAAAAAAATTCATTAAATTTTTCTATTAAATCTGATTTCTTCGTATTCTTACCTTTAGCAATATAATAGTTATCCAGGTGAAGAATATCATATAACTTGATAACAAATCTTGATAGTTTGAATAAAATTTAATGTAATGAGTATAATTGACTAAATAGTTGTAAAACTTTACGAGGATAGAAGTGATTTTATGTAAAATATTTTTTAGAGTGTATAGGAACAATTTTTATCAGTTCTGAAAATTCAGGGACCATTTTAAATTGTTAGTAAACATACCATCTGGGAAAAATATATAACTTCAAAGCGAACTTGACAATATTTAATACAATTAAAATGCCATCACAAAGAATTCGAAAAAGGGTTTTTCTGACTTCGGTGGTACACAGTTGCTAAATAAAACTAAATATCAATTCAGAAATTATTTAAACCTAAAATGATTTTAAAAGGACTTGAGATACTTGAAAGTTATTTTAAGTATAAATATACACATTAATGAGTTCAATTGTTCCAACTGAAAATAACGTTCCACATAAGAACATTTCGCTACTAACAAATTACTAGAAGAAAAGCAACGCATTTAAAGATGATACAGATACAAAGTTAAGATAATCCAAATAAATCACTGTAAAGGATGAATTTTGTTTAATAACGACAGACAAGTTGAACAGTTAAAAAAATACGAGATTTTAAATATTATTGCCTGGCTTTTAAGGCCTTAACAATTGTAATATGCCGATTTTTAGGCTACTCATCGAAATTCTTACCAGGTCTTTTTCAGATAAAATATTTCTTTAAAGTTGCAATATTAAATTTTGGACTGATATAACGAAGTGTTGCCTGAATATTTTAATGAAAAATTACCTATTTGCACAGAAAAAAAAACCTCACATAATTTAGGTTCAATAATTATTACTTTATAAAGCTTCGTCGTTGTCTCTTCGAAAACGTTGTCTCAAACACCTTTCTTTCTGCACTTTTTTTTTCTTTTTTTTAAGGAATAGGTTGTTATCTCAGCCCTTAATGCCATGGTCACTGACACGAAATTTGTATTCTGGCACAATGCCGCTCGAATGACTGTTGCATAAAGAATTTGGGAGTAGGGAAAGCTTAAAATATTGAGTTAAGCGTTATTTGTTGCATATGCAGATAATAAAATGCTTCGGATAATGGAAAATAGTTTCTAATTTGAGATAAGTTTAAAACGCTTTTTTTAGTGAAATTTCTCAATTGCCTGACTTAAAAATATTTGTTAGAATGCATTTTTTAAAAAGTTTCAATTATTTTACATGAGTAATTTTGCCGGTATCTTTTAGGGAGGTATGAATAGATCTAATATAATATCAGAATCACCCCCCTGCTCTGATATCATATAAGGAGCTAAAATTTAAAAAATTAAATCAATTATTGTATAAAATCTTATTAACAGTTTAAAAATTTCGTTATTTGAGTAATAAAACGTGTACCCACCGAAAATACTATAATACCTATATTTGTTTCTAAAACTATCATAAACATAAAGATTGAAATATGGTTTAAACTGTTAAAATAATTTAAGATTTATTATAGATCCATAAATTTCAAAAAGAGATATTTTTATTTTCGGAAAAATTATTAAGTTTTCAATTTTACTAATTCTGCCTTCTATTAAAAGTTTTGCTAAGAATTTTTATTAAAATCATACTGATTGTTAATAAAAATCATGGTTTTCAAGATATCTAACTTTGTTTCGAGATATTCATCGGAATTCTATGTAACAATAGAAATCTGTTCCATACATTTAATCGCTGATACAACAATAAATGTTTAAGGTATTATTATGAGGCAGATTTTCAAGTCAGTGTGTTAAATAGTGCATTTGTTATTTATATTTTCTCAACTTTAATTAGTTTTGGTAGATTTAACACTTTGTATAACCGTGTTTGCAAACCTACAACAAACTCAAAAGTTGCTGTCACTTACACAGTGAGCTTTAAAAAAGGGTTTTGTTGATTGTTGCTATTCCGCAGGAATTAAATTAACAGAATGTTCTCATAGATGTTCTCAACAAATTGCTTTGCTAAATTCAATTTTCTCATCAAAATTTCTAAACAATTATGTAAAAATCATTTCTGGGCAAATTAATTTACACTATAATAAATATGTATTTTTTTTTTTGTTTTGTTTGTAGGAAATGCACTTTTTGATAATAAATTTTCATTACGTTTTTAATTTTTGATATTATTTTGAAATAATGTATTCTAACAATTAAGGAAATGTTTTTTTAATTCGGAATAGTTGACACTTAACTCGATGTTGAAATACAAAGAGTTCATTTTTAATCATCTGCGTTCTGTAAAAATAATCAATTTTAACTATTTCTCAGTGGTGTCAGCATACCGTTGGCAATTTTCATAAAGGGCCTTTTCTGATTTTCCTGTGGGCTGCTTATACAGTTGATTTTATCACCTTGTTCACTTGGACAACACATGAGGCTCCAAATTTGAATGATGAAAAATATTTTAATACAGATTTTGAATAAAATATTGTTTTCATTGATAACTCTTATATATCTAGTCTTCATATGTGACTTCAAATTTGATTAAGTATTCAATAATTATTGATTGCCTAAGATTCAAAGGCTGATATCTCAGATTTGGTGTAGAAGTGAATACAGAAACAAATTATTGTTTGATTATTGTCCTTTTACTCACATTAGTTTATTTAGAAAGCATATTTATAAGAACTTAAAATAATAATATAAGCATAAAACCTATCTAAATACACTGCTTTGTTTAACTTTTACAAATATAAATGCATTTCTAGCCCACTTCCCCTAATATTGAAACCTCGCCTGAAGATGAATTTAAATTAAAAGTGTCATGACTAATAAATTATTTTTATGTATAATCGATAATTCCATTTTAAGTATGACAATTGATGAAATAGTTTTTTTTAGAAAAAAGAGATGATTAATTGCACGAATTCACAAATTTTTCGTATTTTAGAACTTTTTTTAGTTTGCGGTGTTTATAACACATGATTAGTTAGATCGTTCAATCTTTTTGGTGTTTCTAACAAATAGATGTTGTAACCCATTCCTTTTTTTTAGGAGTCAGATTTTTTAGCATGTGTTTATATTAGCCCAGTGAAGATTGGGTGTAAAATAATTGCACTCAGTTTTGTATGCCACAATTTACTGTTTTTCTTTTACGCTAAAAGTGAAGCAAGTTTTGCTTTCACTAGCGAGTTTTGTTTCACGCGTTGCTAATACCCTTTCGTGTAGGTTTTCAACACTATGCACATTTTTTAAAATGCAAAAAATTCTTCTAACGTCTATTTATGTAGAGAGGATTTTTTCAGTTCGGTTAGGTTAGCACTCTGGGAAAAACGCCAACTTTAAACAAAAATACTGTTTTCTTTACGCTATAAATAAAAATAAGAATTATTCAAACTTTTGAAATTTTTAACGCTAATTTATATGTAAATGATGAATTTCAAAAGGAATATTTAAAAAATATGTTTATTTCTAGATATATTGTGTCAGAAATATATGAACTTTTAAATAATTAATAACATTCAAAACTCTTATTATCATAAATATTTCCAAAAACATTTGACCATATTAAAATTGGGATGGTTATGCAATTTTTCTATAAACTTAAACTTACTTGAGTTTTCGATAACAGTTATTTGCCCAAGAATGAAAAGTTGATATCTCAGAATTATTAAAAGAAGTAAATACAGAAAGAAAATAATACGTATTTTCCCTTTACTTTTTTGTCTTTTAAAAAATCACTTTTAAGAATTGTAATTAATAATGAGCATAAAACCTATCTAAATGCTGTTCTTTGTTTACTATTTTTCAAGTATAGATACAATTATAGCCCTTCTCCAATGCATTGAAACCTCTACTGAGGCTTGTTGAATTGTCAATGTTATAGTTACATGATACAGTGATTGGAGTTAAAACTAAAATAAACGAATGTACAGGACAGTTTTACCACAATAATGCAATAAAATCTGCATGAATTTTTGTTAAAACCAACCAAGAAACTCTCACTTTTCGGTTGCAAGATGGTAAAATAGCATCTGGGTTCCTAAGTAGTATCATGCTGATGTTATAATCGGGACTAATATTAAAAAAAGAGCGATTTTGCTACTTAAATTACTTAAGTTATAAAAAACTACTAAAAGTAGTTGGCATGACATCCTCATAACTGCATCCAAAAAAAATAATGTTTTATTGCTCAGATTTGGGATTCACTCGGCTATTCTGTTAATTGTTTAATCCACGTATAATCAAATGGCAGTCTGTCTGTATAGTTTTGCATCCCAAAGAGTAATTCCGGAATTTTATAATTAAAAAAAATAGTATTTATATTTATTATAGTAGTAGTATTTTACTATAGTAAATATAATAATACTATTTCATTCCTTTACTTTTTGCCATAATAAATGTTTATGCCTATTTATAAATTTTTAACTGTTCTATTTTTAATTTTTATTATAACAATAACTTATTATTTTCAATTTTCACTCAAATATATATATATATATATATATATATATATATATATATATATATATATATATATATATATATATATATGGACACACATACATACAGTACTTTGGTATATCATTATAGATTTATAGTTTCACAATATTTGTAAGAAAACGTGACTACATCAATATGACAAATGAGAAACGATAAATATAATTAATTTATGTTCCATTCTTCAGCGTTATAAATTGTTTAGTAAAAATAATTTTCTTAAATGTATTTTTCCTGACTTTTTCTTAGTATTATATTCTACAACCGCATAAATTGGCATATTTTACTTAATTTAAATGATTCCTTCGTAAATACAAATCCAATGCGATGAGTATAAAAATATTAGAAATATTTCCGTTTAAAAAGCTTCACAGCAGAATAAATATAAAGATTGAACATATTATTTCAAAATATCCATTGAGATCCGTTATATTAACTTATAATAAAAATTAATGCTTTAATAATGGACTTTTAAGAGAGCTCATGAGATGTAGACAAGTTATGAAGTTAAATGTAAAAATAATTAAATTATTTATTATATTACTGAGAATATCTGTCTGTTTAATATAGCTTATATATTATAATTCAGATGTATTTATGATTTATCTGGATTTTCCCTGAAGAGCAATTATATTTAATTTAATATCCACTCCAGAATTTTGTTTCTTATTAACAGTTTCTTTGGTAAAGCTTTGTTTCTTCATACATATTCAATTCCCAGATGAACCTAAAGTCTTAAACTGAAGTACAATAGTTAGTTATTTGAGCTGCATGCTGCAGCTGCATATAAATTTTTTGTGATACTGTTCCAATTCAGTATATTATTACTAAGATCATTCTTGCGAAAAAAAACTGTCCAAAATATATAAATTCAGATAAGGTTTCTTAGTTCAGACTGTCTGAAAAAGCCACATAAGGAATTGCTAGGTCAAGTGGACAAGACACTAATCTTATTGATTGGAAAAGTTGTCTGTCAAGTGTATTATGGTGGTCAACTGCGACTGTAGGTTAAACAGATGTTAAGGGATAATGTTTCATAGCCTCTTAAACCTATTCAAAAGTTAAAAATAAAAGATTGAAAAAAAATTTCTTTTTTATCCAAATATCACACGTGTATTTTATTTTGTAACTATTTGTGTTAGAGTGCATCAGATATCTTTGAAATACTTAACTTGATCAACACGTTCTGGTTAACAACGTTATAAAAATATCTGTCTACGAAACTTGATTTTCTTGATATAGATCAACAGATTCTATAACTTCTATATATTCAGTACGACAAATAAAACATCCCTATTTTAAACTCTTCTAGAAAATTTCTCTCTGGAAATTTGTAACTTCACATTTTTGAAGGAGATATACAGTATTCAAAATAGAGAGTTTTTAGATTTGGTCAACTATCTCCAGAACTACAACACAAATTTTCATGGCATATGGTGTAAAAGAAGTTTGATATAATGCAAAAAAAAAAAGAAAATCAAGAGTTGTAATAAACACACGCATGATCGTGCATAACATTCATCACAGTCTTTCAATTTCTCGGACATTGGTAGCCAAGTAGCCAGTTCCTGGTTCTTTCCATATGGAAGTACGCTGAGAATCTGTAGTTAGGCAGAACCAAGACACACCAGTTAAGAGAAACCGTCCATTATTGCAGCAGAAGTTTGATGGTCTAGGCAGACATCCAATTAGATGGTCGCACATTCCTCTAAGCTTTTCAAAGGGGCACTGTGAGGTAAAAGGATGAGATATTGGTGTCCTCTGTTCGCTTTTTCAGATGTGTAATTGGCTCTGATGATTTTATTTTTATTGCCCTCCTATCAACAATTTTCTGGAATGCGAAGATATTCATCAGATAAATTGGCCAGTCAGATATCTAGACCTCAACCCTATAGAGAGCGCTTGCTACGCTCTGAGAAAGCAAATTTCAGCTCACAACTCTTCCCCCTCCCTCAGAACCATTCATAACCTGAAAACATGTTTGCTGAACGAATGGGACCAATTGCCAAAGAAACTCAAAAATTATCTATATGTCCGAGGTTTGAAAGAGGGGGTTCCAACAAAGTTAAAGAGAAGTTTTTTACTTTATAAACATTTGGAAAGCTGCTATCTTTAACATGCGTAGCCACCCCTGATAAATTAAAATGATTTTATATTATCCTGTGTAATGAACGTCTTAATTTTGTCCATTTATTTTATATATGAGATTAAAATAGCACACATTTATAACATCGAAGCTTGAAAAATGGTGTTTAATAACAGATACTTACATAAAATAATATGTTTATGAAGCATTAGTCCAAACATGATTTATTTTTCTTTAAATAACTTTGAAGCCTCCTTTAGAAAGCAGTGGCAAAAGGATTCGTTATCTTAACATCTTCCCTCTTTGTAAATTTCATTTTCACTTGGTCAGCAGATTATTTATAAAACTGATTTTACCTCTTTAAAAGTATCTATAAATAAGCAAGAGGAAGAATAAGGCAACAAAAGAACACTCCGTCTTTTTTTACCTTGAAAAATAAATAAATAAATAAATAAATAACTCTTTACTTCCTGTAGTAATGAATAGGATTCTCCACTAATTCACGAGGTTGCTTTCAACGGTTAAATGCATGTCTGGCTGTGTTTATCGTTGTGCGTAGCTAATGTTTATGTCTTAAAGTTAATGCATCATCATTGTCAAAATAATCGCATTAAAATAAAAAGAACGTGGTGAAACGTGTTCGTTTTTTAAAGTCATATTCCGGATCGTCGAAAATCGAAATAAGCGCGTGAGACATAATTTTTTTTCGTTTTGGAAGAATTTTACTGGCACAACATCAACACGTGGGATTTTTGCTTAGTATTAAAGACGTGTAAAACATGTTGGTTATATTTTTAATTGTAAGATTTACAATGCGATATTTGGATTACCTTATGAAAAAGGCAAAGAAGAACAATATTATTAAATATTCACTCGTATATTCCTCGGCAAACACGAGTTGTTTATTCCACGTGTATTCGAGCCATTTATTTGATTTCTTTTCTATCCCGCTGAACGGTATCTGAACTAATAGGGCGCTATTTTTGGTGCTGGGGTCTGAAGTTCAAATACCTTTGCTGGCTTAAGTTTTCGTAACTGTGCGGAATCAGCCTTAGTACCTCAGATTTTTTTTTTCATATTCATGATTAAAGAACATTTTTGTTGCTCTGAATAAAGTTTTTTTCTACACTGAATACATAAAAGAAACGCGAAACAGTAGCTGAAGTGAAAGGGCAGTTTCTTCGGTGCGATTTCTAGCTCTACTATTGTAGAAGTTTGTAGTCATTCAGAATCAGCATTAAACCCTTCTTTCTTGTATTTATTTTTCGAACTTACGATAAAAAGCATCTTCATTGCTGAAAATATATATAAGTTGTATCCGAATACGAAAACTCAAAATACTTTTATCAGTAAGAAAATTTTTGCTTTAATGACTGTGGTTGTACTTGTAATATCCCATTTTCGAAATACAAAATTTTTCTGTGCAATTTTTAAATTTCTAAAAAAAATCTTCTATATTTACCAAATTTTTGCTTTGAAGTATTTGGACTAAATATTTACATAAAAAGTATTAACTCATTAATGCCCAAGTAATTTTATTATTTTGTTATGGTCAAGTAAATATTTTTCCACTGCAGGGGCACTTGCTCTTATAGCATTCACACTACTACCAAGCCACAT
>CM063502.1:16330609-16345609 GCA_032207245.1 Pardosa pseudoannulata
TCGTTTGATACTTAAATCCTCCACCTTAAAGTCAGAGTGCTAAGAAAAAAAATAAACAAAATGAAGATGAGTTCCAACAAAGAAAAAGGATCAGCCAGACAGTGTCGTCGAAACACAAATATAATTCCTGAGACTATTCCCCGTTGAAAACCACTGTTTTTCTCAGGTTCCACTCTTCCCCTCGTTCTATTTTAGGCTTCTGGCAAGACAGAATATGGAGCTCAGTAGAATATCATAACATTTCTTGGATATCAACGCATCCTTTACGGAAAAAAAGTCCCAGGTTCGATTCACTTCTTAGAAGTTTTTTCAAAAGATTAAGTGAGAGATACAATTAAGGTTATACTATATATGAAGTTATTATAAAAAAGTTTCATGAGGGCATGGTTTACTGTGACAGTTCTCTAGTACAGCTCTTTGGTTCACTCATTAGAATGTCATCTATTACATAAAACCAACTACGAACACCTATAAAAATGCAGGTATGACTGAGGAAGGACAATGGCCAAATAGGTAGGCTTCTAGTTCACGAAACCAAAGTTTTTATGTTTGAATCCCACTGCAGACTTGGATATTCGTAGCCGTCCTGAATAAACTTTATTCCAAATTTTAAAATAAAGTTGGACGTATACAACTTTAATACAAATTGTATTCTTTTGTATCTTTAGTAGAAATTTTGTATCTTGGATATTCAACACTAAGTCCCGGTAAATTAGTCTTTCCTTAGTCCCGGTAAATTAGTCCAAATTAACAGTAAAGCTCAAAACCAAAGCGAGATACCAAAAAAATTTAAACCCTCCAGGTCAAGTACAACATATTGAGCCTTGTGTAATCGGCTATCCTCCAAAAAGTTTAAAGCAACTAAAAAAATAGATATGTTAGGAAAAAACACACTATCACAAATTATAAGGTTATATACAATTTGAAACTCAAAAATATCAAAATTATACCAAAAGCATTAATTTTCTTCTAAACTATAAGACTTTTACAACTATTTAAACTTGTTTATGCAATTATATTTTACCCCAAAATATAAGTCCTGGAGTTAATATTTAACTATAAGCGATAAAGATAATATTTTTATCTATTTAGTTATTCATAGCTTAAAACATCACAGGAGTTTCGAACCCTGTATAGAGAAATAAATAGTGTCAGGTGAAAGTTACATGCATGCCAAAGTTCAAAAACAGGGGAAATGTTGTTAGATAATTAATTGATAACAAAAGTACACTCCCTATGTAAAAGCGAGTGTACAGTTTTTAATATATCTACAGCAAAAAGAAGAGAGTGCTAAATTAGTAACACGTGGAAAAACTTTAAGTATTTTATTTGACTATACATGATTCATTACAAAAGAAACATATATAAGGAACAGTATATGACATTAGGATTGTTGCAAGGTATAAAATTAGGTATAAAATTAAAACTAAAAAAGAAATTTAGATCTATTTTAAATTCTTTACGGAAAGTATTTTCAGAATATGGTGGAATAAAATATGAAGATTATTATGAAGATATGAAGATTAGGTTGATTAAAACGCAATTTATTATTGAAAGCGTGTGTTTATAAGCATGAATGATAACAAACACATGAATATGAAGAATCAAAATTCTATTTTATTCTTGTCATTCTGCCAGTACAGTCTGCATTTTGTGAGTACGTTTGGATTTGGCTTCAAACCATTTAATGTTGACAGTTACACACGCTTCTAACAATGCAAAACTAAATGGAGTTTTCTTAATGTCTTAACTTAGAAGATTTGATACACTAAATATATACTTCACTAATCTTTATCTCACTGGTGTGTGATTGTTTCTTACTAAAGAATGTTTGCATAAAATAGTAAAGACATTATTGTGTATCAACAGCAATTAGGGCTTTTTATGCATACAAAAAAACCTCTATTTTTTTTAAAAAAAAAAGAAGTGTGTAATTTATTTTGTACTTAGTTTCTGGATAGTTTCTTTGATGTAAAACTAAAGAAATTTTCAACTTTTTTATACATTTAATTACAATTTAGATGAATCAAAAATTCTTTTTCCTGTGAAGTTCTGACAGGATATGCAGTCTAAAAAAGCAGTGTGTAATGAGTTTAATAAAGCCTTTTGTTTTTGCATAACTTGAAACGTTTAACTTATAAAAAACACAACTTACCATTTACGTTTTCTTTATCGGCAAACATCAGCCTCCATATTCAATATTCTTAAGTATTACCTGATCTTTTTGAAAAAATTAATATGGCAGTTATATTATACTTTATGTCATACGTTACGCTATTATTTTATTCACGTCTAATTCTATACCTCTCAAAAATACTACCAAACTAAAAAAAAGCAAAAAAAGCATTTCGTAAAGAAAACAACAATAACCCTGCAAACTATGTTAATATTAAATGAAATAAGTTTACTTCTATGTTAAAAATAAATAGTTACTATTAATTTAGTTTATTTGCCTGACAAAAATTTTGTATACATATATTTGAATTTAACAGTAAACGTAATATAAATGTAAATATTAAGTCAAAATAATTCAATAATGTGAGAACGAAAGCTCGAAAATGAATGATTTTAATATTAAGAATTTCATAATCTGTCATTTTAAATATTAAAAATCTTGAGCAAGTTCAGGATTTTGAAAATAACTTGTTCTCAGAGTTTGAATTTAGTTATTTATTTATATGCTGAGTTAATTGCTATACTAAGAGATAAGATGCCTTTAAATGTTTTATGTGTGAAACATCAAATGACACAAGAATTTACTATATTAAAATTGGTAAAATTCAGGTTGTCATTTTTAAACGCATCATTTCTGGAAAGTAATTTTTAGGTTTGTGTATTGAAGAGAGAATATTCAAGGAAAAGGTTAATCGTTTTTCTGTAGATACATGCTATGACGTAGGAATTCGTCGTGCTTTATATAGAGCGTAAACACATTTTTTTCCAATCTAAAAATATCACAATGAATCGGAAGAGTTCATAAACATTGAACTACAGCTACACTTTAATTTGAAATTGTTATGAATGAGAAGAGGGAAAGACATTAGCCGATGTAACAGTATTAGCTGTTTAGTATCTAAAAGTAACTAGTTTTGTCTTGACTAACTCTCTTCCAACTATGATCACATCCAAATGTTACTTTTAGCAATAAGTGGAGTGCGGGGAAAGGCTTTTATTGTTGGTTTCAACACAGGTGCCAAACGTCCTGTTACTCATGGGTACAAGGCAGTCGCGTTTGGCCGTATTCCCACTTTTTCGAGCTGGTGACAAAACTATTTATAAGACGCACTCATTTCAGCTATCATTGACTGCAATCTTCACATGTTGTTTCGCGAGGATCAGGGTCACATTCACTAGGATAACATACTCAAATAATACTTTTTTGAGAGGAGTTTGTTTCTGTATGGTTATGAATTTGGGTAAATGCGAAATTCGTGTAAACGCTAAACATACACATGAGATTCGCATTTAGCCGAATTCATTCATTCGTACTTACTGAGAAGTGACACATTTATAACGAAGTTAAACACTGCACAAAACATTTTGTAAACAAAGAACTGAACCCTGTACTTGACAGATATATTTAAAGATCAAAAGTTGATAAACAAAAAAAACTTCAAAAATAAAGAATACCAGATTATGTTTGTAATTTTCTTTTTTTATTACAAATGTTTTTCAGCATTCAAAGAAAATAGTGTGCCAAAATGCATGACGGTTATCTCTGTGTCTGGTGCTTTTAAGAGTCAATGCTTTTAAATTTAAATTTTCAACTTTCAAAACAATGCCAAATAAAATTATTTGATTGAATTATAATAATTTTATAACTGTTTCATATTCAAAATCTTCCTTCCATCTCAAAAAATTTCCCGTTCAGTCTTGAGATATAAGGATGTGAATTTAAAACGGGGATTAATTTATAAATGATATTTTAAAAACTCTTTAAAGCAGCGCTATCCAACTTTCAGCAAGCAGGAGACATGCAGCCCATCAAGGAAAAAAAACCTTTAAAAACTCTAAATAATGACATAATTGCCAAATAAATATAAACGTTTTTTATTCATTTACCTCACTGACATGCAGAAGGCTTATTTTAAAACTACACACTTTATTATTGTAGAAGTGATACCACTTTCTTGGGACAGCTGAAATATGTAGCCAGTGGTAAAAAAAATTAGTAGTTATTCCAACGTTAGTTCGGAGAGGTGGGTAAAAAGAATTTAAGTCGGAGAAAATCCCTTTGTCTGACATTTTATGGTTAGAAAATTAAGTATTAAAAATGAGTAAAGGGAAAAGGAGAATTTTATATATGCATTTTAGGGGTAATAATTGTGATATATTACACGCACACACATATACTCATATATGTATTGCATAAATATATATGTATATATGTATACATAGATAGAACCTCGTTTTATCGTGATATCGAAAGCGATAGATGTTTAATTGATTCGGATTTAGAAATTTGGTAAAATTTGTGACAATGAAGAAATTAATTATGTACAATACTAACTGGAAGTATTTAATATTTTATGTGATTATAATTACTATTTCACATGATACTTAATATTTTTGAAAGTATTCTCTGATTCAAACCTCCTTTAACAAGTGGATCTCTTGACCTTAAAGAATGAGCATGCAACAGCATCTACCTCTTGAAGGACATTCTCATTCTCCCTGTGCGTGTTCATAAATTACCTTAATTTTGCCAAAGCTTTGTGGGCTTCGGGGTGAAATAACAAAGAGTTTGACCACAAGAGAAAAGAAATTCTTAAAAATGAATAAAAGAAGGCTAAAACAATAAAATAGAAAAATCGATAATAATGAATATAAACATTCCGAAAATATGTAAGGAAGAACGAAACAACAATGTAAAAATTTCAAAACAGTATAAACAGGAGTGAAATAGTAACAGGCATAAGCAAATGGACCACAGAAGAAAAGAAATAAAGTACGATAAAATTTATTTCAAAAACTGTAAAATCAAAAACTGAACAATGTAACAAATGTATGTGATTTTTATCTGACGATAAAAGTCAGAAAGATCGAATGACAATAACAGAGATGATGTAAAAAAGTATGAAAAAGTAGAAAATAAAGAACTATGATTAGGATCCCTGATACAAATGAGACTTACTCAAAGGTATAATAATATTTATATTGTAAAATCAAAAACTGAACAAAGTAACAAATGTGGTTTTTATCTGTCGATAAAAATCAGAAAGATCGAATGACAATAACAGGGATGATGTAAAAAAAGTATGAAAAAGAAGAAAATAAAGAACTATGATTAGGATTACTGATAAAAATGAAACTTACTCAAAGGTATAATAATATTTAAGAGTTCTAAAAATATTTTTAAAAACAGAAAACTGAATAAATGAGGGAAATAGAAGCAGGGAGTTCAAGACTTAATGCAGGGTCTAATACAAAAAATATTATTCCCCTCAAAGCAGATATGGTTGTAGCTTTCCATCAGTGTAATGCATGTTACATCAAATTAGTATTTTCTCTGTTTATGTAATGTGAGAAAAGATTTCTGTGGTATATATTTTTGACTACATAATCCAAACGGACGTGGTACCACAACTCAGTGGCGCTGTAACCTTCCAGGAGAGTGGTAGAGGATTCAGAGGCACATGATGTAAAAAGAGACAAATAAAAAGGAGTCAAAAGGACAAAGGGGTAGTCTAAAGGAGAAACCAGGGTGTACCTACATTTTCAGGACATTAGTTAATAAAGCACTTTGAAAATATCTATTCATATTAAGTAAGTAAAAAATTAAGAATTAAATTAGCGTTAGTTCCAAGCATAACTAATCCAGTTTAGTATTTTTGATGACAAGACTGGCAAGTTAGTAAGCAAAAATGTGAATAGAGCAATAAAACACTTTTCGGTGAACATGTGGAAACTAGTAATGATTAGTTCCCACAGTTCCACTGGCATCGGGAACAAGTAAAGAAGTACAAGTTGATACTTGCTCAAAAGCAAATTACAAAAGGCATGGATAACTTTTGGAATGTGTTACAATGGTACCATGGTATTTCAAAGGAATGGAAACGAAAAATGGATGTAGAAATTTGGTAAAATGTGCAACTGATAATAAATTAGCACTTTGCACCAATAATTACTATTAGTTTTATTATAAAATAGTATTTCTATTTAGAATGATATTTAAAATCTTATGAATATTTTCTAATTAATACGTGTTTTGTACAAGTTGATCACCTGGCTGCATGGAATAAGCGTTATAAATACGCTATCACCATCAGTGTACAAGTATATAGTATATAATTTTACCTTTGACAATGCTTTGTGCACTTCAGAAAAACTAGGTAACGATTCACGTTTGTTTTTATCTCCCCTTTATTATATTTTATATCTTTATAACCTTGCTTCTACTTTGTACATTGGCCCTCCAGCCCTCAAATCTTAAGTTTACTAATCCTTTGATAATCTAAGAAATCTCCTGATGATCCAGAAAATTTTTGCCGTCATTGAAGTATTCTTATCAATACAAACATTGAAAAACTCTTCCCCAATTCTTTCAAATTTCTTAAAAACGTACTTCCTGAGAGATAAAGTCATGAAACAGATACATACGAAAAATTGAAGAATCCAGGAATTATAAATACGAGGAAAGAAACATTGGTTTTATGAGGAGGAATTCTAAATCAAATGAACTGAACGATCAATAAGAAGAAACGAAAAATGTGAGAACAGTAGATCGAGTCTCCACTGTATTTGTGTGTGTTTCACTAATAATTTATATTTGTGACTGATTAATAATTTTTAAATATGGTTAATGTGTTAAAGTGTAGGTTTGAACTATTATTGGAAAAAATATAAAATAACAGTGAAGATTAATAATTAAAAGAGGAAAGGAATACTTCTCTCGATTTCCTAAGTGGAATTTCAAATCCTATACATTATAGCACTTGAATATTGAAAACAAAAACATTTAATGTCTAATAACAATATTGATCAGAATATGCAACACTGAACAGAATAACAAATCCGAGCTTGAGAACTAATCTCGACACAAACCTTTTTTTTCAACACTTGTGCACCCTTTCTTCGTATTTTTCAGCCGGGAAAAGAGTCATTAAAAATTTAAAACATATATATATATATATCTGTTCAAAATTTTAACTGTGTAAAAATTTACTATTTTAAAAAGCCTGAATCTATGACGAACGTACAATATTAAGCATTTAATATATGGATTTATGCACTCTTCTATAAACCGATGATTACTTAAGTGTTAAATATCCTAATTTTTATGTTCAAATATATCCTTCAAGATGTCTAGATTGCAAGAGTATGTGAATAAAATGTATGCTATTTAAAAGGTCAAAGATTTATCGCATTTTCAAGTACTGTAAAACAAGGTTTGATTCAAGCAACTTGTCTTTGTTACAAAAAAAAGTTTGTATAATTTATGGCAGCTGAGCTAAATGCGAGAGTTAGAGCATCGTGATTCGGAAACAAAAAATAATATTTTTAAAGGAAGTTAAATTAATCCGTTCTGTAATCTCTATGATCTCTGCCTCGTACGAAACAGACTCGTCTATTAGCAGATGTAAGTGGGATGCAGACTGCAGGTCGACTTGCAACCATTCCTCTCTCATGAAACTTTTTAGAAACAGTAACTTTTGAATCGCAGTTTCTTGCGGCCACAAAGAAGTCAGGAGAGAGCTGAGAAATTGCAGCATGTCTGTTAGGCCTCGCTGTAATTGACAAGATGGAGATCTTCGTTGGCTATCGTTGATCTTGGAAACTTTTCCATGGCTTTCTCTCGATGAATACTCCATCCTGAAACTGTTTACAATAAATCAGACATGTTGCTAGGCGTTGCACTGATGTTTTTACAAATCTTATTGAATTCAATTGATTTTAGCCTCCCCATTATTCATCATTTCCTTACATCATCTAAACTTTGGTACTTACTCATTTCTACAGTTTGAATATCAATTTTACGATTGATGCAATGAAAAAAGCAAGAAGTTCTATGCTATGTGAAAACTAACTAACTCTTTTGCCACGCACGTTTCTAAAGCCTATTGTTTAACTACCCCCACATATGTATACTATTACGTATTCGAAACACAAGTTTTCCATCTTTATTTTGAAACTGTAGTTTTACATTTCATTCAGTTCTTTTCAGGAAATTTGAAATGTATGCAATTTTTCTTAATTTTAAACATTTGTATATGTATATATGTGTGTGTATGTATGTATGTATCAGTAACGAGTGGTTACTTTTCTACCAGGGGATTCTGTCTAAAAAAGATAACACTACGTTTTTTAAATATGAATTTCTTTCTTCAGAGGTTTTTTTTTTCAATTTTCCTTTTAAAGCTTATTGTTATTAGTAATAGTATTATTTTTATTTGAAAAATTCGTCTATGACCACTATATAGTTTTTCGTTTTTTCTTTTAATTTAGCATTATTTTTTTAATATTAAAGTGAGTCAGAAAAGTCTATATTCACTTCAATTTATTCTTTTTGCGTAATTCAACAGTATTGTGTAACAGATGTGTTCGTGGAAGGTTCAGTATAAACGGATTGTATTAACATATTAATTTCATCGTCGGATTGTATTCATGTATTAATTTCGTTAGTACTTAAGTCATTTTGGCAGAAATATGTTAAATCACAGCCTAGCGACTCCCCCAGTTAATTCCTTTCTGCAATTTAAGTCAAAATCACACATTGAGTGCATGTAAATGGGATGTTTGAAATGTCCTCGTAATGTTTGTACTTGTTTTATCAATAAAGAAATAAAGAAATAAAAAAAAGCAAAAAATATAATTCTTCTAATTAATTTTGCTAAAATCTATTGACTTTTAGAAATTTCCTTGTTTCACGTTCCCATATATTGCTTTGAAACTACACACTTGAAAATACTTCTTTATGAGTTTCCCTTTCAAATTTTTTATCCTGCCTTACAGCATATGAGGTATTGAGAATATTCCTATTTAAATTTGTTTAAGTCAGAAAGTTTGTATTCATTCTAAATATTCACATGTAAAAATAAAATACATGGCGTAAAGAATACTTCCCATTATAATACATTTACTGATTCCTTTTTATTAAAAAAATTGTGGATTTAAAACTTACTGTGTTTGGAGCAGTTTAGTAAAGCCACGTGTGATAACCACTCATATGAGAAATTCTCTCGTTCTAGTATATGGTTTCGATTATTATTCTGATCTTTTCTCGTGTTTACTGATGCGAATAATCCTATACAAATGTCCTTCTACAAAAGCGTAGAGTAAGACACTACAGTATCTTTTTAGAAATTTCTGTGGTTTTGCCTATGAAATCAGACTGTATTCATACTTTTTGTGATACATAATAGCTGGAAGAAATTATACTTATTACTCATGTTTAAATTCGTCTTAAATATCTTGTAATTGTTTTATTTTGATGTTAACAATTTCTTATATCTAACATTATTATAATCCATGTGTTATAAAACCTCATTATATCGGATTGGATGAGCAGTTCGAAGCATTCTGATGATTGGCCAAAACCACTGGAACTAATTTTTCATGAATTGTTTATTTCAAACCACACAAGGAACTCTTTTTAAAATTAAGTCCTTTTATGTATTAAATAAATTTCTGGTTAACCGTAATAAATTTCTGGTTTATCCCAACCACATTTTTTTTAATTTATAACTTCTGTTGTTCAGCAGTAGTTGCGTGCTAAGCTTTCCTACAAATAATCACATTTTCTATTTTGCGTTGATGCAAGTGGTCATAATAGTATTTAATTTCAATTTAGACAGTAAAGTTTTAAATTAGATATTAAAGTTATAGTATTTAATTTTAAATTAGGTTCTATGAATATGGTATCAAATTATTGATAGCTTTATAACATCTAATTATCTCCATAAAAAATTCTAAAGAGTAAACATATACCTAACATTTGAATTTCAATTTTACTCATTTCATAGATATAATTTTTATCCAAATAAAAGAAAACCCATAACTTTATTAAATAGAACAGTCATATCCCAATTTCGAAAAGTAAAAATTAATCTTGGCTTACCAGGGAATCTTTCTCTATCATCATTAACCCTGCAGAAGTAAATAAATAGGTCATGTTTATTGATGTACAAAGTACTAAATATCAACGATACGAATCGAGGTCCTTAAAATTCCTTAATTGAGGAAGCTCTGTAGCCGGCTTTCTAAATGTAGTATTCACATTGAAATCATAAAACCCAAGGAGGTGTAGGGAATTTTTAGAAGATGGGAATGTAAATGAGTTTTAGTTCTTCTATTTTTGTAAATAATTTCTAAATATATTCAGTTTATAGCATTTATAATATATATATATATACATAAAACACTTAGATATCAAAACATTTTTAAGGATAGAGACTATTGACGTTAGTGTAGGTAATAATTTTCTAGTACCTAGATAGGATCTGAAGAACTATTTAACAGCTAGCTTGTAATTACAGATAGGATTACTGAATTTTATGTTGTTTCTATTTTTGTAAATAAAACTGTTTTACTTTTCAAATGAACTTAGCAAAACTAAACAATTTTTAGTTTTACTAAGGGAAAAAATTATGCATTAGTTTTAATGCTACAGTTATGCATTAGGTTTAGTACTTTTTTTGTTTCTAAATAAAAAACCAAAATAAGTAAGAGAATAATTGCTTTATATAACTTGCAAACTCTACATTTACTGGTAAAAGCCGATTATAGTTAGATCTCGAGAGTTCAGAACTGGTAAGAATCTGCAGGTTATAGCCTTACTGTTGATATAAATGTTTGTTCAGAAATAACTTAAAGCAGTAGGTCTTGATCTAAATAACTTATGATTATTTAAAGATTAACAGTACCGATTTCAACCAACCCAGATATATATACCCGTGAATCTGTACATGAATAAATACTTGCCATTTAAATTACACACACACACAGACACGCTCATATATATATATATATATATATATATATATATATATATATATATATATATATATATATATATATATATATATATATATATATATATATATATATATATATATATATATATATATATATATATAATGTATTTGATGGGAAGCCAAAATAAAAAAAATTGAAATTCATGGTTAGTTTGTAATTTTTGAATTAAAAATAATGGATTGCATTAATGACGTTTTAATATTAAATTTGTATATTTGACTATTTTGCTTAAATTATAAATTTTTATGGAACTCAATGTATTAACAAATATCCAGTTTTAAATTTTTTTACGCTGTGTAAAATATATTTATTAATGTAAAATATATTGTCCAAAATAAGTGTCAAACTATAAAGCCTTTCTAAAGAGCATCATTTGAGTGATATGAACACTAAAATTATTGTCATTCCTCAATACGTATGAACTTTTTCAATTTTCTTAATATGAAATGAAAGTAAATAAATGATGATTATCAGTTGTATAAAGGCTTTATTGTTCTCTATGCTACTCATATTCTATAGTCGTTATCATTCTAAACTTTCTTGTTGGAAATCTGTGCTTGATTTCCAGGTAAAGTTTTTTCTTCAGGTTCTCTAATAGACAGTTAAGCATTCCGCATATATGGTCACTTACAGTACAATAGTCAAAATACCCATTTAGAAATTAACCAAAATCTGTATTTAGTTTTTAAAAAAATATTTTCTAAACACTGAGAGTGCCATAGAAATATTTATTTATTTTATTCTACATTAATGCGAAAATGTATTGAAATTTTACAAATAGTGGGTTTATTAAAACTTATTAGTAGTATACTGACCGATAAACTTTTAAAAAATGCAGTTGGAGTAAAATGTTATACATACATTCTCTTACCTTTCTAGCTTTGAATGTACAATAGAAAAGACCATTATGTATTTTTAGAGTTTCAGTTTTATGATATCTCGATATTAAGATTTAAATCATAAGTAAAGGAAATGTGGTTGTTTTTTCGATTTAGGCATACGTTTGAATGCATAAGTTTTTGAAGGACCGTGCTTTTGTGTATATCTTTACCAAGATTATTATTTATTGGTGCAACTATATTTTATGACTAATAAACCAAACAACATGATTCTTTAACAGTATTCTAATCTTTAGAATTCGTGCAACTTAAGTATAATAATGTCTGCTAAAATATATACTACAATTTATATGCTGAAAAATCTGTTTCAATCATCCATTCACCGGTTAAAAATATATTCAGTTCTGAGCGGTTACGGAGACATAGCACTTGAAAACTAAATTTCTTTTCATTATAACAACCTATGTTTGATTCAGTATAAAATAAAAAGTTTTGCTCTGCTAAGATTAAAATTCTACCAGCATCATTTATACGGGTACAATTTTATAAGAATCATTTAGTTTTCTTATATGAAGCGGTACACATTTCAAAACACATAAAATGTACACACCAAATGAAATAAATAGAAATCCTTTTTCTCGTATTTTTTTTAATTTGTAAATTAGAAACTGTTGAATCGTCTAGACGTTTGCTAGATAGCCCACAAAACGTCTAAAACCAAAATTGTCCAGTCATTTATGGCAATAAAATGTATATGCTGGAAAAAAAGAAATACGCAGATCTGTTTCTATTGTCTTATTGAAATCACTGTTTACATTCTTTTTAGGTTATTGTTGACTTTTAAAATGTTTACGTTAAATGCTGAACCAGTGTACAACCACCTTTAAGATTGATCCTCTTTTTTCACCGCTCAGCATAACAAGCATACCTTGCATTTTATCTCTCATTCATTGTACTGTTTTAATATTACTTTTACTCGAAGAAGTGAAAAATTTCGCTATTTCACAAACAAGGTAGTTCTTGATTTAAAATACATTTTTAATGTCTTTTCACTAAGAATGAGTATTGACAATGCATCATATAGAGTGAGTTAATTACATCTTGGTTTATGCTGACGGAAACTGAAAATTTTCTTTCATCTATGAAACATGTAAGGAATAAGTAGCTTTTATTTTTTTAACTTGTACATAGAAATTTCTTTTCATGCAAAAATATTAACTCTTAAGCATCTTTCTAGCAAGTTATAAAAATAGATGCCATTAGTCTAATTACGTTTTCAATAAACTGTAAAACTACAAATACTTGACCTGAAATTCTGTTATTGTGTGATAATGATGTTTAGATTAATACAGGAAAAAGCATTTTCCAAAGAACTAATGCATTTCACTCATTAATAATATCAGGAAAACTTCACAACCTTGACTAATTGAGTAATGTGTCAAAAGAAGGAAGACGTTTTTAACCCTTTTATGTTAAAAAGGCAGTGATATATGTGATCTATAAAATAAATTCAAGTAAGAGAAAATGGAACATTCTCACATAAAATATAAACTTGGTAAACGATAATATATTTAAAAAAGTTTGCATATAGCCGAATCAAAATTGAAAACTGTAGTAATCTGAAATGAAGTACATAAAATTCGTAGTACTCCAAATCGTGTATTCGACACTAATTTGTTATTAACGCTTCTGATTTATTAAGGCTTCCTAATTTTGTTTATAATTTTACTTAGTTTTCCATAGTGCTGTAAAAAGCACCGCTGCCATTTTTAATAGGTACGCAGCCTAGTTCTCCTCTATGCTACCGAATATATTTTTACAAATGTGCATGCACATTTCGAATAAAATTAGAAAAAAAATCTTAGAATTTTACCAATATTCTACACTAAATTTCATTTCAGAATAATGACACAAACATAGATGTAGGGTTTAAGAAGCTATCAAAAATCATCAAATAGACGGCAATCATCTGCCTAGTATTAACTGGTTGAGCTGTATTAATCTGTCTTCAGATTTTAGAATAAAAACCCTTAAAAATAAAGTGATTTTTTACTTTATAAAACATGCAAAAAATATTTTAGGAAACAATTACAATTAAAAAACTGTTACTAAATAACTCTTAGTAAATTCTTCGGAAGTTTGAATTATATAACCATAAAAGTTAAATATCCATAAATAATATCATAAACACTTTAATATCATTAACTAACTCCTCTCAATATACAAGGCTGTTTTTAGAATGGTTATAATTAAAAGGAGTTAGAATTTCCTTCTTCCTTTAAAAATATCTTATTCCTTTTCTGGGACCTAATTTTGATTTGGCCTTCAACACTACCTTTAAGATTTCCCCATAGATATTAAGGAAGTACTCCGAACAAGATATTTCTTTTGTCTTTGTATAAGCACATAATTTGAAAATTTTAAAAAGTCTATTTTTAATTTCTAATTGAAAAATAGCTGGGGTTTTACAGATTCCAAAAAGATGTAACAAATAGATGCGAAAGCTTTAACTTAGATCAATGAAGATAAAAGAAATAAATAAACATAGTAACATATAGAAAATTATAAAGTTGTTTTATTTTTCTCTTGCTTATTAGATATGCCTGTAAAAATATCTATCCTCATGAAATTATGCATGAATATTTAGATGATGTATGTTCAATCGGTGAATATAATTTATTTCCTTTATATAGAATATTATATTTTTATCATAAAATTTGTAAGAAAAATGAGCCTATTTTTTAAAAATTAACATTCTACAATTTCTTTTATAACTTTTTTTATTTCAGAATAATGGAAAAAAAGTAGTACAGTATATTTTTTGGTTTTAATAACAATAGAAAATTAAGGTTACCTATGCATCTTCAAGTATTACACTAGTGTTTAATTATTTTATTATTTATATTTAGTTTTAAAAAATGAATATGATTGAGTTGTAGAATAAGAGAATTAGCATGTAGTTCTTATTTTAAAATACTGAAATGTAGTATTTCAGTTGAGAAAATTCGCATATCCAAATATATTTAGATTTTTATATGCTAAATATTTGTATAATCTGTAATGTCTGGAAACGTCCTAGTTCCCTTAACTAAATATCTGAATTTTTCCATGAAATTTCCTTATTACTTTTAAATGATCTGCTATAAATATGCTTTTGAACCTTTTTTTGAAAACTATGACATTTATA
>CM063502.1:16350609-16355609 GCA_032207245.1 Pardosa pseudoannulata
GAATTTTATTGCTCTTTATCAGTAACTTATTGATAGTTATCCATCCCTGCTGCTATTTCATATTTTTAAAAGATTTTAGTCGTATGTTGTCTGAAGTTGGCCAAAAATTCACCGGGTCCATTCATAACGGCTGGACCACTGAAAATAGGTTATAATTTCCTCCAAGTTTCCAAACTATACCTCTGGAAATGGCAGGCCAAGCCTTTTGCTTGGCTTCTGCGTATAATGTACGAGGACCCAATTTCTTTGTTTGTCTTGTCTTAGGAAGTAATGTTGCTACAAATATGGTAATTCCGTAATTAAATAACCTACAAATATCGGTGGCTTGGTAGTGGTGAATGCTATAAGAAGCAAGTATCCCCACATTTCAAATAATAATAACAATAACAATATATTGTTCTCTGGGATAAGATACATTCTTGTTCTGATACACTCTATTCTTAAAATATATTGAGCACAAATACCTCATATGTAAGTAATATATGTAAATAGTGGTGTTCGATTCTATGATTCTGACAGTTTCAAAGTACACAATTTCCTGTTTCAATACTTTTCCAGTTCAACATCTTTGTTTTGAAATCATAAGGCAAAACAATATCCTTATTGTAAAAAAATTTAAATATTTTTATCTTGTTTTTAAAATTCAAATGTAACTAGTTTATTTCTTAACCCATTAGCTTCTGAACTATTTCTTCTAAATAAATGTTACGACACCAAATCAGCTTAAGATAATGATAGATAAGCTGCCATGATAATCCCCAAATTTGTCTAAAGCCATCTAAATTAACTTAAAAATTAATAAACTAGCTCAAACTTGTTTATCTGAGCTTGACTAAAGAAAGCATTACTTATAGTCATACTCCGTCGTTATTTCACTTCAATGTCTTAGAGTCGTAAATCGAGTTCTTCTAACAAAACATTTTTTAGCTCTAAAACTTCAGAAAAAACAGAGAATCGCCATCAAATTTATAAACTTTTGTCTCCCTAGAGTAAAAGACAAACTTTTTTCCAGACAAATTCGTAAATTTAGCATTATATGGTCTGTTAAAGGAGACATATTGTTACTCAATTTTACAATGTCGTTACAATTGAATCATGAAAATCCCATAACAGCCAAAACCTAAATTAGGCAAAAACCTAAAATATACAATTTTTCATGACAAAAGGGAATCATCTGCGCTCTTGGATTCATGCTCTATTCCTCAACACGATATAGAATTAAAACTGGTGAAAAAATAATCTAGTTGACTTTCGATTAAATTTTTTAATATATTAATTATATATTTCAATATTTTAGCATGTATAATTAAGTTCTCGTGAACTTCTAAAACAAATAAAATTACAGAATTCGTTCTAATTGAGACGAGTTTTTTTTTATTGAAAGGGGTTAAGTCCATTTTCGTCAAAAAAGTTATTCAACCATAATAATGAATACAGCCTACTATGAGCTTTTAATCTAGAAACAGTTCTCTAAAATTTTGTTTTCAGATTTTTATTCATTTTGTCAATATACATTTACGTAGTTAAGAAATTACAAATGAAATTAATTTAAAAGTGGTGTAACTCCATTTTCAGCAAAACCATTATATATATTTGAAAATTGTTACATAATTATACTACAGTATTTTTTCCAATACTTTAAAAATTATCGAGTTCTAAACTTCAATCAGATCAATATTTAAAAATCATAAAATGAGTACTTTGAAATATACCAATATTTTTTAACCATCCAAATACAAGCCCTTAATTATCGCCATAAATTAAAAAATGGATGTACATTAATTTCAAAGAAAAGACTCAATTTCAGTTAATATTGAATTCATAAATAAAAAATGAAGTCTTACGCTTGACAAAAAAAATTATAAAACGTCTAACTAGATCGTAAAATTATAAATTACAGTACATGCATAAAAAATTGTGAGATTGTTTATAATGGATTACATCTACCTTCAGTTAAGGGTAAGACGAGAAAACATAAAAATTTTTCGCATGTTTTATTAACTATCCTCAGATAAGAATGTCTCTTTAAAAGGTCTGACTGGTCAAGTCCCTATTATCCATTCGAGGCTCATAAAACTTAAAAGAGAAACGGTATCCCAAATGTGTTCAAAATATTGAAATATTTTTTGGTTCAAATTTCTAAACATGCGTGCAAAAATTTGAAATCTGTATTTTTAATATTTCAAAAGTTATTTACAAATGTGCTTTCCTTTATAGCTTTTTTTTTTTTTTTTTTTTTTTTTGACAAATAAAAACTATAAAGGGCCTTTTTCTCCATGTTGTTTTTTTTTCATTGGACATTATGCATTAAAACTGTTACTGGTTTTTTTTTTCTATTAAAGATACAAGAGTTCATTTTCACACAGGTTTTCTGTAATGTGTATTAACGGTTCTCAAATTTTTTCACCTCTTCTCGAGCTAAGTAAATCTCTCAGCACAACTAACATTAAAGTCGTTGGAATACAAAACAAAAGAAATATAGTGCCTTACTTAACTCTCATTTGTTCTTAATTCAGAGAATCAAACTGCTTGGGTGATTTTTTTGAAATTTTTATTATTGCTGTGACATCCCTGTCATGCTCTAGCTCCCAGTTCAAGATCCACGGATATATATTGTGCATGAAATTAGCAATAAGTGTCTTTTTTTCTTTTTTTACATGCAAGTAACTGTAACACTTCGTATATTTTCTTGGTTTAAGTGGTTATCAAAATAATAGAAACACTTGTGAATAAAGAATGAAATTTTTTGGTTCGTTTAAGAATGTGCTTTGAAAGCATTAAAATATAATCCTAGCTATTATGGTATTACTAGGTGATTTTAGTAAAGGTGTATACGTCTTATATTTTTGTCTATAATTACAGTTAGGAGGTATTTTGCAAAACTCAATCAGCAATCTGGTTTCTTCGCTGTCAATAATTACGAGTCAAGATCATCTTCATAGACAGATCGTTTACGGTAGAGCAGCAATTCTTTAGTTACTTGTCATTGATATTAATCTCAAACTGTTGTCTAATGAGGTGACACAATCACAAAACCTATTCGATCAAGTGGAGGATAGTTATATGATCAGATGAATTATCTCACACACTAATTCCAAGTACACGTTTGGTAATTACCTGCACAAGCGTTCAGCGATCGCAATTGTCTCCTTACAACTGTCAAGTGGATTTTTCAGGGTCTGGGCAGTCGTGTTGTGGTTTTTTGCTGGCCCAATCGTAACACTAAAAGGTAGTACTGGGGAGAACTAAAGAGATGTTTTAGCAGACCAGGTCTATTCTATGCTACAAATATTACTTCCAGTAGGAGATAGTAATTTTCCAGGATGATAATGTTCCTGTTGATGCATCAGGACGTGTCAAATTTTTGTTTGATTAGCACGAGAATGAAATGAATCATTTATCTTAACCCGCGCCTCAATATAATGGAACTGTTATGGTCTATTTTAGAGCGTTCAATCCAGAATCGATATTCACCATCATCTTATCCGGAACTTTCACAATAACAATATTTTCTTGAAGAATTTTACAATATTCCTCTAAATGCTATTAACCACTTGTATGATTCAATTTTCAGGCAAATTCAAGCTATATTGCATGACAAAAGTGAGCCGAGGCAGCTCTGTTGGCAAAAACAACGCTCTCGTAACTGAAGGGTTGCTGGTTAGGAACCCGAGCCGGCCTAAGATCCACCGTATTCGTTAAAGACTGGGCACGTAAAATATGTTAGTGGTCACAATGTCCTCCATGTTCTCAATCAATACCTCTGGAGGTGACAGGCCAAGTCCGTGGGTCTTCTTCTTGGTCCCTGCTTCAAAATTAGGAGGACCCACTTCAGCATAAGTCGACTTTCACCCTTGAAGTGTTCATTAAAACGTAAGGTGCACCTCATTTGCCTTAATATGATCAGCCTCCTACTCAATCTTGCTTGGTTTGACCAAGTTGCTGATTGTCCACCAAGGTTGTCCTAATTCATATCAGTAAAGTGTTTTTTATAAATGAACTGAACAAACAGATTTTACTTTCCTGAATATACTTTAAATTGAATTATAAGCTACATAACAGGTGCATACGGGTACAATGCTTACAGTACAACTTAATGTAAAAAAAATGAGAGTGTTGCCATGTATCCTTAATTCTTCGAAATAATAATGTATAATCCTTGCTAATATTTTTACTATTGTTCTGTATTGCAGACCCTGAACCCGATTTCCAGCCCAGGACGATCGTTGTAAAAAAGGGGAAAGACGTAAAAACAGACTATAATCTCAATGAAGAACTTGGAAGGTAAAACTTTAAACATAAATTTAATTTAAAATTAACTCAAGAATTTGTTTTGTTATTACATCATTTTGAATAAAGAATGGAAGAATGCTTGCCAGACAATCAAAAGTTTTAAAATGAAATCATTTATTAAATGGTGGTATACTTTGTTCATGGACGTGATTTTGCAGCGGGAATAAACTGAGTGTTCAATGATTTGTAACCGGAAAATGGCCAAATGGTACATCGCTGCTTTTCAATTCAGTTGGTCTAAATTTTCAAAATCGGCTTTAGGCAGTAAGTCCCCGGCGTATTAGAAAAATTTAGTGGAAGAAAAAAAGTAGACTTTCACTATAACCAAACCATAATCAAATCTATGATTAATGGGTTGTTTTTCTTAACTAATCTAACGAATAAATAAGTAACTTTTATGCTATATATTTCATTTACGTCTATTTTACCGTAATAACTTAATTATACTCTAGTATTATATGATAATGGTTGAAAAGCAGAATTTTCTTCTAGCTTTCCAAGTTTTTCTTTTCAAACAGAATAGTTGTCATTGACATTCAGAAAGACCAAATAATCTTTTAAAAACCTATATTAAAAAAATATTAAAAAATATAATTTTGTTTATGTAATTTAAATGTATTGTGTTAAAACCTTGATTTCTATGAGTTATTTGGTTTAATTATAAACAACTTACATCAATGTTGTTAATAGTTCTTTAGATTACTTAT
>CM063502.1:16358109-16480609 GCA_032207245.1 Pardosa pseudoannulata
AACGATGGGCTTTGAATAATACAATACAGCACTAGAAAACTAATATCTCCTTATGTTTTTATTAAATCATTATCTGTGTGTTTATGCTTAAATGTGTTGGATGAAAAATGGTTACATTTGAAAGTGTAAAGGAAATGATGTTATATAAGAAAATTAATTAAACTTCTATCTAAAATAATCAATCATATCTGCGATTGATTTACATAAATTTCATGGTTACTTAGCTGATTGCTCATGAAAAATAAATCAATAATATAATTATTATTACTAGCATTAAAATGAATGATAGATAAATACGGCAATTCACTTATTACAAACTGCAAGCTTTCTATGATTTTTTACCTGTAAAGCCTGAGGCGGGGAATTCAATCAAGGGAATCAATCAAGCATCAGCCATTTTACGGTACGTCACCACGTTTTACCGTAAAATGATAGATTGTCCATGCATTAGTATTTATATAGTCAATTTTATGTGAATCTATTATAATTTTCCATTGATGTTCAACTACTTATAGCAAGAATCCCAATACAATTATATGACTTTAAATGATAAATAAGACTTCAAAAGAAAGCTGATAATTATCCTTGTATATTTCATAGAAAACCTAAAACACCTGCGAAATATGACCTAAATTAAAAAAGAAGAGAAAACATTTACTTAATATTCCATTTAAGACTTAAATAATTTCCTGATGCAGTTTAGGGAATTTATCTTTGTTCTTCATTATATCTCGGTTTTATCCTGTTAATCAGCGGTAATGAATTAGAAAGGCAGGGAAATCTAGAACTTGGGTCATCAATATTCTTGCACACTCATCTTGAATTAAACTGTATCTTGCGCGCGACAACCGGAAGCTATATTCGGGTTATCCGCATACCTTTTGGTTTGTTGACCTTGCTTGAACGCTGATTCCACTTACGAACATACTGATATGTCTCTGACTAGCGAAAGATTACGAGCCTAGAAGTGCTCCTCTAAGTATTCTCTAGACATATATTAGTCTCTGCCGTACAAATTCATTATAAAAAATTAATTTTACAGGATACTTTTAAAAGGAGAAAAAAAATTAAGGTAATCTGAAATTGTGTATATATATATATGTGTGTGTGTGTGTGTGTTTGTATGAGAGAGTTTACATTGAGAGAAAACCTTCAAAGTTTAGACATAGTTCAATATAAGAAATTAAGGCTGAATATTTTTCAGAAACATTTTTAGTGATCATTAGAGAAATTAAATTATTAAATTATTAAATTATTAAAGTCATTATTAAAGAAAAAATAATAGTATAATTATGTCTCTGTATTTATTATTTTTTGTTATTGTGCTTCAACTTCTTGCTTTCTTATCTTTCTTTTCTATGAAGTAACTGGTATTTGTTTATATTACACATAAATGAACTTGTAAGTTCAGTTTATTACTCTTATTTCTTAATCAGAATCCTAATTTATGAAAAATTGGGTATCTTTGAACACTTTTTCCCCTGCTGAATTTTCTGTTGTTCTAAATATTCTAAAACGGTATTTTAGTATTATATCTCACGGTAATACAGTATAGGGAAAATTTTATCTAAAAGTAAATGATGCGAGTTTACTAATAAGGTCATATTGAGAGGCATATATATATATATATATATATATATATATATATATATATATATATATATATATATATATATAATAATACATAATACATTTAACGGATGTTGATAAAAAAATTGCCAAATTTAAAAGAATCGTTCTGATGGGGGTCTAGCTTCCGTACCGGAGTTCGTGGGTTTGAATCCCACTGCTGACATGGATGTTCGTAACCTTTCGGAATCGGCTTTAAGCAGTAGGTCATGGTCTCATTAGCTCTTGTGTAACAACACAGTACCTGCAAGCCACACCAGTATATTGCATATTAATTAGAATAATTCCTTTTTTTACGTATGCTTAGCAGTGGCATAGGAATATAACTTGGTATCACGTTTCACTTGTGTTGCTTACAATTTATATTACACAATTTTAAGCTTTGGTAATCATTTAACTGTGATTTTTTGTGTTCCGCTGTATTCTATATTTTATAATTCAAGTAAATACTTAATATCTGAAAAATATATGCAGTTTTATTATTATTATTGCTATTATTTGCAATACGTCGGCTCTTGCTTTTGCAGATTTCGAAGATATTGTATACAGACGTCCAACATTACTCCCTGGACAACAAAAACAAACAAAGTGCGTCCTCGTAATTTAGAATCAGAAAACCGCCGGGTTTCGATTGCCACCTCCAGAGGTATCATGTGAGAACTTGGAGGATAATGAAAAAACGAACCTATTTTATATGCCCCAGCCGCTATTAATGAACAAGGAATTTTAGCGGGATCGGGCCTCGAACTTAGAACCCTCTGGTTAAGAAATCGATGCCTTTGCAAACTGAGGTACCATGACTGTATGTGCACTTTTATTATAATTATATTGATCAGCAATGGCCAGAAATTTGAAAAATTTTAGAAAAATGAAAAAGAATCAAAATAGAAAGATTTTCTGTGTTTCTGGTTTGGAGCGTTTAGTCGACAAAGGCATTAATCTCTTAACCAGAGGGTTGCACGTTCGAGGTTCAAGTCATCCAGAGATCAGCCTTGTTCATCCATGGCGGCTAGAGCACGGAAAATAGATTTGTGACCGCAATGCCTTCCAAGTTCCCGAATGATACCAGTGGAGATAGCAGGCCAATCCTGGAGATCTTTTCCTTGTTCTCTGCTTCTAAATTAGGAGGAACCCCTTTGGTTTGTTTGTATGGTTCAGGGAGTAATGTTGGCCACTTATTTGATGCTCCCATAATAAAATGACCAACGCATTTCTACGGCTTGGTAGTAGGGAATGCTCTAAAAGCAAGTGCTCTCGCATTGGAAATAATTATAATAATTTCTCTGACATACATACGGAAATTTTTGTATGAATAGAGATATAAATACATGAATCTGATATAAGAACATTTGGCACTAAAGATATTTTTCAAAATAGATAAAGGAATTTCAGGTAATGTAGTAAGTATTAAAATAAATATACTAGACTTTAATCTTAGCCAAACGGCTAGTGAGTGGACAATATGTATAAAATTTTTAAAAAGTTGGTTTGTTTTAATACTGACCAAAAAATTTCTGACCAAAAATCTAGATGCAGGATTACACTAAATCTCAAGGGTAATGTTGTATTTCTACCTCTAGAACACTATTACCATCTGTACGCAAATTTCACAGAGCTGGTAGCATTTATGTAACAACAGTGATATTCTCAAAGTTGAATATGTTTCATTTTAAAGTCAATTGAACGTCGCTATTAATTGGCTGAATTTTCTGTGAGGGCTAGAGCTGAAAGAAGTTTCGAACTTGTAAAATAAGGAAAATTGTTGTTTCATGATAAAAGTTTATTTCTCTAGGAAAGTATTTCTTACATTGTATTCGAAAAGAAAACAGGAGTAAGGAAAACAAAAGATCATTCGGGGGATTTAGCTTGAATCTTCTATCACAAGAAATAACAGCCCTAACACAGGGGTAGATTTCGCACCCTGTTTACAAGCCATCTCTGTCACGGAGATTAATAGATTTACTACTCATTCTGACTGACTGGCTGAAAAAGATCTTCTAACGTAATGTCACACTTACTTTTGGATTATTTTCTTTATCTAACATTTATCTGTATTTATGAGTAATATATGAATAATAAGGAAGACATTTTTTTCTCTTCAATATACCGTAATTTTCATTTAAAAATTTAGTAAATTAACTTCTCAAGCTTAAAAATATTTTACATTTAGCAATTATTTTATAATTATAACAAGATAAACATTAATACATGTAGAAATTAAGTATATAAAAACAGTTGTGTAAAATTACATATATGCATTTCTAAAGTCATTCGACTCTCGTATGCTTATCCTTATGAATACGAAAAAGAAATGCTAAACATTTAAACTCTAACTTATAATAATATTCAGTTGTTTCAGTTGATAATATTGTCGACTGGATTTTAAAAATAACACAGTTTTTAGAACATACGTATAAGTTTTATCTATAGAGACAGTCTAAAAGTTTCAAACTCAGACATGAAATGAAAATTACAGATTAATACTATTTTTTAGTACATTTAAAACACTCAAAGACATCTGTAATATGATCTATTTGAAATTTTTACTTCTGTACGTTTTATTAACTTTCAAAATTTATTTATTTAACAATGCAAAATATGAAACTTATTAGTAGAGGTGTATAACAAATACTTTTTGAACTGATTATATAATTTTAGCAGATATTCTGACTATTATATCATCTATCTTTCTTGTCATTTTGCATGAGTCGTCATCAGATGGCTATCAATTGCATATTCTCTTCAACATACAAAGTAAGTTTCGCTCCTCAAGATCACCGTGTTGTGTGTAGAGTTTATGTAATATCCCAAGTTGTTAAAATTCCTTTTATTGAGGCATTTTGTTATATATATATTTCGCTATAAGCCTAAATACTACATGATTACAATGCTTCCTTTCCATCATACCAAACAATAACAACAATAATAGATGTTAATTTGGAATTTTTCGTAGAGTGGAAATTGCATTCAACGTAAGAGTAGCACAATTTTATGATATAATAGTCTAAAATATCAGATTTCGACCTTCTACGACTAATCGTTTTTCAGTGATGTCTCATAAAATTTGTACACTAGTAGTAAATGTTTGGTTTGGTTTGCTATATGAGGGCTAATGAGACCGAGACCTACTACTCAAAGCCAATTCTGAACGGCTACGAACATCCATACCATCAACAAGATTCGAACCCGTGAACTCCGGTCCCGAAAATCAGTGCACTACCATTCTGTCATCGTTGCAAACACGTTATATTGAAGTTATTTCGTTTTATAGAGTGCAGATGACATAAAGAATCCAAAAATGATGTGCCTCACTATTGCGTCTGATAGTTTTTGAGATATCCGAGACACATACGTACAGAATTACCTACAGGCTTCAAGAAAAAACTAACAAACTAGTTCAGGAATGATCTAAATAGATAGTTAACTTATAAATTACTAAATTTATTTATAAGTTAAATTTAATTTCTACATACATCTCAGTTGTATCTCTAAAACGTGTCAAAATTAGTTCAAGTATGGTTTAAATAAGTATTTCCGTTAAAATTTGAGTGCTGATATTGATCATGATCGCATTCCTTTTTATTCTGCATTTGTCTAATAATCTTATTTTACAGGGGTAAATTTGGTACTGTCCATCGTTGCACAGAAAAAGCAACAGGCAAAATTTTTGCAGCCAAATTTATAACGACTCCAAAACCACAAGACCGAAGTGATGTAGAAAGAGAGGTGGAAATAATGACTGTATTACAACATCCTCGGTTATTGCAATTATATGATGCGTTCGACGACGGGAAGAAAACCATGTGTCTCATCTTAGAAATGTAAGCATCTTCTTATTATGTGTTTCTCTTCACTTATCTTTATACGGTTTGCAGTAAAAAAAGGATATGAAATTAGTGTGTCGTGTTAAAACTTTTCCTTGCAAGGTAAAATCTGATGAGTGCACCGTATGACTCCCTTTTAAACCTATTAAATTATTTTCCTTTTTTGCTGCATTCATTTAAACTTATTTTATTTGAATGCCAGATACAATCCCCCAATGTTTAATAAAGTAAGCAGTTACACACTTAATAAAATATTAGTTTTAAATAACATATAAATTTATGCAATATTAATTCAACAAAGAATCTAATTGAATTCAAGAATGGGTACTGCATTTTATATCAACAATCTGGTCGTGGTTTGGATGGGGGTGGCTGGTATTTTTCTCATTCTTTATGACTCTTTGAGAAGTTACAAACATCTTGATTGATTTTGACTGAGGATATAGGTATTTGCGCTTGAAACGAAATCAGATATGAAAGTAAAAGATATTTTTAGTTTTAAAAGGTGTTGATACAATGTTTAGGCTATTCTGGAGTTTAGTAACTTGTAAATATATTTATTTGCTTAGTGGTCAATAATTTTCCAACATGATTGTTGTTGCTATTAAAATAATTATTTTAATAAGAAAACATTCTGATATTCTAAAAGGACTATAATCTGGGCAACTTAAAGACTTTGGGATAAAAGCTTTCTGTCATATTTTTTGCAATGTTACTTACATCGTGTGATTAGATTAGATGCTTAATAATGATCAGGGGACAGGTATATTACCTGATTTAAGTGTTGTTGTTCTTAAATAGTTTTTGTAAGCAAATATAAAAGCAGTATGTAATGTTGTTTATTTAACGTTCTTCTAACTAATAAATATATTATCTGCTCCTCGTTGAATTTTTTCTTGCCTCCCAACTAAGGAAATTACTTAATTAGTTTCATAAATTTCTATTTTCTTGTTTACTACAGGCAACTATCCACCTTAAAATTCAGTAACATCATACTGATAAGTAACATAAAATCTACACAGAATGTATTTACTTAGATTTCGTTCTTAGTGGTTAATCGCTAATTTCAGGAACACAAAAGTAATAATATCATAAAATTGATAGAAAAACCAACAATGGAAACCGAACATCAAGGAAGGTAAATTAATACCATGGAAAATGCATGAATAAAGATAAGATGAAGATACCATGTTATGACATAAAAGATCTTATGTAATCACCACACCACTTCCTTGTATCCCTACTAAGTCAAACTTATCTTTTTAATTTTGATTGTATGTTGCGTCATAAGAATTATCATATTCAAATTCCTCTAAAGGTTCAAGGTAAGTTTTGTTTCTCGTTTGTCTCGTTATTTTGTCTGAAATGATTTCAAGTACTGTTGTCTGTCAGCGACTGGCAGTGTTAATATCTGTTACACCGATTTTTTCGTTAAATAGATATTTCGTTAAAAACTGAAATTTTTCACAATTACAATACTCCCTTTGATTCGCACTAAGAATATATCAATCAATTAAAATTCATTTAGAAATCCATACATAAATCAATAAAAATTCAAAATTATTATCTGCAAATGTTAGATTTTTTTAATTTAAACATGGACTTCAAAAACATTGTTTCCAACTGTTTTAAAAGCATTATTTCACTACAAGTATCATCGATATCTTTTTGGCTCATTGTTGTATACCAGTAATATACATTAATGTACCTAATATTGAAATTTTTCTAAATTTAGAGTTCAGGGGGCAATTACAAGGTAGATGCACAATTATATTTCACAACAGTCCTTTCACAACTATATTTCACAACTATAAAATTTCAACATTCTATGGCTAATCGTTTTTAAGTTATACGTGATTCATAAGCACGTATGGAGAGACTTCATTATGAAACTAATTTAAATTCATTCAAGAATAGTCAAAATGGATATTTAAAGTTTCAGAGGTAAAGTTTCCTTGTACGTAAGTAAGGGATTTATTTTAAATCCAGATCCAGTCTCTCAAAGAGCCATATGGTACTACATGTAAGACCAGCCATCATAACTGCAACTCAAAACGGCACAGCCATCACTGACCTACAGTAGACCCGTAATAGTCCAATTTTATTTATTACAACCCCCAACTACAGAGGTAAACTAGTGAAAACCAGGCAGAACATCAAAAAATCACTCAGTTCATCAGGGACCATGAAACTTGTACCTTACCTAAAGAAGGTATGCCACTGAGGGGCCTTGAACGCCTCCGGAACGTCTTTAGAAGCCCCTGGGGGGCTTATAAACACGTACCGGAAAAACCTGTCAAATGGATTGAGGCATGGTCTAATTGGGCATTCCCTTTGAAATTTGTAGACCGAAAGTTTTCGCAATTACTGTACTTCCTTAACTTCGTCAAGGAAGTCAAAAATCAGAAAGAAAAATCTAAATTTAATAATTTTTAGCATCAGCTAAAAACTTTATTTCTCTTAAGCTGACAAAAGTCTATAAAATTCAGATTTATTCAACATGCCAATTCTAAAGCAAAAGATCCACCTTTTACAAATTATATTTTCACTACATGAATAAAGTATGTTGTAGAAAATGAGAAAAACAGACATAAGCATGTCTGTAATATTATTCAAAGGGTGCTGCTATTCAGAGCATACAACATTCCTTAGTAACGAGTAGAAAATTTTTCGAGTTCGTCATTTTCAAGGAGGAGAGATCGTCTAACTCTTTGCTGACAAAGTGACAGCCAGACGCAAAGCTTCAGAAAAGAATTGTTTAAAAATAGCCCCATCGCAGCTATTCGAAACAGTTCCAAGAGGGAAGAGAGAATATCTTTATTGAATCTTAAACGAAGCAGCAGGAAAACGTGCGTGACAGTGAAGCGAAGTGAATTACTTATTTCCCTCTTAATTACTTAAACATAATAGCGTAATTAATTACGAACGGACAAAGAGACTGAATAACTGTCTTGTAAATCTCAAATTCTTTTAGAATTACTTTTGTTAGGCGGAGTTATACAATGCAATTTAAGAATTAAGGGCTAGACACGCAGTCGTCTATGCTAGAAAAAAAATTAGTTTGTAAATAAAATGCGCAGTAAATTCAATATACAAAACACGATTACATTTTTAAACTTAATTCGATCTGATTTAAATTGTTGCAGTTTTTTTAAACAAAACAGTCAAAAAGTAAAGCTAAAATTTCCTCTATTACTCTTTACAAAATATTTGACGGCTTCATGAGAAAATTTAACCATATTTAACTCTTATGGTCGGATGAAGATACTAATATTTATATATAATTTAAAGCATTCAAAAAAAGTAACATATCTATAAATTCTACAGCTCTTTATTCCCTTATTAGTTTGTAGAAAAAACTGTGGGTACAATAAAATCTTCCTTTCTTGATTTTCTATATCAGGGACAAATTAATTTTATTTTTACTTATATGGATCCTAGTTCATAGATACGAAACATAAGCAGTAGAGTAATCCAACTTTATAAACAGTAAACGATTTATCTGTAATTAAAAAAATTATAAAATTATTTAAGTTTTTAGAACTAACCAAAATTAGATTCTAAATTTAAAGCTTTTCGAGATAGAGATAACATTTAGCATTTATTTAGCAGTTAATAGAGATACTTGGTTGAATCTCTTTTTTTTTACCATAAACCCTAAACTAAACTTTAAAAATATTCTCCTTAACAGGTAAAGATTAATTATATGGCATATGTAAATTAGACAGTCTGACTCTATGTACTATTTTGCATAAGTAAAAGGTTATGGTGATATTCCAGATTTACAACTGCTTTGGTTTAGCAGACTGATAGAAATTCTTCCATTGGTTTAAACAATAAATGCAAAACTACAACGTTCCATATTTAACCTAACAGATTTTACATGCTTTATGTTAAATATTTAAAACAGTAAGTCATTTGTAAAGTAATGTAATATTTGAAGTAGTTATATAGAGGAAAATTTTATAGTTATTGAGAGTAGAGGGCAGCTGATACTAAATAACCCCTTGAAGAAAAGAAATAGAACTTATTTATATTCAAATCTTTCATTACCATAACAAGAATTTCCACTGTTCCTCAAAATTTAAAGTTATAAAAATATTAGAGCAGTAGCAATTTTAATAATATTTTTGTTTTACGCTTGTTGGTGAAACCAGTTTTAACATAAATATAAGACCTTTTAAAAAGATGTTTAAAATTCAAAAACAATAGTTTTCTTAACTGGGATTTTTTGTTTTTACAAAATATAATAAAGAGCAGTAACAAGTGAATTAAGAATTTTTACTATTTAATTATTTCTTAATTTCCCCTTCAAAAGCCATCTAAACAGGGGAGTGAAATAAAAAGAACCACTTCTCTAATTTTCTGTAAAACTTACTACATTGTACTCCTATTGATGCATGCCATTCCTTTATTTTTTTCCAGAATAGAAGGAGGGGAGTTATTCGAAAGGGTAATTGATGAAGATTTCGTACTTACAGAGAAAGCTGTTACAATTTTTATGCGCCAGATATGTGAAGGGGTGCAATATATGCATTCAAAAAATATTCTTCACCTGGACATGAAGGTAAAATCTTTCTTTTTTTTAATGTTTCTTAAATTCTCGAATTTTATAATTTTAAGCTGTTTTCTAATTTTAAAAGATGTTTGAAAATGTATCGGTTATTTATATATTTGGTACTTTTCCCGCGTTCTGATTATGGTTATCATAAAAATACAATAATCAAAATCATGATAGTAATAATTTGGAACTCATAGCTGCATTATTTGTTACTCATACACTATTTAGCTCTGTAGAATGAAAATAAATTAAATTGCAAAAATAGCTAAAGAAAAATGAAAAAAGGGAAAATTTCAGCAATTGTGTGTTTAGAGTTTATAGAGTACAAAGAGAAAATGAATTGATTATCAAAATTGGTAGTAATTTAGAATTCTAAAATTTTTAATAATGTGTCAGTTGTAAAAAAATCTTAATTTCCATTGTATAATAAGAAATTTTTTCAATCGTATTGTAAAAAATCCATAACATTTACAACGGAAATTATGTTCTGTAAGGAAATATATATCAAATGAAGACATTATAATCATATCCTTAGTATTTAAATATATTTTAGGGCTTCCCCTTTATATCCTACGGCTCTATTGATGTGGAAGCATAATTAGCGTAATTGATTTTTTTTCAAGATATATATTTCTAAGAAAATATCATTGACCTAGTTAAAGAATTTTATTTTGTTCTAATGTTTAAATCTAAATATTACAAACGGGAAATACCCACCAAAGAAAGAGGAAAAACCACGGCGATGAATAATCAACGGAACTCTGCGTTTGAATCTTGAAAAATTTTTGAAAATAACCTATTAATTTGAATACATTTTTAAGCATAATGTAATTACTTCAGTTTAACAAAAATATATTTCTAACTAAGGATTATGTTAACTAAGGATAAAGAAACTAGATTCCCAAAGTTTTCTTATTTATTAGCTAAGTTGGAAACACTGGATTATGAGGATTCCTTTTAAATATTACTTTATATAACATGCCAATAAAAAGTTATAAAAAATTGAAATTTTCAGATTTCTTTCCAGGAAAAATATTCTTTTGAAATACATAACTAGGAAATTTTCTGTTTAATAATAAAAGAGTAATGAATTTTTTAAGATAAAGTTCTATTTTTTAGGAGTTTTATTACTGGTTTCATTTAATAACAAATGAAACCTACAAAATTTAGTGAATAGATAAAATTTAGATTAAAATATCTCTGTACTTAAATAGTTACTGAAAAACTAATTTTTTAAACAATAACTATAATTACAGTGTAATAGCACAACTGAAGAACTGAAAAATTACACACATGATAAAGAAGGATAGATTTCCTTAACTATTGATAAAAACTCTCATCTAAACTGATTTTAAAATAAGTCATTCTGGGAACAAAATCTTATATTGGTCTTAATGTACGTATTGAGTATTACGTATTATATGAGAGTCATTTTATCTAAAGGAGAGTTGTAAGCTTCTGTTTTGAGTGATCTAAAATTTCAAACACATAAAATTATAGAAGAATTAGGGAAATATTTAAGCCCTTGTAAAATTCTGAGATTAAATTTGTGAAATTGTGAAATTATCCCAATTAAGTGATTACAGCTAAAATTTTGAATAGTTAATACAGATGAATTTAAAATTATTTGTTATATAGCAATCCTTAAGATTTAAAAAAATTTATTCAATGGATAATCCTAAATATTTTGGTGTGAATTTAAATGTATCATCTATAGAATGTATTAATATCAGTCAAATCATTAAACGTTTAGGTTATTTTTAATGATTAATTAGTTATAATGCATTTTAATTCTACTTTTTTTTAAATTTGCATGATTTTTCGAACTTTTTACATAACATATTTTTTTTTTCATTAAATCTCTAAGTTCACTTTAAGTCTTAAATCATATTGTAAGTTAAGTTATCTTGAGGACTATAATATAATATATAATTCTCTTCGTAATTCTCCCACATTAATAGCTGTACATTTAACATTATAATCACTTAAGACTATTATTGATGCTATTAGAATTGCTAAAAGTCTTAAATATTTCATAATCTTGTGTATAAATTTTATTAAATATTTATGTCTATCGAAGTAGATGTACTTAGAGCATGCGTTAAAACTTCTTTAGGCCTCTTAAGTTTTACTCCTAATTGAAGTTCCAAAATGCTTTGCTTTTATAATTATTTATATAAAAGGAATGTATGAAGGTAACATTATGCATAATAGTAACGACAAAGATGAAATCATTTCAAGAGTAATACTATATTGGATTAATATATAAAATCCTACTACATTCTATAAGCTTTTCCCTATTCCTTTATCGATCGACCCTAACGTAGTCTAATTATAGAGGTTAGCTATTTTGCTTTCAGCGAAATGTAGGACTCATTAATACATAAAGGCTGCTACTGTGTTGTGCAATAAAAAAGTTGAATTATGGATGCGGATGACCAGCACTGATTAACAGTTACTCGTGCGTAGCTTGGTAAATACACGATGAAATCATGAATAAAATATTTTATGACTGCTTCGAAAATTAATTTTCTACACATTTTTGCTTGAAAAATAGTTTTACTCTTAAGTTTTTATGACATTGATAAACTTTAAACAATTCTAGTATAGAGATTTTTTTCGATCCCAATTTTACTTTTGACTAATTTGTACTTCTAACTATTTTAAGGTATTTTTTATGCATTAACACTGATAGTAAACCAATATTATGAAGTATTTCGTTTAATTCTAGCCCGAAAATGTCTTGTGCATTAGTCGGACAGGCAACAGGATCAAACTCATCGATTTTGGTCTGGCAAGAAAATACGATCCAAAGAAGAAATTGAAAGTCCTGTTTGGTACTCCTGAATTTGTAGCACCTGAAGTTGTTTGCTTTGATACAATTAGTTATACCACAGACATGTGGAGTGTTGGCGTCATTTGCTATGTCTTGTAAGCATAGATTCAACTAGACTTATTCATTTAGATTTTCTTGTCGTATGTCGATGTTAATTCCTAAGCTATTTTCTTACAATAGACACTGAAAATGAATCAATTAGGCTTCAGGAAATCTAAAAAATATGGTAACATCCTGTTTGGTATTATATGAAAGTAAAAATATGCAATGTTTAAATCACCTAGTTTTATGAGGATTCCCCATACGCCTTTTCCCTTTTGGTTAAAGGTTCACACTTTTTAATAATACACTAAGGTTCTAAATTAAGAGAAATTTCAGATTTGGTTAATTATCCGCAGAATTAATGGACAGATTTTAATGAACTTTAGTTTGAATATAGGTTAATATAATACAAAAATAATAATTATTCAATATTTGCGATATACACTCAGGATTGGGCTTAACAGTTATGGTATGATAACAGTCATGGTATAAGACTGGAGGTATGAAACACTGGTTACATAATCGGAAAATCGAATAATAATCGAAACGCCTGCCCAAACTATTAAACCTTTCCTGTCATAATGATCTATTTTTAGACACTGGAAGCAGGTAGCAGCTCCTGGTTCTCACCATATGAAATTATGTGGAGAATCAATTGTTAGAATGAACCACTCATATCAGTGAAGGGAACGGTCACCCAATGATCCGTACTTCAATCCTTATAATGTCTGCATCATCATAAAACTTTAAGACTTTTTTGTTCGCAAAATAAATATGATGCAAGCAGTATGTATTCTTATAAATAGGTCTCTCTCTTGAAATATTTAAAAATAGTAATCTTTGGTACTGGAAAACTTTGCTTAGTTATTCTGTAGAGGATACAGGATCCTGAAGCTGTTTCTGTAAGTTGGACACGAAACTAAGCGATGCATTGATGTCCCTACAAATCTGGATTTGAGACTGGATTAGTTCTAGTCTCTCCACAGTTCACTACCTGATTCAACCATTTAGACACTGGTGGTTATTCACTATTACTACTTAAATTTGAATTTAAAAATTTATTAAAAAAATTTCCAAGAAATTCCCTTTCTTTCGATTTTGTATGCACTATTTCAAAACTTCTGATTCCAATGACTATTACGCGTGATTAAGCATGTGCATTATAAATGTCAATTTTTTTAATTTGTTGTATCAACTTGTATTCAAACCTAATTTCATTTAAATCTGCCTAGCAGTTCTGGAGATAATATACCAATATCTGAGGTTTTTCTTTAAATTTTGGACACCAGTTTATAAATTGTAGTATGCTTATGCGAATCTCATATGTCTATGTATAGTATGAGCTGAAAAAACCGTGTCTGTTGAGCACAGGTGGATTTAAATACCTCTTAAATGATAAAAACAAACGAGCTTTGGATTCGATTGTTATGAAATATAAAGAGATTACAGCTGCGAAAGGAAATGGTTTTAGTACCATACCATAATGCTTTTAAGACCTTTTTAAAATTCAGGTAATGTTAAGGGACAATGATGATATATGTGCAAGGCATGATTTTAAAATTTTATTTTCAGTAGGTCATAATGTGGTTAAATACTTTTCTTTCTTATATCTACCTATGTGTACTATGATTTATGTTTTTTTTTAATATTCCTCTTTCTTGGGTCTTTTAAACAATTTGGATTATTTTAGATTCAATTCCTAATTATTTTTATTTATACTTTTAATTAATAGTTTTCAAATTCCCGCTTACAAATGCGGGAATTATTTGTTAATTCAAAAATTATAACTTTAACGATAGTTTCAGATATAGAAAATCGTTTCTTATGATTCATGTTACATTACGTGTTTTTCTAGAGCAGTCATTTAAAAAAAAATTGAATCAGCATAATTTTTTTAAAAATAAGAAAAAAAATTACTTTTATCTATTACCCCAGAATTATCTATTATATCTGATATCAAAAATTCTTGTTTTTATTTAGTGATTACATCTTTTGACCTTTGTAACACAAAGTGCTGTTATCTAAAATGTTGACCTCTTTTCTTGATTCTTTAAACTTGAGTTTTAAGATCTGTTGTGGAATGGTCATTATGTTTTTTTTTCATTCCTGCATCAAATTTTGGAAAATGTACAAAACTTAACTATAAATGGAGATTGTTTAGCATTAATTGCATATTGCAACAAGATTGAATTTCCTGAATTCAGATCTCTGTCTTTGTCAAATTATAGAAATCACAATATTTTAAAATACCTGTAATATTTTTAACTTATCACATTGATGCAAAGTAATAAAACTTTGCTAAGTATATTAAATTGAAATTTTATTGATAATTTCAGTATTTTACTAAATATATACAGGCACATATGTGTATATATATATATATATATATATATATATATATATATATATATAAGTGGGTGTGTGCATACGTGTACGTATGCATACATGTAAATATATATATATATATATAAATATATATATATATATAAATATATATATATATATATATATATGCTCGTTTTAAAGATTTAAATACAAATTAATTAAATTTTAAATATCTGTAAAATAAAACGTGTCCTTTTATTTTGAATTCGATATTTTACTAAGAATATTAATCATGTTAGTCTCTAAATAAGTAAAAAATATCGTGCTTTAACTCTCTGACAATTTTCACTAAATTTATTGAGATCTTTCTAGAATTCATATGACAAATTTTCTCTCGTAATCTAGATGAGAAATTCAAATAAGTCAGCGTCTATCTTGCATTTTCATATACATTATAACTACTTGTCAAAAAATTTAATTTCATTAGTTTTAAATGTTTAACCTGTAATTACAACAAATCATGCATATGTAAAGTTTTGTCTTTTAAGATATAATATCTAAAACAATTTTTCTTTCAAGATTGTCTGGATTATCACCATTTATGGGTGACAGTGACATGGAAACTATGGCTAACGTTACAAGGGGAGAGTGGGATTTTGAAGATGAGAGCTTCGATGATATTTCTGAAGATGCTAAAGATTTCATTTCCAAACTTTTAATTAAAGATCGATTGTAAGTTTGAGTGTATTTTCTGTTGCAGACATCCAGTAATTCCTTACCCCATTTATGTTATTTAACATTAACGCAAGTTAATTTTGATACACCGTATTGATTGCAATTTTTATTTTAACAGACAGCGCCTAGATGCTTCTCAGGCTCTAAACCATCCATGGCTAAGAGTAAGTTTTTATACTAGTTTAACATACAAATCCTTTAAAAATCTAAAAATTGTTCACTTTATTAGTTTTATTAAAATAATTTAGAATGTTTCCTAGTATAGTGTTCTCCTTCTTTCCTTATGCTTAGTATTATCCTTCATTTAGTATTACCGAAAATAAACGACGTAAATAAAACTATTCACAAATAGATTTCTAAGTAAAAAATTACTAATACCACTCTAAATCGTTTCCATTTTAACAACTAAGGGGAAAAAAGGATTCTGTTTTTTGGAAAATAAGGAAGTTTATATCCCACTTTGATTTTGTTTTTAAAATATCTGTAATAGTTAGTATTAAATATTGCAAAAATATGTATAAAATTAAAAAGAAAGGAAATATTGGTAAAACCGATTCTATAGTGCAGTGGAGTATCAAGAGAAATTTCCTTCCATTTTTGTCTATTCGTGTTGGTTTACCCCGTACTATAGGAATGGAATGTCCTTGGTATAACAGAAACCAAGAGTTTAACATTCGTGCACGGTATATACATTATATCCTTCTCCGATGTAAATAATTATCTATAGACTATGGTATCAGATACTTCAGCCCACATGGAGTTCATACTAGAAATACTTTTGTAGTATATACTAGAAAAAATGGATTTTGTTATTTTAATCAAAAAGTGATTTAACAAAATAAGGATTAGAAGAGCATGATAGGTTAGTAATTCTGCTTGGGTTTGTGAATGTATGGATGCACACACACACACACACACACACACACACACACACATATATATATATATATATATATATATATATATATATATATATATATATATATATATATATATATATTAATATACCTTTCACCATTGTTATACACGGGAAAGGCCTGTCTCCAATGCAGAGGAGTTAGCATTACAAGATTTTACAAAATGGACTTGGGCTCAATTCCGATTAAAGCTTAGGTTGTGCTTAAATTGTCCCCTCAAAGAGAACAATTATGGATACTTCTAAGATACCGTATGATACAGTGAAACGGTAAATGTATGCTAAAACCGTACATAACGAAAGCCATAAAGCACGAGGCTGCCATATATGTATATATATATATATATATATATATATATATATATATATATATATATATATATATTTATATATATATATATATCTGTTTCTCACTGTGGGATCGTAGATGGGAGAGAGGGGCGTGATCAGGAGCAAAAATCTTCCATTCTGAGGATGATCAAAATTGGAAGATTTTCTAACCTGAACCCACGAAACCAAACGTTCGTTGGTGTGACCAGCCTCTTTCGGGATTTTAAAATATAATACATACTGTACACACTTTCAAAATCAACAAACATCAATTTGAATCCAGAAATATATCTTACGTCAAATACAATGTCGCAAACTAACCAATCCATCATCAAGAACTGAAAAGTTTCTGTAAGGTAATTAGTTTAATGAATCATTAGATATTTGCATTCTTTATATTCTTTATCTATTTAGTGATTTGAAAGACTGTAATGAACAGTTCTTAATCTAATTTTAACTTCAAATTGTCTCACGGAGAGTTTAAGAAATTTAAAGCCTTTTCTTTTTCTTACAGAGGGATAAAAAGAAGCAAGATACTGCTATCGATAAGAAGAAACTGAGGAAGTTCGTCATCAGGAGGAGGTGGCAGGTATGTTTCCATGAGTAAAGATAGCAGCTTTATTACATTTGCAACACCTCATCAATTATTGCATATAAAACCTCAATAACATTTATTCTAGAAATTCATTTTTGTTAGAGGGTGAAAGAGAAATTAAAAATGATATTTGATATTTTTAAAGTATTATACTTCAGGTTTGCCTTTGAAATGGGAAATTATGAGAATTTGATAAACAGTGAAGTATTGCATAGTGTGTTTTAAAAAAAATTATACTTCCACCAAATCAAAACATTCAATTAGCTTTGTTCCTTTAAATATTTTTAATAATTTAATTATATGCACTTAAGGTTAGATAATCTTAAATTATCTTAATAAGACGTTTCTCAGTGGAATCATTTTCAAACATTGTACAATTATTGTATTTAATAAAGCTAAAAACAAGCATAAATGAAAACATTAAAAAAATTTCATAGCAAATAAATATAATTTTGTTTAAATGAAAATAAAGCTTTAAAAACGTTAACTAAAATATTGAGGAGTGATTTGTATATGATGGAAACGGGTATTCAATATATATCACTCATCCTTTATGATTTCTTAGAGGACATTTTAAAAAATAAATATCAGCAATGCTTCAATTCAGTACACAACGAACGATAAACAACTGATGGCAAAGTGATAAAGAACTTCAGAGTAAAGTCAATAAGTGACTCTTGGATTCTCGCCAAGTTACTCAATACTTTATCATAAGCTATTTTTAATAAAATACAGTTATGCAATGAGTTCATTTCATAAAGTTAAATGAGTGATTTTACGTAATTACAATGAGTTTTGTGACTTTAGGGGCATTTAAAATTTAAAAGACTATTGTTGTTGCATTAGAATATGATAAATTTGAAATTAGAATTTTAATTTTACAAATTTTTCAAAATTTTCCTTTTAGCTGTTCTAGTATATATTATAATTGGCATGTTAATAAAGAAAATATGGCAAGCTTTTACTGACACGGTTTTTCTTCATATAAAAGTAGCTTATATGTAAAAAAATATTATAAAATAATAAAGTTAGAAACAGTCACAATTTACTCTATAATTTTGAAAGATCTGAATACATATTTTAAATTAATGATATTTTCATGAAACGCTTAATGATGAATTTTTATTTATTTTCATTTATAGAAAGCCGTCAATGCTTTGATTGCTCTCATTAGAATGGGTGCTACTATATAATTCAAAGAGCTTGGGATGAAGGTAAGAAATTACCAATTTATAATTTATGAAGAAAAATTAGGCTTAGTTGATCGAAGTAAAAATCATTAAATTTTTCAAGTTCTGTTGTTTTTCTGATACCCTGAATTACGCAAAACTGCAAAAAATATGCATAGAACGTTCGATTCAAAGTTTAAGAAGTTAAATAAAAATAAAATTTAAAATAAGTTAATGATAAAAAAAACTTAAATTGTTAGTTAAATATTAATAATAATTTTAAAATATTAATTATTAAATACGATGATTCACTCTACATATATATTAGGGATGAAATAATTTTTAAAATAGTTTTATTGGTAGAAAATTTTATTAAATTATATACCTGATTGTTGCATCGTTAAAGTGTAAGCTATAGGATTGTAGTTAAAATTAGCATTTAATAACAGAAATTAGAAATTGTTTTTGAATAATTTTTTTAAATATAAATATTTGTTTATATATTTTTGATACTGAAATTCTTATATGTTAAACATACGTAAGAAAAATAATATTCGTTTTTATTTAAGTAATTAATAGTAAATATATTAAAGAGAAGTATGTCACAGTATTGAATAAAATTTATTGCTTCGAATTATCAGTATTAACTTATTATGAATGCATGCAAAATTTGAAATCTCTAATTTCACTATTTCAAAAGTTATTTACATATATGATTTAATTTGTAAGACCATTTTCTTCATTTTTATATTTATTTTTCCTTGAACCACGTTTATTAAAAATGCTAAGGTCTTTTTTTTGTCCAAGATGCAGGATCTAAGATGTAAAATTTTCTGCAGATTTTCTATATTGTATAGAACAAAACTGCTCATGATATTAGAAATAAATTACTTATTTCTTTTTTATATACAAATATATCCAAGAAACTGTACAATTTCATTATCTTTCGCTCTGTTTGTAAAAACTTTTATAAAGTATAATTTCACAGATTTTGGAAAATATTTGTGCATTCGTATGTGAAAAACTTTAATTGATCTGAAAAACTCTTTTGGAACAAAAGAAATAAAACTTTTAAAAAGTTATAAGAATTTTAAAGCAAACTTTTACAAAATATTATTGAAACTTTATTTAAATGAATGGGTCAAACATACTGTATTATCCTGAAGGCACCTTAAATTGGATATAAAATACAAAACAATTATTATTTTTGCTGTATTATTTAAAATTTTTTAAAAATTTAAAGACTTCCATACATTTTTCAGTTTTGGGATAATGCAAACTAGTGCCTTATTTGTTTTAATGAGTCTTTTGTGTCTTTACGACGACTTTTTGTCTTTACTAACGAGTGTCTTTTGTTTAGTAAAATATGGTAGTTGTTTCCAATCCAAATGATTAATAATAAACCTACAGAAACATTAATTAGGTCATTCAGTTATGTATTAACTTCAACTGTTACGCACTTATTCGAATGTAAAAATTCGATTGTAAAAGGTAAAAATTTTTATACCTTAAATAAGAGCTAAATATTAATAATGATTATACACGAGAAATTGTATTGAGTTTTAAATTATTTTTTTCATTTTATAGCAAGCACTTTAAATATGATCTTTTAACAGAATTTCTGAAATCCTTCTTAAGACCTTGTCACATGACGCATGGAAAAAAGAGCAGATTTTGTTTAGGATTCCTTTTTCCGTTAAAGAATACTCGGATTTCTGGTGTGATAGAAAATAAAAATTCAACCTTTTAATGTCAAGCTGGACTAAAATAAATTGATTGAATATTTTTCGCTGTATGACTAGAAATCTGCACATGTTTTACCCATAAAAGGAATCATAAACTAACACGTACATGTTGATGTATGATAAGACCTTTATGTTACACGCATCTATTGAACTAGAAAGATAAAAAAGCAGATTTTGTTTCGTTGACAGTTTTTCCTACATATTTTATTACAGTATTGTTTTAATAAAATAAGTATCTATGTTCATTAAAATAAGTATATCCCTTTCCAGAAGACCTGGTGACTACAGAGCCGTGAGTGCGAGCCACAGCTACCCATTCCTTTCCTTGATCCCCAGACCTCATTAACGCGAAGCTGGAGTTTGTCAGTCTATCTTCCGATGCCGACATCTCTGAAATCAGGAAAAGCAGATTTGCTAGGAATGAGTCCAGTGCACCAACAGAACACGCGCCGTGTATTTTCGTCGTCAATCAACCCAGATGGAAATTGTGTTCATCCTGAAGCTATCTTTCTCTTTCGATGTCGAAAGTATTTCGGAGTATCGCGAAGTCAATTTCGTAGATGCTCTTACCTATAAGTACATAATTTAGTTTCAAAAATCTACCATTGTCTATAACTGTTTCGTGTCTACCTGCTTTTACATGTGTATACTGAAACTCAACAACTTCGTTAAACTTTTAGATGCCAATTAAACTTATCGAGAAGAATCTAGTCAGAAATTTTAAAAGAAACTGTTAATAAAATCTATTGCACTCTTTTTAACCTTTATAAAGTAAGACTTTAAAGTTGTTTTAAATTTACATGAGATGGAAAAGACCCTTTTTTGCTGAAATAAATTTTTATTATCTGTTAATATAGCAGAACAGTGGTTTCTTTCAAGCTACTCCGGCTCTAAGAATTCTCCAGTGTTTATTCCGCTTAGAAACCTTCGTCATACATAATCATGCAATCTAATTTCCTCCCTTCACCTTGTCAACAAAACATTAGCTTCATGTTTATTGCACAAAAGGTACCTGCACTTAATAGTTGGCTTTTAAAAAGTTCCTTGTTTACATTTTTATAACTTTCTTAGCCAAAATGTAGGCAAGAATTTCCTTCGGAAAGTTTAAAATTAATGTGGCAGAAATGAACTCTTGCTGAAACTTGACTCAGAATTCAGTTTTGAGGACAATAATCTTCCTAACATATATTTGGAAATTTTTTTATTACCTACACTTTAAAGGATGTACAAAGAGCATTTTGTGCTCTCAAAGCTGAATATTTCTTTAGATAAATCATGTTATTTCACTGCACAAAATATGCTTTTAAGTTCATGTTTTGTATTTTCTGTGTTTGGAATTAAAAATATTTCCTATAACTTCTTTTTCTATATTTCAGTTTGAAGTATCTGATGTAAAACTTTCAAATGATTGTATAAACTTGGTTCATTTTCAGTAGTTGTGTGTAGTATAAATGATGAATATTTTAATCAATTGTTTACATCAAAATTGAGAAAAATCTAGAGCTAAGATCAGCAAGTATTTGGATAGTTTTTCCAGCATTTTCTTGCCAAGAATACACATCTTCTTTATAAGCGCAGACTATAAACAGTAATTTTACAGTACTGGGATTAATGATGAAAGATCTAATTTTCACTATTTAAAACAGATATATCTGAAAGTAACAAAAATCAATGGTTCTTAAGAGTCCAATATCACAGTTACTAATTCTTTGAAATGGAATGGCCACAAACAGTGAATTTTAAAATTATTAATTGAACATATAATTACATTAATTCAAAACATTTTATCAGATTTAGTGAGTATATTTATTCTGTTTAATAAAATTATATTCTGTTATCACTTTCTCTACTAGTAAATTCAATAATTACTACGCAGAATGATGTTTAAAATATCCATTGCAAGGGTGTTTTTAATAATAATTATGTATAACTCATATTAAACTGTTTTTTCATTTTTGAGAGAATGTACATGCAGTATAGAGAAACAGACAAGTTAAAATAAAATACTAAATGCATAGTCATTGTATAATTTATTATTATTCGCAGATAACGAGACAAAGGAAATCATTTGCTGATCCATCGAAACATAATCTATTGTTGATAAAATAGTCATGTCTTTTCTAAAGATACTTTAGACCTTATTTTAATATTTATCACAGTTTAAAATATTCATTTTTATACGAATAATCAAATGCAACACAAAATATTTTGCCCTTTTATGACACATTACGAATTATTTTAGTACTCAAGAAGTTACTACTAGCATATGTTATCTCAAACTTAAGTGTCACATAGAACCTTAATTTAACAAACTTGTGTCTGATTTTTATTAGAGTTAACAAACAGTAAAAAACAATTAATAACACTTTAACTGCATCATTCAAAGAAAAATGAGCAAGTCTTGTTTGATGAAGAGAATAAAATGTTTTAAAAGTTTTTCTCTTAAATCTAAAATAAAAATGTAATCAAAGCTCACTTATATCTTATCATATCACAAAGAGATATTGGTCAAAGGTGAAAGAACCTTAAATGTTCTGCCGTCATGCGCATATATCCCCAAAAATTTCGCTTTCTGTAGTCATACAATAAAGGAAAGTAGTGTACATGTGAGTGTATTCACGAACAGAATTTGATTTCACATAAAGTATATTAAAAATACATAATATATATTTTCACTTGGTTTCCATTTTGAATCTCAACAACTCCAATTTTAAAAATATTTAATTAGATGTCAGTAAGTATCATTTCAAAATAAATAAATAAATAAAATGTTTGAATCTTATTGCAAAAAAATAAGTAAATAAATGAAAGTTGTTGTCCGAAAGTGTACCTATAACAGACTAACAAAACATACTTTTATAAATATTGTAAAATTTCCTTGCACAAAAATTTTCTTTCCGAGCCTACCTTTATTAAAATACTATTTTTAGACGTATCTGGTCTTTTTAGATTTAACTAATACAAATTTTACATTTTAGAAATAATCTTGTGAAACTGATGAAATGATAAGTGTAACCTCGGTAACAAATGGAAACTTGGTATTGACATTTATTGGGAATTCTACGAACAAATTACATTGATTGTAGTACTCTAGTAGAGAAATAAAAGAAAGCTAATTCTAAATATAACAATAATCTTTGTGTGCGTTGCAGATATGCAACACGTTAATACAAAAGGTTAAGCAAATAACTGAAACCTAAAAGAGACTTAAGAATTTATATAAGGAGTACAATTCATAGAGGAAAATATTTGATAACTATATTATTAAAAAGACAAGGAAATCTAAGAATGAAATTTGCAATATTTTCATGGATCATTACAAATATAGTTTGTTAAGAAACATAAATAATCAAGGTACTAAAAACTGTAACTTTATTTTACAGAAATTAAGTAGAAATGTGTAAATGAAAGGAATATTTTATGCAAACTCATGACTTTATGCTTAGTTAAAATTTATATAGTTTACATGTTTCTAATAAATCTCCTATTACACCTCCCACTAAGAAAAAATATAAATTCTATCATTTCAAGGAACAGACTCGGTTGAGGAGGACTCTCGTGAAAGTATATTTCTTTACGGTAGTCAGACATATTATATCTAGATGGTTCCTAGATTCATTTCTCTATTGTATTCATCGCAATTATCTTACTGCACTGTTAACTCACTAATCTTCCTGTTGTACTTTCCTACGGTCACTAAAATTGTGCTTAATTGCCTATTTAGTCATTACCTACTTTTATTTCTTATTTTTTCCCATCATTTTGAAGACAAAAGCTTCTTTAAATCGAGATAAGAATGCAGAAGCTTTTTATGCTACAAAACAACAATGGCCAATAAAGTTAAATTATCTCCCGAAACAATAACCTGAAAAAATATGAAGTATTTTAAGTGTCTCTCTAGTTTAATTTCAATCACTTATCACAAATTTCAACCTTAACTACCGTTTTTTACCTCTTAACTCTCAGTTACTTAAAACTTTAATATTTTATAGAATTAATAAATTCATATTCATAAATTAAGTTCAATCCATATTTTAAATATTTAAAAGAATTTGAATACTTCAATCTATAATTGATGTAATAACGGTTCTGTAGCAACCCCTACTTTATCTAATCTTTAACTGAAAATGAAGGAAATAATTCATTATTTTTTCCAAGAAATACTCGTAATGAATATGAAAGCAAAAACTGAGCTAAGGCGTTTGCTGAACTCTATTTTCTGTAAATTACAATATTTAGAAAGAGATCTACAAACGTTTATCAAACATTTGTAATTGAGTTTTGCTAAAGAATATGGCTGTGTTCGTTATGTTTGTTGAGAAAACAAGAATAGCTTTTATTGCTTTATAAATCATTTTTATAAAAGAAATACTTACCACAAATAGCAATCCAAGGGAAGCCCATGAACAAATTTTCAAAAAGTCGAAGAATATCTTTTAAATATGACTTTTAAAAAGATATGTTTACACAATTAAATGTACGTTTCGTTTTGACTGTTATAAGAACAAACAATGTTTCAAAATATTTACATTGAATATAGATGGCACAGTTTAAATAATAATTTTTTAAATACTTTATTTCCTATTTAGTTGTGTTTTAAAATCGCTTTGTAATATCATAACTATTAACCATTAAACAAGAACAATTTTAGAAGTTGTTTTTCTATCTCGTACGATATTTTTACTACTTTAACTACATAAGACGTTTATCAATTAATGTAATCTTAATCATTTATATTACGCATATTACAAAAATGGCAATAAACTAGCATTTTAGACAAGGGGATTTCCAAACTAAGCACCATTGCTTCCTGGGGATGTTCGAATATTACACTTTATATAAAAGTTACGAATCCAGAGGACCAATAAAAAAAATTCATGAGTTTTCACGATCCTTTGGGACAGAAAACTGTATAGTATAATTAAATACTATTTAATTAAGTATAATTTCAAAAATATTCAGTACGATGCAAGTCATAAATAGGAAGATTATTAGGGTGAATATAAAACTGGGTTCTTATACGCGTATTTATTTTTCGAATATTTTTGGTACAGAAAGTTTTATATTTATGATGATGATAAAGAGAGATCATATTTTATTGTGTTTAAAAGTTTAAACAGCAGGGAGCATATTTTCAAATATCTTAAAACACCGCTTAGAAGAAAATCTTCCATAAATCTTATATTTCTAGGATTTTCTTTCTCTGAAAGTTAAATCAATTCAAACTGAAAAAAAAGGAATGTTTTTAAACATTTGTAAATATCTAATATTGCTTTTCTAGCATCATATAATGTTGCGTAAATGATGGGAAAGTAAAATGATCGCAGAACAACTAATTGTACTGGCTTGTGTAGATTTGGTGAATATTATAATCGACAAGTCAACGGAGAAACTGCTTTTCAAATGTGCTTATGTTTAACAATATTATCAGTTTCATTCAGTTTATTATCAGTTTCATCAGAATTTAACTCATATTTGAAAATCTCAAATCGGAATAATTTGATAAGCTAAAAGCAAAGGAATTTGATTTAAATTGGTGAGGCTACAGAAAGTTATATGGATGCATAATTGCTGTTTCACGTATAGTTCTTTGATGATATTTCCTTCAGGAAAGAAAAGTGTCCTGCAATTATAAAGGCTGAGATCCTGAACATATTTATTTTGAAAAAAAAATTAGTAGTTTGACCATTTATTGTGTAGGATTGTAGGCTTACTTAAAATAAAGTTACAAATTCAATGTGAATTTATAGTATTAATCACAGAAAAAAATTCGAATGAAAGTAGTTGTGTCTTCTATTGAATTGCTGTGTCTTACTGTCTTAAAGCGTATGGGAAATATAACAAATTCTATAAAAAAATTAGTAAAAACAAGGTTTTCTAAAAAAATATGAGTATATGAGTAACAAATACAACTGCTGTACTACTGCCGTTCATGGTGACTGTTTTATGGCAGTGCATTGTCTCGTATGTCTATAGCAGTAATAAATTCATAATTTTCTTGAAAATGAAAAACTGAAATATGCCAAATAATTTGATTAAACTGATTTTATGTTTGTTAAAATGGCATAATTAGAGGATTTTTTATAAAGTTAAATGCTTAGAATAGAATTTCTCCCTGCAAGAACACAATGCTCACATTTTAGAATTGACTGAGAACATTTAAGATTTCAGGAAAAATCATAAGTAAAGAAGAGAAAAATTAATAAAAAGGATTTCAAATATAGTTTTCGTTTTTGGAACTTCTTTCTAATCTTCAGTGACGATGAGTATCTAGCAACATAAAATTGTTTTTTGAAAATCCCCTATCACAGATTTAAAAATGTTTCGAAAAAAATACTTTCAAGTAGACAATATCAACAAATTTGAGTGGATTCAAAATTTATTTAGATCCACAGATACATGCAAACACTTGGAGTTGTCTTTATATTAGATTGATAACAAAATTTGGCAGCGTGATACTTTGGGGTATCAACGAAAGATGAAAATTCGCTTCTCAGTAGTAGAACGAACATTGATTCCATTTGCGACATCTTATAAATTCGGAACTAAGTTTTTGCTTGTTGCTGTAAAAAAGAGTAAATATTGTGCAAAAATTAACGAGAATCAGGGAATGAGGGTAGTTTGACTCTGCAATTTAAGAAGTTGGGAAATGATCAATGATCTTATCCATCCCATTAATAATTTTAATGAAATGTCTGTTTAATAAAATGTTTGTAAATTTAAAATAATCTTATTATTATTATCGCATTTTTAAATTACTCTAACCGCTTTGACTGAATTTAGATAGACTGATGTTTTGGCTTAACCTTTAACCCTTTCGTGGTCCATTTATTTCTCATACAAGGCTTTAAAACTTTTAAAACAGATGTGCTAATACTATTCAATATATAGGGCATTAGATGACAGCCCAAAACTGAAGTGAGAATTAGTCTTCCCATCGTTATAATACCAAGGATAATATTTTATAATGGGTTTTGTTTTTCCCACAGGTGTATTTTGTAAGATCATGTAAGTGGGAAGTAATCTTCCCAGGGCCCACGAAAGAGTAAAAGTTCATAATTAGAAATTCTTTGGCATTTAATGGAAATCGTTTATAATATTATCTATGAACCTTATAAATGCGAAATTAGTGAAAAAAAATCCTTCAGGGGTTGTATATGTGAGAAGTGGTTTAACGTAAAATCCTTCCCTTGTACGACAGGAAAATAATACTTCCCTAAAATTTAAATTATATTGGAAGAGTAATGTATAATTATCATCAATGTGATGCAATAAATAAATATATAAACAATTCATAAGATTTGTTTCGTGCAAGTATTTTTATTTGGGATTATAAAACACGAAAAATAGAATTCCTGATTGTTTCAAGTAAAACAAGTTTTAAAATGTGTATTTGAAAGTGAAAAATAAATTATGGGAAGTGCTATCTATTGATAGCACCTATATATTGATAACATCTATTGATAGTTTATAGTGTCAAAAATCCATGAAGTGTTAAAAAGTGTAGAAAATTCAAAAAGTCATTTATATATCTTTAAACAGAAGAGAAAACACCGTTTTAACAGCTGGTTTCTCTGAGAAACCACTGTCCTTTAGGCACAGCGGAAATTTTTCATCCATTAAAAACGAAAGGGACCAAAACAGTTCGATAGCTACTGTTATAGACAAATTGCGAAATTACAAACCACTTATTCAAATTGCAGGCATTTAAATAAAATACATTCATTTTTTTTACATTTGTCACTTTTTCCTGCTTTTAGAAGGAAAAATAATTTATTGGGAGATATAATTTAAGCTTCCATTCTTGACCTTAGCATAAATTGGGAAGAAGGAAAGATAAAGGCTTTGCTTCATTTTATTTGGAACACGTTTAAAATTAACGGTGTCTGTGCCTATAGGCACAACATAATTATAATCTCAAACAATTTTTAGTCACCTAATAATAAAAAATATTGTATGTGCATCGTATAATCGTTTTAAATCAACAAATTCCATTGCTCACACATCTCAAATTTTATTTTGTTCTTTAAACTTTTCTTTGTCAACTACAAGAATATGTGAACTAGTGTTGATTTTACAGATTTTAAAATTCATAAACTGGAAGATCACTAATATTCAAGGATTCTGAGAGGTTGATACTAACAATTTTATAATATTATCTGCCGGGGGAATAGATAAAAAGGCAAAAATTATCAATCCAAGAGTGATATACTAAACCCTTGTAGACGATGATTATCCAACATTCCTTTGCAAATACTCGTTAAATTCAAAATTTGGTAATAATTACTTATATTCCTTTTATTATTATGCTGCATACATCCAAAAGTACACTGAACGATGGCAGAATGAATTGGGCACTGATCTTTGGTGTATATATATATATATATATATATGTATGTATCGGGTCGATAGATGAATGTTTCATTGGGTTGTGTTGTGTCTGTGTTGTGTTTCACTCCATATACTGCGTAAAAAAGATGGTTAAACCTTTAGTACAATTATGGATGGCTGAGTATTTGTAATAAAACAGCAAAACATTGATAATAATGCAAACTATATTTCACCAATAAACATTTTGCAGTTTACATTTTCAAGAAATTTTGCACGAACAATTAGCTAAAAACTATTATTTGAACTAATAAACTAAAAAAGTATATTTAATAATATATGAACTATTTTTCTCGTTTAAATGAAGCTGCTTAAAAGTTACTCCACATTAATTAGGAATAACTGTAATCAAAATTAAAAAATAATAATTGCTACTATTTCCTGACATATATGTATATTTCGGTAAATTTATATGAATATTAAATTATACCTTTAGCACTGCTGTACTAATTTTTAATGCATAAATCATTTTTAATTTATATAAATCATAGATTTATGAATGGTAATCATATGTTATTTTATTGTTTCATTGACACTGCACGATTTGTGTTCAAGTATGATTTTAAAAAGATAGGTACATATTGTTTAAACGCATTTTTACAGGAAAAATTTACAAACGTTCAAGCATAATATAAAGTATAAATAATAATAATAATAATAATAATAAATAGCAAACAGTGTGAGTCATACATTGTAGTGAAGCTTTTTATAGAAGATTACACACTTTAAAAATTGTTTTCAATATTTATTCCTCACGTGGATTTTAAATCAGTTTTCGTTTTGAATATTCTCAAACTTTCCGCTTAAATAGAATAGTGGTTAGCGTTTCGTGTATTCAAGCAGTAAGCTTGCATGTATTTGGGATATCCACTTATAGCACGTTTTATTTATCACATGTAAGAAACAAGACCATGTATGGGAAAAATCGGGCAACAGATAAGTGTTATACAACATTCCTTGATATCAAATTACATACCAGAAGATTTGTATTACAATTATGAACTGCAGTTTCTCAAAGTCTTTTGAAAATTCTCTAAGAACCGGTAAACTGTTGTAAACAACTAATCATTCTTTCTGAAGATTTCGTTGTCAACTTTTGGCAGTCATAAGCTACACCACTACTTTAGTCTCTCGTAAATTAATTTTCATTTAACATTAACAGTACGGACGATAATAAAACTAAAGGAAAGTACTACGATTAACGTGATTTCTGCAAGACAGTTTCATAAAATGTAATTTAAGCATTTTATACTTTATTTACTCTAGTGTTACCTAGTGTTATATTTTAGTTATCAAAATCCTAGTTATAGCTTTGTATATTTAGATACTTCAGTATCAGAAATTGGATTGATGGCCTACTGGGTAGGGCACTATTCTTCAATACCGGAGTTCTCGGGTTCGAATCCCGCTGCTGTTATGCTGTTATGAATTAGCCATTTGAAAATGGCTTTTAGCAGTAGGTCCCGGTCTCATTAGCCCTTGTGTAGCAAAACAGTAGACCCTAGTGTCAAATCAAACCAAACTAATATGACATATAATAGATTAAAGACATTCTTTCTTACACAGAGTATAGACCGTTGCGCTCCAGATAATCAAACCAAACCATTTTAGAAATCGGCAAATTTTATTGCAAAATGGCTATAAAATAAATGACATGAAAATAAAATATTGTTTATTTGTACGCATTTACAAATGTGTTTTAATCCCCATCTTTTAAAACAATCAGCTTTTTTATGCCTCTCGACACTTATATTATGTTTACAGACTACTGGGTGATGAAATAAAGTGATTATCAGAAAATACAGGTATTATGCTCACTATACAAAGCTTCACTTCTTACTAGTGGGCTGTACTCACTATTTTATTTTTTACTTTACATAACTTAATATAAACGCTGCTATAATATACTGAAATTTGAAAAGCAGATGATTGCTGACATTACGGCTGTACTCAGTAACTCTAATTATGAACTCTAAGTAACTCTAAGTACCTGATGACAATGATACATGAAAAAACTTCGAAAATCATATAAGCATAAAACTTTTACTAAAATAATATAAAAATGGGTTTTAAAATTCAACTTTCGTAAATTTTAATAAACTTTAAGAAGATCACATACATTGATACATAACTTCTGTTTAATTTGGAAAATGCATTGAAGTCAAAAATCTATTAAATTTTGAAAAAATACGTATTCACTTGTCAACTAATGATAATCCATGAAAATTTAATTCAGACGTTAAACTATAATTTTCCTCTTGCATCAAAAGTAATTTGGTTTAAATGAGACATATAAGCCTTTATTTGAAAAACTTAAATTCCTGCGCTATAAAGATTATAAAGCAATAATTCTTTTGAATTGTATGAAGACACGCCATTTTGATTCTTATCTCATATTTTATTAAAAAAAGACTCTACCATCAGTTTTTCAATCCCATAGGAAATATTTCTCGTGGGCCACTCCTTGGGTTATATTAAAATATATTCATTGCAGTTAAAATTTAAAATGGCAGGAAAAGAAAATTATTACCAGTGTTATTTTCTCTCTACTTAATTATAAGAATCTAAGACATGTTTTAAAGTGTACTTCACAATTAGAAAATATTATTGTGTATGTCTCGCTCTCTATTTTTCTGTAGATGCCGAGTAGCCATTTATTTAGCTCGTGAATGTAAGTAAATAATTTATATCTTTTCTTCATGTGTTTTCTGGCTACATGCCGCATATTTTTTGTCTCGGTATCTTTTCCTTTCCTAGAACTGACGTTCAAAGCATTGTTTTAAGTAATTGATGATGTTGCGAAAGAACATTGTTAGTGTTCATACAGTGAGCGTAAGCAGATTTTTGTATGAATTCCTATTGTTGCATTTGATCAGATTGTTATACTAATCTGATGAAAGGAAAGATATTATTTACATACATTTTCCTCCCGTATATGTATGACTTAAAAAGAATCCTTCGAAACATTAGATGAACTCATTTCTTTTATTTAGAGGGGAAAGTGTGTTTATAATTCAGTCCTCTTCTACGAATATATTTATGAAAAAGTAATTTTAATTTTTTCCTGAATGAGAAAAAGGAAAGAATTGATACACATTTGTTTTGCATTATATAAAAAATAAAGAAAAGTTTAATGCACAATATATGGACCTTTTTTTTTTGGTAATTGATGCACATTTTTCTAGGGTATAAAATTCATATTTGTATCATGAAACAAAAATTTACTTTTGGAGATAGCTTTTTTTGTGTGAGAACAGATTTTCGAGGTTAATAAAAATATCTGTACTTTACTTATTATTCGATATGAATAACACATACTAGTAAGTAAAAGAAAGCAACGGGCTGCAGGCGGGTCATTTTTTTTTTATTTTAAATCCCGATACCAACAATGAATGGTAACTAAAGTGGAAAAAAAACATGAACCCCGCAAAAAATACTAGCATCATTTAAATTTATAAATCTATGTATGTATTCACGTTCATCCACGTTGATTTTCGGATATGCACAAATTCTCTGAAACAGAGAGAATGTTACTGTGCACATTAAAAATGAATACTTCAAGCTGTTTTGACGAATATCATCTTATGAAATACTCAAATGCCATAAATCACAAAGGCAATCCATCCAGACCTGAGACATAAATTTCAATACTCACTGTTTTTTACCGAAGGAAAATTTTTTATTGATTTCTCCCTAAGCACATATATAGTTTACCAGCTTTACAAGCATTGTACTTAGTAAAATTACCTTACTAGAATTTTCTGCATGAGCATATCTTTCTCACAAGTAATCACAAACAAGGATTTATTATTGAAATAGCCAAAATTGGTAACAAAAAGTTTTTCTCCGCTTAATGTATATAATTCTTAAGAAGGTCATCAATACTAAAGATGAGATTTGTCTATGAATGAATTTATTTTGAAAATATATTGGAATGTACTATCCTAAAAAAAATACGTCACAAGAAGATAAGAGATCTAAAAAATTTAGTGAAAAAGAATTTAGAGTAAAAATTGAGAGAAGAAAGCCTTCATATAACTACCTATGTTCTTTCATCCAACGTATGAATAAATAAAAAACAAAATGTATTTTGCATCAAAGTTACAAGTACATAAAATTAACTATACTAAAAGTGAGAAAAGTTATTAGGTACAGATACCAAATTTGCATCTACTTTTTAAATACATGAAAAATTAAAAATTCGTCATAAAAAATCAATTGAATTACATAAGAGGAGAATTTTTGAGCTTAAGCTACTTCAGAAGTATGATTTGATATTTTCTTAAAAGTCACATTTCCTTGTTTTATCACATGGATTTAGTTATTTTCAATGCACTATATAAGCATATTTATCAAAATAAAAAACTATATTTAAGTAACAGAATTGTAAAATATATATATAAAGAATTTTGAAGGAAACAAAACACAGCTGTAGAATATGTTAGATGAATATAGTTAAATGTAGAAAATAACCTTGAATCACTGAATCGTATAATTTCCCTATGTATTTTCCGGAAATTTTGTCACGTATCATGTTTTGGCGAATAATGGGAAAATTGATTTTCCAAACCCTATAATACTAACTTTCTTCAATTTTTAAACAAGAAAGAAATTTCGAAGTTCTAACCTTTTAGGGAGATTTTTATGTTTTTGAAAATTGCGTTCATTATTAAGATACACGGAAAACTCAAAATGTGAAACGTGATTTTAAGGGATTTGCACCCAAAATATAAGAAAACATTCAATAGCATATTACTGCAAGCTGTAATGGATAGATAAATTTTGGTTTGAATTCTCCGGAGGAATGTCTTTTATGATCACCTGACTACCTACGCCCTATTTATTTACTTGAAAATCCGTAAACATTTTAAATTCTTGTATTTTATCGATAGCATTTGCTCTAGTGAACTCATGTTTATTTTAATTCCAAATTACCTTTACTCCTGCACTGAAAATATTAGAAATATTTAATGCAAGTTTTTGAAAAATTCTTATTCAAATAACTGATTATGTGTTGAGTATCACAGCTGGGAATTTTTTCAAATGGATATTACGTTTTTCCGAATACAAAAATACCTATTTAACTAAATAGGAGTAATATGAAAAATGTATCTAGGTAGTTGAATTTTGCTAAATATAGCTGTAGAGTACTGTTAGATAAATATATAAATAATACTAATACACTGAAATGCGTAATATCCCTGTATATTTTGGCATATTCACTCATCTTTCTTTGAAAAATGAGAAAAAAAATTTTTGAAATCTTATGCAATAATTATTTGCCTTCCTCGATAGTTTAATAAAAAATTCCCATAATATAAATAAACCTTTTAAGAATTTTTTTCTTTAAAGTTACTATCATTTTTAAGATACACAGAAAACGCAAAAGTTGAAACATGATTTTATAGAACGTGCATGAAAATACATGCAAATATTCAATAATATATTATTTCGAGTTCTGATGAATAAGGAAAGTACAATTTTGAATAGAAATTTCTTTTATTATCATTGATTATCTTTAACCTTGCTTGTTTACCTGGAAATGTATAAACATTTTTAACTCTTGTATTTTAACAACAACATTTACTCAAGAGAATTAATTTTTAGTTTAAGTCTAAATTACCACTTCTGAGTAAATGTAAATAAATGTAAATGTTATTTCTGCATAGAATTTTATTGAAAATAATAGATGTGTAAAATAACTTCAGTAAATGCATTAAATTCTATCGGATCAATTGGTATCTACCTTTTACAAGTTAAATTTTATGATTATACATTATAGTTTAAAAATACAAAAAGGTTATCTTATTATACTAGAAACAAACACTGTCTCACATTTTGTATATCTAAACTTTGAAAATACTCTTTAGCACAATACATAAAAGTAGTAATTAGGTATGCTTACCGTAACTATATACTTTATTTTTAAATCATTGCTTAAGTATTTAACTTAAATATTTTTTACACAAACCTATCTTTTCTATTATCATTAAAGTTTTTTCTTAGTCCAGTTTCTTCCTTCGATAATTTTCTATTATTTAAGTAAAATCATCGCTTTAGATTTACATATATGACTTATTCCTTTAAAGCAAAATTAAGTGGCCAAAATTTTGTTATGAATTACATATTTTTGAATACATATAGTTTATAGTGTCATAGTTGACATTATGAGCTGAGACGCAATTAACATTTTATACAGAATGTTAATAGTCATGCGCTAACATTAAGGTGACTGTGGAATTTTAGTTGGACGAAATTTCAATGAAAATATTTCTACTTCAATAAATTGTAACATATACATAGCTCAGAATTAGAAGCACAGAAAGTGGTATGACTTATCTTACATTATATAAAACAAAAGTTAATTAAAATTAATGCGTTTCAAAGTATAAAACTTCTCAGCTTTGTAATTAAAAGATTAGTTATAGCCGCACCGTTCCAAAAAATGTGGTTTTACTTTGACAGTTATTATTTTATTTTTTCTTTATAGTTTACTTGAATGTTTGTAAAAATAACTAAGTTTTATTTTGATATCTAAAATGCATCCTATTGATATAAATATGTACATGTTTAAAAGGGATTCACATAGAGAGTTTTAAACATGACGCATTTTGAGGAAATAATTTATAACTTTTAAAATAATTTATTTTACGATGAAATTATTATCACTCGTACATAAATAAATTATTAATAGCATTTTGAATTTCATGTAGATTTTTTAAAAATAAAAACAAATTGGTTTTTTTATGTCTATGTCACCTTAAATTAGTATTTCAAAAATATTATTTCATAATATTTTTGAAATACTAATTTAAGGTGAAAGAAATATTTCTTCCACGTACATGAAAATAAGAGATTTAGTGTGGGATTTTCATCATTTAGCTTTCCATATTAAAATTTTTAATGTAATTAAAAATATATTGCCTTTATACTGCAATTTTATATAAGTAAATTTTTTAAAGAAAGAATCATCTAACTGAATACTCTTTTTACGATAAATCTATTAACAGGGTTCATTTAAATAGTCGTTCAGTACTTTTACATCAAATCTTCTTTTGGGAAAATCACAGTTGTAATGAGTAAATCTAGGCTAAAATTTCTTTTAATCTTGTTTGCCTCGTCAGTCCAAATGCGTAGGAGATCTTCAGCTAATAGGATATTTTGGGGTTTTGCATTTTTGTATATATAGGAGCATTCTTGCATAGAGCAAGTATCAAACACGAAGATGTTGCGACTGATCAATATAGTTTTCTGCATACTCTCTGTAGTTCATGGTAAGTTATATTACTAATAGATAATTTATGATTTAAAATTTTACTGACATACTTAAAGATTTCTCTGATTTTCACCGATATTTAAACATTTCTGTATTCAGTTAAATATCTTATGAAATATTTCATTTCAAAAAATATTTAATTGAAAACAGTATTTCTCTTAAAATCAAATATATTTTAGCTTAAATAATGGAAATACACTCATAAAATCTTAATTGTTTTTGAAAATCGAAAACTTACAGTCTATAATGTTTATTTTATAAAAAAAATAAGTAAAAGCTATTATCTTTTAATGTTATTTAATCAAATTTTCTAGACAATTTTGGCATGCTCTATTTCTTTCTCAAAGCACTTTCCTTAATAGGTTTGAAATTTTAAAAAAAGTAATAAGTTAGTTGACCTGTTACAAATGTCAGATATATGGATTATCATCAATAACTGTGAACCCAAAATCATTTGCTAATAAAGCAGTTAAGTTTAAAACCTAAGTTATAACCTAAAATACTTTTTACTATGCAGCGCAGCACCGTATGGCAATTGAATGGATTCTTTAAATTGTCTATATTATAATATAAACATTATTAATAACTAATACTAATATTATTTAATTTCTGAAGTACTTTTCACTATATACCTAATTTTGTTTTGTTGTCAAAAAGTGACATAAAGGTACAAGGTAAAATTTACTTCTTGAGTTATTTTCGTTGATGAAATTCTTCATAATATTAAAAATTATAGTTTTCACTTGTTCTCATAAATAAAGTAATAAAGTGGTTTATATCTTATAATAATGCATATTTAATATGATGAAAAGCATGATTATCCTCAAAGAAATATTAACGAATGTCCACTTCCTGTTAGTGTTATATTTTCCAAATGGTTAATAGTCTACATAAAAAATTAAACTTGGATTAATTAAAATCAGTCTACATAAAAAAAATTAAACAAACTAGTTTAGAAATTTGATATTAATAAAATTATTTTAAAATATCTAATTCGTGATAAATGAATAAATATAATTAAAATGAAATAGAATGCAGTGTACTGTTACATTTTAGATAAAATTTTATTCTTAATAGATAGAATATTTAAAAAGGAAAACAATACAACTCTTGGATTTTAAATATTAAAATATTTATAATGTTGTTGATTACATGGAGGCATAAAATTATTTCTTAACAAGTATAATATTCTAAACCACTACTATTTTGTTCAGTAAAATAAAATTATTTAAGAAACAATTTTTAAATTTTAGTGTCTGTTTGTTATTGTTTTCTAATATTTAGACGCAGTGAAATACAAGGAGGTATTAAATATATTCATTTCATGTAATATTTTTATTTGTTTAATTTTTTCTGTATAAATTAGTTAACTCTCAGGACTATTATACATATATGTTAGTTTTTTTACATTAATATCTGATGTATAAACACTGAATTTAATATTATTTCAAAACAAATATTATTAATATGTTTGAAAATTCTTTACTCTTCTCAAAAATTCATTTAATTTCATTCATTAAACATATATTATATTTCACCCTCGCAATATATACATGCGTCAAAAAGAAATTTCCCTTTTGTTATTTTATTTATGTAATTGCAATAATAAAATGAAGATTTAAAATATAAACTCAAATTTTTTTCTTTTATCGTTACATACATAGATGCTATTGAAATAAAGTATACAAGAGCATTAGAAATGTATATAATTTTCTGGTATACAGAAAAATGGCTTCAATCCCATTGTTGTTCTCTGGGTTTTAAATGAAAAGTGTCGCATACCACCAAACCCTGAAGTTAATAATAAATATTATATAAAAATGAATAAAAAATGCTGAGAAATGATACATAAGCAACTTTTCATGGTTATATAGGTTGCACGGAAAGAAAAGTAGGAACGTCATACAAAATTGGACACAATAGTAAACATATTTATTTGTAACTGTTGTAAATATTTCTAATAGTAATGCTTATAAAGATGTTAAATATAGTTACAGTAGAAAATATATTTAGTGGTGATAGCAATAGTAAATATCTCCCCTATCCCTGTCGCTTAGCATTAGAATGAAGAGATATTGTGTTATAAATGTGTATTTAAAAGACGGCTAATAATAATATACAAGATGATTTCTTTAATGTTTATTTTTCTCCGTGTTGTACAAAAAGCTAGAAACAGAGCTTTTAATTTCAATTAGAAATTCAGAAACCTAAATTTTAAATAATAATAATAGTGTATAAAATTAATTTTGAGGTATTAAATCGATGAATAATTTATTCTGTAGAAATTCAGTAATACTATATCGTTATTTCAACTTTCAACGGAAGTATTTTCTTTTCTTTTTTCTGTAATCTACTTTTTTAAAAGATTCTTTTGAGAACCTTACAGGAAATTTAAACTACCAGAACAAATAAAGTAAATATCTAACGAATCGATTGGAGCTTACATCCATATTGAATGTCACAAAAATGTTAACTTTTCGTTACTCTCCAAATGCTTGTAAAATTTACACGTGAAAATAGTGTTTATAATAAACCACTTGCCATCCTTTTCAATTAAAATAAAACACTTTAAAATTCAAATTCATTACTCCAAATAAAAATTTACTTATTGTAATATTTTGTGCATTTCCACAAGTAATATAACCTGTTACAGGCCACGGTTGATTCTCCAACCATTCTCCGTCTAATCCAATTTATGGCAATTGTCTTCCATCGATTCACTTACACAAACTTCAGATTTTCTACTCTTTCAAGCCATCTAATGGATGGTATTCTTTTTCTATGTGTTTACCGCATTTGAATTCTTATATCTAAAACTGGGACTGATTACTCTAATAAAATATGCTTTAACTATTTTTACAATGTCCAGATCATTAAGCTTTCTTGTAATTTCATGCTTATATAGAATTATCTAAACGCTGTTCTATTTTATACAATTACTATAATTAAAGTTTTGCAAATGCTAATTTTGTTCTTTATGCTGATTAATTTTGAGTTGAAGTGTTAATCCCTATAAATTATTATTAATATGAAATATTCCTCAGATATTACAATTAAGTTCTCACTTTTAAAAAAATTTTTAAACGTTTTTAGCTCTTAGAATATTTACATTGTTTTCTAAACTTTGAGCGTATTTTTGTTGATAATATTTTATAAATTTTAAACTTTATTATGACAGTCTAGATGTTAAAAATTGTGGTAAATATAAACAGTGCTTCAAATGAGTAATAAAAAACCCTTGTTACCTAAACTTAAAAAGCACATTTTAGAAAATGTCTTCATTTAATTAAAAGCATGAAAAAACTATGACAAAATTAAAATATAGAGTGAAGAAATGGGATATAGATAATTTTAATTTTTTCAGTTATAAAAATGAATTATATGTTTGGCAATTATTATAATACATTTTTTGTATAAATTTTGCTATTTAATAAGACATATAATACATAAGACTATTGACAATCATTTCCTTTTATTTTACATGTTTGAGTCCTTATTTACAATGTTTTTTTTAACAAGTGTTCCTCTCTTTATATTATAAAATACAACAGCAGAAGATATTTATAAAAAATAAAAGTGTGGTAATTATTCTGATTTAATGATAAAATTGACGAATTAATAAATTTTAAATTTTAATAAACATCTAAAGGTAGAAAATGACACTTGTATTTTTGTGGAAACTATTTTACTTCATTCAGCACTACAAATTGTCCAAAGGCATATTTTGGTTTTACAGAATATTCTTTCTACATTCAACTTTCGGCATTAAAACATTGTCTTCTTTTCTTATTAAAACATCGTAAGATGTTAGAAGGTTTTTCTTTCCTAAATAAAGAAAAGAATATTAAAAATTCTCTTTCTACAAGAGTCAATTTTTAGAGTAACAAAGAAATATCTTTGGTGGCGTAATTTAAAATAATTTTGAAGAAACATCTATTTTTCGAAACCAAATCAAAACTTGAGCATTATGAAGGCTTTTATTGGTAAAAGTAACAGCTTTAATTATTTCAAATGGATCTGAAATCAGTGATAGAATACAGATTATTAAACACCTCAATTTAACTATTTATAATTTCATACCTTAATTACGAAATTCGCGATAAAAGTCGTGTAGGTGTAAATATAAGTATGTTTATGTACATTTTTGTATTGATGTGAAGCTTCTAATCTCAGTAAGATAAAATTTATTTTCAACAGTAATAGTAATAATGATAATAAAATAAATCAACTTAGACTAGATAATGTGAAAACACAAAAAGAAATCCAACTTAAATAAGGTAATGTCAAATAAAAATCAAATTAAAAGTAAAATCAAATAAAAATTAATAACTAGCAACTGTTTCATAAGTCGATGAGAGTGCAGACCTTTACAGGGCAGAAGCAAGAAAGGTTTAGTTGCGGGAGCAGAAATGAGATTAGTTGTTCGCTATTAATGTTTAACTTATTGTATTCTCTGACATATTATTACAAGAAATCAGCTTGTTTATTTCCAAGAATTATTTCAACCATTTCCTTCTATTCATTTCAGCTGCAGACTTATCCGATTTATACATTTGTACATATGGTCTTGAGGAAGATGGGTTACAGGCATTAGAGAGACCGAAATTCTGCATTCCAGTCTATCCAGAGGACAGATCGTTAGACGAGGACACCCAGACTCGCCATAAGAGGTCTGTCGATGTTGGAGCAGAGCCTTGGCCTCTATTGCGAGTGAGCCGTGATCAAGAATCTGTTAAGACCATCCACCTCCCCTCGTCATTCACGCCTCGATTAGGGCGCCGTCTAGTATCGGGCAGAATGTTGGCTGCAGACCCCCAACAGCACGTAATTAAATTAAATGCTGGTACAGCTTTCACACCCCGTCTGGGAAGAAGAGTGCAAAACTAGTGTCTGGACACAAATATTTCAAGATAACACATAGTTACTGTTGTACTAATGGAAATGGAAATTTGAAAATAATTATGTGTAGTAAATAAAAGTAAAATAAATTAAATATTGCTAAGATTTTCCATAGTATGTAATTTCTCAGTTAAACTCTATAAGACACTATATATATACATATATATATATATATATATATATATATATATATATATATATATATATATATATATACATATATATATATATATATATATATATATATATATATATATATATATATACATATATATGTATATATATAGATATATAGATATGTATATGTATATATATATATGTATACATACATATATGTATATATGTGTATATTTATACATAAGTGTGTGCATTAAGCAGATGACACATTGCTACGTGAATGAAGTTGTTTAATTCTTTAATCCTACATTTCCCACTACATTTTAAACTCTTTAAAAAAGATTGGCCTTTTTGTGATTTTTTAGTTAACTAAAGGAAAACAGACTAAAAATATTAGTTTCTTATGGATTTTCAGTAAATATTTCTTCAAAAATCATACTGTGTATTTTTTTTATCCTTTTGTTGCGTCTCAGTTTAATGGCTATTAGTCCTAAGACAAAATGTAGACTTAAGTTTCAACCTGTATTTAAAACATGGCTGTGTTGTACAGTTAATATTAATCTTAATTATACATATGTTATTCACCCTTAATGCTTTATTTTACTTGACCAAATACTTCTTTCCAGTTTTAATGTGTAATGTAAAGTATTAATTTAGATCTTTATATTAATGTCTATACAAAATCATTACAATCTGAACCAAAAGTGAAATCAGTTTTCAGGCATGTAGCCATAACATTCATTCTGTAATATATTTATTTTTCTCTTACCTTTAGTTTTAGTTCCAATGGGTAGCATAAGTGTCTATTCTTATTCCCAGTGTACGTGTGTACCTTAACAGGTAATTTTATCTGAAATTTCAAACAATTGCACATAAGCTACAAGTTCAAATCAATAGATTCTTTAGACATTTGTCTGCACGATTGCAGTTTAATAGTAGACAGCATTTTGAAATAACCCTTAATATATGGCCTAGAAATTTAGCATCAAATACTATGTAGTATTCCAACCGAATGATGGCCGAATGGTTAGGGTGCTGGCCTTCGGAAACGGAGTTCGTGGGTTCGAATCCCACTGTAGCATGGATGTTCGTAGCCGTTCGGAATAGGCTTTAATCAGTAGGTCACGGTCTCATTAGCCCTCGTGTTGCAAAAAGTAGACAGTAGCACTCCAAAACCAAACTATCTAGTATTTCTACGATTTACTGTGATATGTTTCAATTCCACATCTAAAAGAAATACTACTTTCTTGTGACAAAAAGTATTTTAATAAATAATATCTATGCTATATTAATAATTATCATCTCCACATCATTCAAAAGTAATGAATTGCTTGAGAATTTTCAAACTACCTAAAAGAATCTCTGTTTTTAACAATTTTCTCGAATTATTATGCTTAAAAGGATTTCTAAAAACTTCAAAGCCTTATTAAACATAGCTGAAACATATATATAATATGGAAAGTGTTTCAAAACTCATTTGTTTAAAAGACACAGTTGTAAGAAACATTGAATATAAAATGTAAAATTATAACACAATATCCTTGTGCTAAATGTAAAACGTAATGATTAAATTTCCAAAACCAAGGATCAAACAAAAGTTTCGGTGATCACTGCATCTGTATTAAAACTTCTCCGATTCTCCCATTTATCGCTTACTGGCAAGTACATCTTTCGGAACTATTCTAATGAACATCAATTCTAATGATTTCAGCCTTCTAAACTTTTTCACCATTTTTTTTTCATAGATTTTTTTTATGACAGGGCTCATTCAGTACATTGAGAGTGAAGAACAGTAACCTGTCAACCTTCCTTGACATGAATATTTCCTCTTTCACAACTTTCTTTTTAACACATTTTTCTTTCCTCTTTCTTCTGAACTTGTGCTACGTAAATTCTGCTCATTCAAAAACAGCTGAAAGTGAACAAGCTATTGATGCTGATAAAAAGAAGACATATTAGGAAGATATTTTGCAGATTGTTAGATATTATCGATGTTCAAACAAATTTCGCTTGATGCGGTTATTAAGATATAACAATTTTAAATAGACGGAATTTTCTGAATCTGATAAAAAAATTAACAAAATACGACTTCATTTTCATGACACATTTTATTACTTTAAAGAACAGTACAAGAATAAAGTTAACAATTTTCTTCATTTCAAGCCGATTTTAGCCTTTAATCATTTTTAACAGTATTTTTCGTATTTCTCTTATGAGAATATGGATTAGGTGCAATGATATTATTTGAACTGGATGATTAAAAATCTGGTTTGTAGAAAGATTCAAATTCAGTTTTGTTTTCTAATGTATAGTAATAAACAAAGAGAAATGGGATTTCTAGGAATTTTAAGCATAAGAACAATTAAAAGAAGCTTCTCTTCTTTCATGACAACTTAGTAGAATAAAAAATGAATACTCTCCATTACTCACTAAAGTGTCAAAAGAATTAGAAGTTGTGCAATATAAATTCCGTATATTCAAGTATACTAGAAAACCAACACAACTTCTAACCGTCAATACATTTCTGCAAATGATGTGCTGAAACCTTTGAAATATATTATAAATAGATTGTTAGACATTAATTATTATACAAATATGACTCAAATTCTATGAAACATTTAGTTTCATTACCGAACAATTCTACAGATAACACAATTTTTTCCTATTTCATTTCACTAACACAGACGTAAACGTATGTATATATGTGTGTATGTATATGTATATATATATGTATATATATATATATATATATATATATATATATATATATATGTGTGTGTGTGTGTATATGTATATATATACATATATATATATATATATATATATACGTGTGTGTATTACGCAGATGACACATCATTAAATTTTTGTATTTATTTTACAGAAATATTCATGAAGTACGCTGAAAAGATTTAAGCATGAGGACCAAATTCCTGCTTTGGGTAAATGTACTTGAGTAAGCGGAAGGCAAAGAAAAAGCAAATTTTTAGGAATTTCATATATTTAAACCACCTTTTAAAACCAGAAATTTTTTTCTTGAGAATAAAAATATTACTCTTAGTTACTCACAAAAGTGTCTCGAAAAACTTAATTTATGATGCATAAATGTTCTACTTTAAAGTATATTTGAATACCAACACTACTACTGATGTTAACTGCCTTTTTGGAAAATATTTTATGACGAAATGTTGAGAGAACATTTTACATAGATTGTTAGACATAATATATAATCCAACAAATTTAGCTTCCTTTTGCTGTCATAAGAACAGAACTTTTTAAATAGATAGAACTTTTTGAAATTTCCTGAATAATTATTTAAATGCGAATCAATTTTCAAGGTACATTTTGCTGCATTATTTAACAAAACTTTTGATGGTTAAATTACTATCTATTTGAGATCACTAACATAAACATTACCCTTCCTCTCTTTTTAAGGCGACAGTAGGGTTTCAGCTGGGAAAATTGGAAAGAAAATTGGATATACCTATGGCATTGAATTATGGAATATCAGTAAAATGTAGGAGCATAAAATGTCTTTTAGCATCCATAATGGTATAATGGATATAATTACCCTAACACACATTACAATTTTTACTAATTATAGTTTTAAAAGTTTTTCTGAAATAAAGAATTTTTGCAGTTTTACTAACTTTAACGTAACGGGGGTATTCATAAAAATTATATTATCTTGGGGTATATCAACCATTTACCTTGTCTATATATACGTTTATAAATAAAAACATTTATATACAAATCTGTATTTTGACCATAACTTACAAAATTTGGCATATATTTTCATTTCAGAGGATGGAGACGAATACTGTCTACTTTAAAGCATTTGAAAACCAACCCTTTATCCCTTTTAAGAGGTTATTTTTTCGATCTCGAAACTATTTTTCTTATATGCAAGTGTACAAGCAGCAAACTTACAAATGATAAGTTATTTATTTTATTTAAAAACGGCAATGCTTTCCTTGGTATCTTATTTATTTTCAAAGTTAATATCCCATTTAATGCAGGCTAAAATTTGCCTATGATAGTTTATGCGTCATAATGTTGGGTTTCAAATAAATTTCTTATTCTCTCTTTGAATATCACCATAATAAAAAAAGCTTTGTCCTCGAAATAAGATATCATATGATTAATTATATATTGCATATACCGAAAATCATTTAAATATTGTATATTATCCCATTGTTTATCCTTTTAATTTGTACTAATTTAAAATTTATCCTTGATTAATCTTTATTATACAACAAAAGAAAAACAGTAATGTCACAGGTTATGTCATTTTCTTTACTATTCACTTCATTTTCTATAACATTTCAATTTAACTGAAAATATCTTCGCAACTTGATCCGTTTACTTTCAACTTTAGAACCAAGTAAACGTTTTGAAATGAGATTGGCTGTAGAATATAGAATGTACAAATTTTGTTTCCAGAAATTTTCAGATGGCTGAAAATTAGTTAAAAATATACTTATTCTATTGGTATTACGAAATTATTCTTGTTACTATTTTTAAGTTTTTTTTAACTTACCGTGTTAAATTCCTTGATTTTAAAAAATTTAAGTAAAATTATTTATGGCTCATTTTTTATGCATTAATATTTTTATGTAAAAAATTGTTTTTATGCATGTAAAATAAAGTTGTACACATATATCCCACCCTGAAAGCTACTATTATATACCACGAAAGCAATATGATAAATTTTGAAATGTGACATAAAGACAAAATAAATTGAAAGTAACAGTATTTTGTAAATTTATCAAGTGGGCTTCCATTACATTTTAATATTTTTTAACCACAACAAAAAATACATATTTTTTCCTTCATATTTTCTTACCCTTAGTAAGTTCTGGTGATTACTGGAGGCTATTAAGAAACAAGGCAAAGCAAGCGTCTAAGATTACTAATAGTACATAAAATGAAATATTAATACTGTTATGTAGATAGTATGAGAAAACTCGAATATCAGGAATACAAAGGTCTTTCTTTATCACACAATACTTTCTTGACAGAACAGATATTGACAAACAAACTGAACTACCAGTTATTTTATTCAGTAATAGAATACTTCCAGAACATTGTTCCGGTAGAGTAAATCATATTCACAAGGGATGGCAATTACATGGCACGCCTGGCAAGCTTGGCACGCCAGAAAATAAGATAAAAATAAATAATTAAAGAAATAAAAAATTGTAAAATTATTCTTTTCACATCGTGAAATAATATACTGGTTTGGTGTTACATAAGTTTGATCAAGCGATTCAACAATCCGTTAGATTTTTTTTCTCTATGGTTAAGGTAATGTATGTGCTGAAAAAAATTTTATAGTGCAATCCATTTATTACTGTACAATTTGTGTTTACATTTAAATTTAAGAAATTCAATGTTAGCAGGGGATAAATGATACCAATAATAATAAAAGCAGGAAGTGGAGAAAGTTCGAAGTATTGTAAGTAAGTGAACTGTTAATTATGACTTTGTTGAACATAAAGATAAAAGTCGTGTTCTAAAATTATTGTATATCGTACTTTATCTATGAAGTGATATTTCAAAACTTACCGTAAAGAAATAGAGGAAAAAATATTGGGGAAAAATAAGAACAAATTTCTCTAGTAGGTGAAAATTCAAATGAATATTTTATCAAAATTTATAAAAACCATTAACTTTGCAACAAGAACTAGTTTTGAAGTGTCCCAATTGCTAGCTAGACGATCAAAATCCCTTTCCGACAGAGGGTTTATAAAAATAGTTTTGCTACAAATTTCTCCCGATATGCTTCAAGATTTCTGTAACAAGTAAAAAATATTTCAAGAACTGAGAAAAAGTAAAATTTGCTGTCATAGATGGTCAAGCAAGCAAAAGCAACTAATTAGATTAAAACTGCAACATTCGTGTGCGATTTCAAACTGAGGACCTTTTACACCGAAAGAATAAGGCGATTTCACGCAGTAGGGCAAATCTCAATTTATGATAATTCTGGCTTTAGTTTCAAACGGAAAGCCAGTTTATTGTTTGTCTATTGGCTGTTGTAAACCTGAAAATGAATGGGAAGGGCATTATAGTAGTTCGTGACGTTGCGACAAATTGCTCTATGATGCGTCATTTCTTCGCCACTGAATCTGCGTTGTGGAAGGGTTTTAAGTAGTAATGTATTTCAAAACGTCATATTTGTCAATTCCGTACTTTTCAGAACTGCTATAGATATTTTGTACAGATAAAAAGAATATATTCAGGATTATAACTGTTTTCTCTTAATATTTTCCATGCTACTTCGATAGCTACAAAGTTTTATTATAAAGTGAAAACTGTATAAAAAAATGGTATTATTGCGTATAAAAGGAACATTTTTAATAAATGTTACTTAAACTAATAAATAAAAGCTCCAAAAATAATCAATATTATACTTTCTGGTTTTAACCACTTTTACATTAATATATAACTAATTACAAACTATATTTTCAAGCAAATCGATTAAAAGTTACATCTGAGATTCGAAGGTCACATTAACCACATTTTTGACATTGTTATTTTAGGGCACTGTTATTTACCTATACTTTTATTTCAATGTATACTTTTAAAAAGTTTTTACTGTTCTCCGAAACTTGCCATTTCCAGAACAAAAATATCAAACACAAATTTCGAATACTTCAAGTATTCCCGTAACTCAGACGTAAAAAAAACTTTTTTTAAGGCTTCAAATGATGTCAATATTTATAAAAAGTAACTCCTCTATTTTTGTGGTCTAATAAACTTATTCGTAACCATAAAAGCATTAAACAATTTTAAACGAACTATTCGTAGATATAGAAAAAGATCTGGTTTTCTAATTGTATGGTTACATAAGTTTACACTTAAAAGAGTTTTCATTATAGTGTTACTAAACGCATCAAAGAACGAAAAGTTTCAAGCATAACTCAAAGTTATTATAGTAACTTAGATTATTTAAAGCATATTCAAAAGTTGTAACTCATTTGGTATGCACAAGTAAACTTTTCTACTAATGACTGTTTAGTTGGTGAGGACCCTATATTGGCTGCCCTTTGTTGTTATAAAAAATACTCTCTTTGATAAATTTTGTCAAAGTAATAAATAAATTCAAGTTTGAAAATATATCATGATATGCTCTGGTTTTCATAGAAACCCAAAATTTACTTACTAAATACTGGAATAATTATTTAAATACTTCCAAATTTCCATAAAACTTTTAATTGCTTTGCAAAACAATACTTCAAAAGCAAACAATTGTTTTCTTTTCTTTCTGCTTTAAATCTAAATATTATTTGTCGAAAAAAATATTGAATAATCTGAAATGTGACAGGAAATCAAATTACACGTGAGATGCTAAACTAAATAGATATTGGCCTTTTCTCATATAAATAGTTAAAATATATAATATCTCTAACCTAAACGAAATAAACTCCTAAATTTCCGTTTGTATTATGCTTATGTTACATTTATATTTTATAAATGTCTATTAACATCTCAATTGGAAAGACTTCCTTCATATTCCCTTTCTTCACCGAACTAGTTTTCTTTAAAAAATCATTTTATTGCTGGATCTCTCTTTGATTTAACGATCGCGATATCATAAAACTTATGTGTAACTGTGTATAATTTGTGTGTAAATTTACTTTTTACAAACTTAGTGGTATATGTACCGATTCTCAACCTCTTCGACAAAGGCGCATTGACAGGTGAGGTTGATAAAAGGTTATAGATATATGTTTGTGTAATCAAAATTATTGCACCGAAAATATTAGTCTAAAATTCTCATTTTTAATTCCAAATTTCTCAGACGTAAAATGTTAGATCTAAACGAGTTTTCTCCAACTTAAATCCTTTTTACATATCTCTCAAAACTAACGATCTAATAAATGCTTATTTTCTATCCACTGGCCACATTTTTCAGTTGTCCCATGAAAATAGTTTCCCTCTTGAATAACTAAATTACTGCCTGTGTGATTTTTGAGCTAACTTAAATGATGAAGATTCACTCTTAACTCCCAAAAATTTCTGAATAATCTAAAGTCTTTTGGGAACAAAATCACGAGATCACTCTCCCTTGGGTTCGACATTTGTAAAAGAAGTGTGTATTCTTAAATATTCTATGCAAACCTCTTGTTTTATGAAGACTGACAGTTGACCTGTTCAGTTCAATCCTCAATAAATTTAAATTCCCACAATTCTACACTTGTGTTTCTGATATATCCCGACTGCATTTAGATTAGGAGTACTTTTATTGCCCGGAGCGCCCGGTCAATTCAAATAATAGGGGGGGGGGGTAATTTCCCATGTAATGGGGGATAATAATTTCACTGGTTATATATATGTGTCTGTTAGCATTTCTTGTTTCTTGAAAATCATATAGAATAAAAGTATTGTATATTTTAGTCAAGAGATTTTATGAGAAATAGGAGGTTGTTCTATGAATATTTCGTATATTGAAGTACAAAGCTAATACTTCTATTAATGCTGAATGAGCTTCTGCAATAGATGAAATTAAGATAATTTGGGAAGAAATTTTACTTAATCTATTGGACATTATTTCTTTTCGATGTATTTTTAGACTTTCATTTTCACCAGAATGAAAGATCTTTAAATAGATGAAACTTAACACAATAGTCTCAGCTTCTTAAAAGAGATACCGCAAACTATTACGTTTAATTTTCATACTTATGTTTAGTTAGGTGTTAAGAAGCCTAAATATTTTTGATGCCCTGTTTCTAAATCTCCACATCTTAAAAGTGGACAAGTTGGTCGTTCACGATGTATCATCTATTTTCCGGAGGTTTCACTGAGTGTGTGAGTGTGTATGTGTTGTATCTGTATAATGGAGGACGTATAAGTAAGTGCATGACGAGGATACTGTGATATTGTTCTACACAAGTGTTCTCTGCTATTACTCCTTTATTTTCAGCTTAACAATACAACAATAAGCTAAGTCGCACGTGTTCTCCATGATTCATAATAATGAAAAAGAAGGACCTACTTTCATCCTTATTACTTGTATTATATTTTAGTTTACGTAATTTAAGTTCAGTTTTATATATCAAAAGCAATGAAAGGCTGAATTTCACATTATTAGATAGAGTCTAAACGACAGAATTCAGTGAATGAAATAACATAAATGAAGCAACAATGTCTCTTTCTATAAGTCAACGTATTAATGATTTTAATAAGCTGATAAAGCATCAACTTAAATGAAAGTTAAAAGAATAATTTAATCGTTTATGGTGTAAGAGATGTTAAGAGATTAGATTACAATCAGTCATACTTGTAAACATATATATATATGAGTGTGTGTATGTATATACACTATATTGCCAATAATGACCGGTCACTTTCGATTTTATACGTTTTGTTGAATATTTAGAAAAATACCTGAGGAATTATCCTGAAACCTAAGGCATGTAAACAGGATGGTACACGTCATGTATTTCAGCTAAGAATTTTTCCCTAAACACCATAGGAGACCGTCGACAAATTGAAGAAAAACGAATATGTTTTGGATAACCCTATAAAAAGTAATGTATGAAAAGCGTTGAAACTTTAGCACATGATTAGGATACTTTTTGTAATAATCGGTGTTCAATGTAATGAGGATAGGACAAATACTCGTTTAAAAATTAAGATTTTTATAAAAACAATCCCAAATTTCACCAAGTATTTTCCTTATAATTTGTAGAGTTCTCAATATCAAATGATTTTATTTTCAGGGCGCATGATAAACAATATTTTAAACAATATCTTGCAATCAGAATTAAAAAATAATAAATATTGGATGAAAAATGAGCAGATATACTAAATAATATTTCACGGCGCATTCGAGAATGCAATCCAAATATAATGTGCATAACGTAATAGCTAAATGTATAGAGCAAATTTTGCGAAAGTCTCAAAAATGCAGCTTGAAAATTCTGAAAATGATCATCAATAGAATAATGTCGAAATCCGTTTTTCCCAGAATGAAGCAAAAAGATGAAGGGCTGTATCCAAATATAGTATTTTGTAGGAATACAAAATACACATACAGTATATTGCAAACAGCAGTATCAACGTTTCTTCTGCAGCTAGAACAAATATTCACTTTTATGACACCTCAACTTTAAAGTATCATGCAGTGAAAGAAATATTACATATTTAAACATTTACTCGCCACTGCGATTTTTAATAATATATGAAATTTTGGATAAATTATTAGGATAAATTTTTTCCTGGACTTAATTGTCTTTCAATAAATGCGATAAATACAGTACCGTATAATTGATTATAATTTTAATATGGGTAAATAAGTACACAGATACACATAAATTTATATTTTATCATTATAGAAAGATAGATTGAACCTTTACTCTTTACAAGGAATTAAAAAAAAATACGAGAAAGTTAATATTGAGTAAATCTTCATCTTCATCCCGCATTTTTTTCTACCAAATCAGTCACTCAGACTTCAAATTACTTTAAATTCTCGCAATGTTTTTAGAAATGTTACTTGAAAACTAGAATCTCAAAATCCTTTCTTATATAATTTCCTGAAAATTAGAGACATGGGGCAGTGGATCCGGACTCGACTTCCTCCTAATCTTGTTTGCTCTGTCAATGGAAAAGTAAAGGGATTTAGATTTTGAACTGATGTCACCAGCCCTGGTCTGCGACTGTGTATAAATATAAGGCAGACTGCCTTGTTCTACAGTCATACGGCAGAGAGCGAATATGTCTCGAATCCTCAGCTGCTTCTTCTGCCTATTATGGGTGGTATATGGTAAGTTTTGGTTTTCTCAATGTTGTGTTCTTTTAGTTGTAATAAGATACATTTTTGGTTCCATTTTTAGCGTATTGAAACCTTAATCATGTCGAATTATTATATATTTATGCAGGACCGGTTTGGGGCTATTATCTGCCTGCTTGTAAAACAGCATTCAACAGCCTCCTTCTAATACTGATTCTCAGTACATTCATAGCTTAGCCCAATGCATAAAAGCTAACTATTATGCTTATGTGATTACTCGACATAATTGAGTAGGGAATCAAAAAAGCAAAAAAAAAAAAAAAAACCTATGCAACATATATTTATTTTAAGCTTATTAAAATGGACAACCTTGCAAAGAAAAGTAACAAAGTTCAACAATGTATTGCATTCTTTTTGCTTTATTCTATATCAGTTAATCAATAATATGAGATATATCTAAATTTTACAATTCTTTCCAATTTCTATCTAAAGAAAAAGAGAGACGGTACAATTTTTAATCAAAATTATACATAACTTACATATTGCATCTAATTAGAAATCTGATTGGATTTTTTTAGTTAGCAAATTCTCTTTACAATGTTTCAAATCAATCCCTTTTTAAATAACAAAATGTGTGAAAAAGTATTCCTCAAAACCTACACCTGGTTTATGACAACAGTTATTCACAGACAGGAAATGTCAGATTGAAGAAGTAGATAAAATTATCAAATATCTCATTAAATCATTAAATATCTTCAGTATAATCCTTTTTATCTAAAATAAAACTTCCTTGGCTATATTTTAATGTTGATCATTCTATCGGCCAGACTATAAATTTGACCACCTGTGTGCATGCAAGCTCTGCGCACCGACTAGTCCCAGCTTTGAATTTATGGATAACTTACGGGTACACAGTACCTCTCGAGGTGAAAATTCTTCATTTAAACATCCTATATTTGATTCAATATAAAAAAAGTTCGGTTATGTCAAGAATTAAAGTTTTCTTTAGTCATTAATAAAATTTGAATTTGATTAAAGGTATTTCTATTAAGGTGATTTAGCTAGGTGGATCAGGATTGAATGTTAGACATTTCTATCTCATTAAATAATTAAATATAATTAAGAATAAGATTCAAATAGAGTTTTTACTATTTATAGTCTTCTATTAAACATAGTTATTTTCACCAAATAAATAAATGTATTATTATTAAAGCTATCATTTTTGAGTATTTGAAAACCATTTGAAAAGTATTTAAAACACTCCAGGTGCATTTTTGAACATTATATACCTTCAAAATTTATATTGGACTTATTTTGTAAAACATAAAATAAAAATTGATTAAAATTAACACATTTAGAACAGCAAAAGTCTATCCTTTTTTAAATCAAAAATATAATTATACATATTTGCAGGTGAAATTAACATTATTACCATAATTGTTTTTTTTTCTAACTACATTTACAGCGGATGCTTTCGATATTAAACTTCTAAAGCCTAAAAAGTATCCTATGAATAAGAATGACTACATTATACAATTGAACAATTAGTAACTCACACCTTTTGTAGCAATTAGTAGCAAATAATTTTTGCAATTATTTAGATTTTACCTTAAAGTTGTAAACACTTCCACATAAATATATTACTAGCAACATATTAAATTTTCAAATAGATTGATCATAAAAATAAAATCGTTTTGAAAGTCCCCTGTTACTTTAAAAGAACTGATACAGAGATCTTTTGAAAAAAAAAACATTTTCCCTATTATTATTTACTTTCTTTTGATATTTTTTATGGCTGCTAATGATTGCATTCAAATTTTATTCCGAGAACTAAGAGGAATTTCAAATAATAGTGGCCATATATGTAAAAGAAATGCGTAAGTATCAGTTTCAATTAGGCTAACTTTCAATCAATAATAAATTAAAAATGATTAGTATTTTACAAACAAATTTTATACAAATTTATTTAAAACTACATATTACATTTTCTGGAAAATTGATTAAAAACTACAAAAGTTAGTTTTGATAGTTCACGATCCACTAAGGCTATGTCTGAAAATTACATTTATAAATGGTAAATAACATTAAATATGGATTTAATACAAGATCTGACTTAAAGAAAGTGATAATGAAATGTCCTTTGTATTTTGAAATCTCTCTAGAATAATGGTAAATTTTATCAATGTTTAAATTTTATAAAAGACACAATATTTGAGAATGGTCAATTTCTAATAATTAATTAATTTCAATCTCACTAATTAATTACTAGTGGACTCAGCTATTGATTAGCTGTTGCTAAAATTTAGTATATATATATATGAATGTATATGTATATATATATATATATATATATGAATGTGTATATATATATATATATATATATATATATATATATATATATATATGTACTAAATGTGTGAGTATGTTTGTATTCATATATATACATACATATATATATATATACACACGCACGCACGCATATATATATTTAAATTTTTTATCTATTTATTTAAGTATATCATTAATTTGAAATAATCATGCTTGTAAAACATAGTGTAAAGAGTTTTACAACCCCAAAATCATGATTTATTTAATAATTTTATCATTTGATGAATTATAACTTGAAGAATAAAAATTGTGGATAGAAATAAAGTAAAAATAAACAATAGACAATGCTGAAATTCTTAAATTTTAATGGCTAATAAAAAAACCTGAATTATAGCTAAGAATTACAAAAAAATTCAAGTATGAACAATATGGGCTGAATACCAGTTTAATGGTCATGATAATTTCGTTGTTAAATTGTAATGCCATTTTTTTTTGGAGTTGGGACACTGTTAAAGCTCATTTGTTAACTTTACACAAAATTATATTTTATTTGTAGCTATATTTTTGTTAATAGGCCATGTCAATAAGCATGTAATTATAATTTCAGACAGTAGTTGATTTCATCAAAAATTCTTTATTGTCTGATACGTTAGATTTTCATGTGACCATTTCACTCACATTTTCTGTGCATGTTGTTACTTCCTTCGTTTTATTATGTTATTTTACATTGGGCTTTCTTAGCACTGTTCCACAATACTGAATTGTAAATTAAAATCGGTTTCTTCGTATGGTTCTGAATGTTTATGGAATATTTCATTGTTTTAAAACGAAAATGAAAGCTCGTCACTTTACATCAAGATTGTTATTATCGTGATATGTAATTCTGTTTCTTTTTGAGAACTTTAACATTAGTTATTTAATATATGTTTAAATTTATATTTCTTATGTATACCGAAAAAATTTAAAATAGAATATTACATCATTTAACGTCATTTTGGAAATCGTTATAACATCCCCAAATGGCTTACTAAACTGAAATTTTGCCAGAAATAAAGATTAAAAAGTCTAAATAGAAATAAATTAATTATGAAAATAAATTTTTAAAAAGTGCTATGTAAAAGTGTCTTGTATTTTTTAAAATATAAGGCTTCCTACAGCTTTATAGTAGTAAAATGAGCAATCCTCCTTTTCTGTAAACAACAAATATAACATCAGTACATATCAGTGTAACCTGTCATTCCGTTTTTTCACCTCAGGTAATTACATTGACTATTCCAGATGAAATCTACTCGCAAAATTTAGAAACTATAATTAAACACTAAAAACAAGATGGTCTGGAGAAAAAATGTTTAATATCAAACTTATGATATTAATGAAAAATAAAATTGAACACTATATTATAGGTTAAAGTTTCATTACGTGCAAGAAAACTAATTGCTGAAAATGGCATAAAAAATAATAAATTCAATACCAAATTTTTATCTTATCAACCCCCCCTCCCCCTCCTCTGTAATAGAATTAGAAATAAGCATCTTTTTTAGTAGCTACCGACATCAAATTTCATGTTTCTAGCTTTAGTAGTTTTGTTCTGCCCTGAAATTAAGCTGAACTAAAAAATTAACAAAAACTGCAACACTATATATCGGATTTCATTCAAACTACTCTCGAAACAAACCGTGAGAAATAAGAACAGACTGTGAATTTGGTCGAGTAGTTTACGAATTTATGGAGAACACACATATGCATATTGCTTTTCATTTAATAGTTTATAAGAATGTTTATTAATTATACTTTTAGACAACATATATTTAATGAATACATTCTATACTATGTGTAAAATATGTTTAGTTAATTTTGAACTGACTGGTGAAAAATATTTAAAATCGTCATACGAGGAATAACAGCTTTTAACAGGGCAGCTACATTCAGTGAAAGAAATTCACATTCTCGTATTTTTTAAATTAAATATCCTAACTTTGTTCTTTTACAAAATTATATTACAACTTTTGCCCTGGTGATAACAAAAATAAAAGCCCTGCATTTGAAACCGGAGTCGATAGGATGGAAATCTAATAATGGTAAAAATGTTTGAGACTGGCTATTTGTTTTTAATGTTTGGTTTATTTTATTTGTTATGAATTACGATTAACGTTTGCCTAAATGAAGGTTTATCTACTGATTAGAACCATTTCTGAATGTCTACAAATAGCCATGCCAGGACTGAAATTCTATGCCATGAATATCGATACCGAAAAAAATGCTCTTGTTCAGCCTTCGTTGTTACATTTAAACAGTTAGCATCTGGTTAATCAGAAATTCAACGACAGGTTTCCTACCAACCCACCTATATTTTTATCTGATTTACATGAAAAATTTAGAAATTTAAAACTCAAAATTGAACATTAAAAGTAAAATAAGTAAATGTTTTGTAAATACAGTTTGAAGGACAAATGCTATCTTCTTCATAGCAGCCTAAATCCTCTCCATAATAAAGCATTTTGTAAAAAAGTATATACTTTTGACCTCATATTCATTGACTTTGTTTACAATAAAAGTAGATAAATTTCCCTTAAAACCTCAAATTTTCCTCTAAACTGCAGTTTATCATTTACTGTACAGAAATATTCAAGTTATCGTACAGTAAGAATTTTCTTGTACATGTGTGTAATAAAAAGTTTATGAATATCACTTCACACTTGAAAAGTTTTCATTATAGTTGTGAAGTTTAACAGTTTTTATATGCTTCACAATTTCACGTACTATAATTTTATCTGCTTTGCACTTCTTTCTGTCTAGTAATATAAGCAACTTTTATAAAGTGAAGGTAAACTAAAAGTAAATAAAAGAACTTTATGTAATGTATTAACAATATTATGTCTTAAAAAAAGAAAATTGACAAAAGTTTATATATTATGTGTCACAAATACTGATATATATTACGGTTTTGTCTTTTGTTGAACAGTGCAAGTAGATAATCTAAATATAACTTCCACACTTTTTAATCATTTTCTTAAGTATTACAAGTATTTATGCTTAGCTATATGACAAGTTTCAACTTTAAAACTCTGTTTAGTGTATGAAATATACTTCTATCATTTTCTTCTTTCATTTTTAGTATATAGCACTTAAAGCACTAAACTAGCAGACATTTTGAATAAACTTTCTTTTAAAAATGAAATGAAGAATAATTATGAAAAACTGATTTCTTTCTCACAGTTATTGAAATAAATATTTCAGTGGTGGAAAAATTACTTAAACTGTCTTACTTAAACAAACTGAGTTTAGAAACTATTTAAAATTGGAGTCATTTGTAGGAAAAAATAACATGAATCGCGTAAAACATTTTTCTTAGTAGAAAAGTATATTTTTATTTTTTCAATAAATTTAAGGTGTGAGTATATATACATATATCATATGCGTATGCATACACAAGCATCACATACGTCTCTCTCTCTCTGTATATATATATATATTATATATATATATATATATATATATATATATATATATATATATATATATATATATATATGTAAGGAAAATTCTCAGGGGTTTTCAAAACTTAAATCAAGGGTTAAAATTCCCGCGTCATTTTCCATTCCCCTTTTTAAGTCAGTCTCATTACATATATATATATATATATATATATATATATATATATATATATATATATATATATATATATATATATATATACCTGTATATGTATAATGTATGTAAACATGGGCTTTATATATGTATACATACACACACACACACATATATATATATATATATATATATATATATATAGAGAGAGAGAGAGAGAGAGAGAGAGAGAGAGGCGTATGTGGTGCTTTTGTATGCATACGCATATGATATATGTATATACACTCACATCTTATATTTAATGAAAAAATAAAAATATACTTTTCTACTAAGAAAAATTTTTGCCTCGATTCATGTTATTTTTCATGTTATTATTCATGTTATATATATATATATATATATATATATATATATATATATATATATATATACACCTGTATATGTATAATGTATGTATACGTGGGCTTTATATATGTATATACATATATATATATATATATATATATATATATATATATATATATATATATATATATATATATATATATATATATATATATATATATATATATATATAACGTGCGTAGTTTTATTAAAGTATAAAATTTTAAAACTAAATAAAAATATTATTGTTAATATTTTTAAACAATATTTTTAGTTAGTATTTTTTTTTTCGAGACTGAACCTAGAAAATTACAACTAATCCCTTATTTCAGCCACCGGGGAATTCTCCGAATATTATCTCTGTTCTAATGGGATAGAAGAAGACGATGCTGTTCAGACATCAGACAGACCTAATTTGTGCGTGCCTGTCTATGCCCCTGATAAACCATTAGAAGAGATGTCTCAGAATCGCCGTAAACGGTCTGTGGAGCAAGCAGTGGAATCTTGGCCTGTCATTAGGGTTCACCGGGGTCGCGATATCATCAAAACTATTCACCTGCCTTCATCGTTCACTCCAAGACTGGGCCGACGCCGGGCCAGCTACCGAATTTTAGGCGATACTCCTCATCATGTCATCAATTTGAATGCCGGGCAAGCGTTTACACCTCGTCTTGGCCGTCAAGTACAAAACCCTTGAACGAAGAACTGCTCTTCAATAGTTAAATAACTAAAACATAGTAATCGGACAAGAAAAAAAAAGGAACGAATTATAGAGAAAATAATGTAAACTGCAGAGATGATATCAGTTTTATGTACAAAATTAAGATTTCAATGAAATTAAATAAAATGTGTGAATTTTATTTTTTTCGTTTTATGAAAATTATTCTTTATAAATAGACTAGAGGGTTTTTTTTTTCTTTTCAGAGGAAAAATCTTAAGTGACTTCATTTAAAATCTAAAATCGTTAACTCAAATAAATTTTATTTCAAAATAAAAATCTTTAATAATATTGTCTTTAATAATTTAACACTTTTAAATAAATTTTTCTAAAAGTTTGAAAAATTGAATACATAAATATAATTTAGAGTAAAGCAGTCGTAAATTTAAAAATTTTGTATCTAATAAAAGAAAAAGTCGTTTAATAATTTGAAAAAAATTATATAATCATACATACATATCACTGTAAACAAAGGGTAGATTTAAACTCAATTTCCTCTGGTAAATATTTGCTCCTAATGATAGATATATTTCTGATTATTTTATAGCCTATATTTGACCCCTTATTTTAACCATGTTTTATTTGATTTTTGGACAATCTTATTAGTTTATTGCATATATTATCCTTTCTACATCATATCACATTTCTATAAATTCATTCAATAAGAGAACCTGTATTTCCAAAGAAAACTGTAAGGAATGTCTATTAGATTAAACAACACATTAGCTTTAAGTTATTTTAAAGCCTAAAAATAAATAATATTAACAGATTTAAAAGAATTATTTGAAAAAAAATAAATAATAGCATTCCCTCTGTTGATGTAAGGTATCTTACCCCTTCGTTAAATTGAAACAAGTAAAACTCACTGTTATAATTGATAATATATATTCTAATACCCCTCAATATGTAGAAAAACAAAATACAGTTTTTTAATTGTACTTTGTCATGAAAAAAAGATCGAGAAATATTGAATTATACACACTTAATGTATTATTAAGATGAGTATAATAATTAATGTAAATCTTGGATTCTCCTACCAAAATTTGATTCATTCATTAGATAACGTTCCATTTATTAATTAACAAACCAATATATCTAACAGAAATTAAGAGATTATTCTTACATTTAAAAGCAAGAACATTTCAATTAACAGGAAACTACGCACAATGTCGAAGTGTGAATGCACTGATAAAATAGAACATTATACGAACCTATGAAGAGATAGTAAATTATTACTCTTCTTAAAGTTTTGTTACCATCAATTTCACATTTTAATATTTATAAAAGTTAAAAACACACAGATATGCTCCTTGGATAAAAATTACCTTTATTTATAATATTAGTTCATTAGACAGACATTTATATTTAAATATCATTTGTAATGAGTGTACCTTTTGAAATTAGCATATTCAAAACAAATTGAAACGTTAAGTGACGCTTCTTTGAAAAAAGACTGAAACAAATGTGATAAGTCTCTCAAGATAAAATGATTATAAGTCCTTAAAAAGTCTTTATGTAGCGATTTCAAAATAGAGTTACAAAAGTACTTTTAGAATGGAATTCTGTATAAATAAATGAACTTCAGCTTTCATAGTGTAATCCTTTTTTTTTTTCAAATAAAATCTTTAGTTTAATAACATGACATCATGATAAATTTCTTACTTTCGAAAAGCTGTTATTTCTTATCCCAATCGCGGTATGTATGAAGCTTGCAGGTGGTAATTCTCTTTGGAATCAGCTCGGTTTGATCTTGGAGGGAAGTCTTGAGACCTTTGCACGTTCTGAATAATCTGCTGAAGAAGTGTGCGTGATAGTTCTGCGTTATTTCTTATAGATTCGAATCCTAAATCGGAACTGATATGGTCTTGCATCCTCTTAGATTTGATACGTTTGAAGATTTTGCTGAAACTTCTATCGTGGCGTGATTCTGGAGGAGGAATACCCATCTGTTGTCCACTGAAAGTATCTGGATTCCATTGTTTCCAGTCTCGTTTAAACGGGATCTCATCACAGTCTGTCTCTGCACACCCTGAAATGAAAAGAACAAGATTTTCTAACTTATTTATTTGCTTTTTTGCTTTTAGATATCGTAACACTCCAAACCACACTTAGCTTACACTTTATTTGTTGTAACTTGGAGTGCTACACTAATTTTTTGCTTTATGATAGCTAAGACTGTGATAAATATTGAAAGAAATAAAAAAAATCCCGGGGAACAGTGGTTCCTGTCGATTACTAGCATTCAATAAAATACCAAATTATGTCTCAGCTTTTATTTTCGCAATATTTAATATTTACTACTAAACATGAAACCAATTCGTGTCTAAAACTATAATTATTATCGTTATAACATTTATTTATAACTTTTCTTTCTGAAACAGAAGAGATATAACAGGAATTACTTTATACCCTGTAAGTTTACTTATTAACTAAAAGTTTTTGAACTGTTTCCTTAATGAATAATATTTGCTATATTTCACAAACACAACAAAAGATATGGTTAAGTATATTTAAAAAATTTAGGAGTCTTTAAATACTTTTTTAAGATAGATTTATTGCCTAAGAATGTTTGGTAGCCTTATGCATAAAGTTTATTAAGATAGAAGCATACACTGGAAAAAGATATTTATTAATTTATAAATTAGTTATAAGTAGGTAATGCATGGTTCTACTCCACAATGTCTGGCAGACACAGCGGCAAGACTAGTTCTTAGCACGTAAAACATGTTTCGCTATGTTAAAACAATGCTACCAGTGTGTAATAGAATGCTTTCAATAGGTAATTTAACTCTTCACGCAAGGTTACACAAGTGTCTCAATTGAAACACGCTTGCTAGAACCATACCTTACATCCTTATTCTTCAATATTTTCTTTCACTTTACAGTGTAAGTCACTATAATAATATCAGTTACTTTTATTGAATTGGATAACATCCTAATCACTTTTCCTTAATACATACTATTGATTAATAATTTAAATCAAAGTTTTTATGAACTCCTGAAAATGAAAAAGTAAATAAATAAAATGCAAGCAACTTTCTCGCTAGTTTTAAAATAGTAGCTTGCTCTCATGTGACATCAAGTTTATTTGCTGTCCCATGCAAATACAGTATAGTGAATTTTTACAGTAGATATAGTTATCGGTCTTCAGTTTAGTTGATGTAATAGCACAAAAGTAAAATCCTGTGAGAGGGTGGATGAAATGTCGATCTAAATCAGAAAATTATAACGACAGATACATGAAAATTTGTAAGATAATTTCTAGGGTTGTCTTCTAACTCCATTAAAAGACAAAAATCGTCCCAAATAAAATTCTATAAATTACATTATTAAATTCTTAATAAGGAGACTGGACATTTGAGGATTAAATCATTACTCGATTTTCAGCTTTGTGCTTTCTCCTTTCTTGGAGAAATTAATACATAATTTAGCTTTTAAAAGGAAAACACAAAATAGTAAGTACAGATATCATGAATATATACTTCATTCATTTTACACATAATGCTCCTAATAGTATTTCTAGATTTTTAACCAGGAATTAAACCTATGATGTACAGCTCACTCTAAGCTGTAAAACAGCTATCTCTTCCTATTTGTGCCCTACTTACGCTGACTTCGCATTTATTGCTATATGTCAGTGGTCTTTAGTCTGTGTTATATGGAACCCCGGGGTTCACGAATCACGATAAAAATGCGAGAAAAAGAACTATAAATCTCTCACACTAGTTGAATAGTGTATTTTAACTGAAAAATATTAATAACTAAAGAGTAGCATCTAAATTTTTGGTTTGCAGATTCTTGCAGAATACTCAAAAGTTTCTCCCACAGCTATAAACATTTTAGAGTCTTTCGTAGAACTATTTAATTGAAAAATCTCTCTCGTCGTATAAGGCAAAAGCTAGTGGTCTAGAGTGTTATAGTCTACTTTTTGCAACACGAGAGTTAATGAGACCGAGACATACTGCTTAAAGCCGGTTCCGAACGGCTATGAATATCCATGCTAGCTGTGAGATTCCAACTCCAATACCAAAGAGAAGTACCATTCGACCATTGTTTGGTCCCATATGACAATAAAAATAAAATATACAAAAAAATACAAGCCCACCCCTGCCATTAAATACAATTCAAGAGTAGGCGATAGATGGAGTACGAACTAATGTAATTAGTGAGTAAATTACATTAAATAGGTGGTAATTCTAAATTAATATAATCAATACTGTTATTAATTGATTTTACATAAAGGCAATTGCCTTACAGTATGTTAATCTACGTTCCGTAGTATTTTAAAGACAGATTTTTCTAAAAGTGGAACGGAATACTTTGAAAAATCCTCATAGGTGTAAGGTTTCCGTATGTCGACAAAGGTTGGAGACCACTGCAATATGTGATATCACTTCAATGTAAAATTTATTTAAAGAAAAAAAAATGTAATATACGAGAAGTGTAAAAATGCAAAATACAATCTTGTAACAATTTAATAGGACAGTCTTAGCCATACAAGATGAAGAAGTGGGAAGATTGATGTAATACATCAATTATTTTTATCTTCTACGTAAAATTTATGCTTTCAAAAACACAGCGGCATTAACAAATACATATTTAAAGTTTATAAAGGGCTTGACTATATGAGAAGCCTCTCATGCATTTCTAGTATATGAGTGATTAATGAGAATATCTCCAACTCAATTATGTATATGTATTATTCAACAGTGATTTATGCGGTGAAACCTCTAAGGCAGCGCCGTCTAACTTCTCTTAATGGACAGATCACTTCTAAAACCATTTCGAGGTCCAAAAATCTGTGTTATTTAAAAAGTCAATTAATTTTATGAATAACTAGTTTATTCCCGAGAAAAAAAAGCATTCAAAAAATTATAAAAAGTACTAAAATTACAATACCTTTATGTGCGGAATTCTTTTTTTTTTATGTTTATGTCAATATTTGATGTTGTTATGGAATTGTATTTTCAAGTGTAAAATCTTGAATGGAGTTTCTGTATTTTGATATGATTTATTTAATCTCGGAGAATGTATGATCCTGGATGAATAGAAATCATTTTCTGTCAAAAATCTCAAAAAACAGGATACTTTTCTTTATCCAAAAGTTTGAAGAGATCTATTACCGATGCTCCACTAGATGCAACGAAAGTTTCAGCCTGATTGTCACATAAATCCCTGTGATACTTAGGATATACCAAGTTAATAGCAATATTTAATGAAATGCTGAATAAATTGAAACTGTTTGAGATCCTCAAATTGAGAAAATCTTTCATTGAAATTTGCATGTAAGATATCCAATTTCTTTCTTTATTTTTCTTTTTAAGAAAATTGATTTCCTTGACAAGCTGCATGCGGCCCGCAGTCGGATAGCGCAGCTCTGCGGCTTCGTGAAAACTTTTAAACCTTCAGGCGTTGCGTGAGTCATTTACGGGATTCATCAAAAAGTATTTTTGAAGAAATAAAAATTTTAAAACCGACGAAAAGGGAAAAGAACATGAAACACGATATAATGATTTCTCCGTTTATATAATGATGTTGATCGCGCATGGTAAAAAATAGATTAAATAAGATTTTTTTCTCATGATATTAATTTTACTTTTTTATTTAAAATTTTTAAACAAAGATCTCATAAGACGTTAAAAAATGCAAATAATGTAAATTTATTCCCTCACTTATTTTCAGCATAATCTTAAATCAGTGCTCCACAGCATGTTATAAAAAATATTATTTTAAAAAAATTAAATATTTTGGTATTAATAACCCCAACACTTATTATGGCAGTTAAGTATAGATATGATTAAATGTTTCAATATAAGTAAGTATAGATGCAATTGTAAGAAAATTTCAGGGATCATAAAAGTTAATAATTTTTATATAAATGACCCAATACAGAAAATTTCGAAGAAAATTGGAATGTCAATATATTGCTTAATAATATCAATTGGTAAATCAAACTTCCAGGTTGTTTTATTTGATAATAATACAAAAAAAACATCAGCTCAAGTGAAGTCAAATATTAGCTAATGTTTTTGGCTAATATTTGACTTCACTTGATAATTTGATGTTTTAAATGTAAAGGTGAAATAAAGGCGATTAAATTTTTTAAATGTAAAATTTAAGAAAAATGTATTTAAAAGTAAAAATAAAGAAATTTTTGACTTAAATCATTGCTATAATCATAAATTGGCTGAGTCATTGGCAAAATTAAGTGTAGTTTAGCTTCATTTAATTTCAAATTTCATTTTACATTACTTCGTATAAAAGCTTGAGGTACGAAACTTGTAATATGAGTATATACTATTTATGCAAAATGGCTAATGAATTAAATATAAAGAATTAAAAACTTGACCCAAAATTTTTCTTATACCCAAATATAAACCAAATAATACACTTTATAAAGGATTATCCATTAATCACAGAATCAAGAAATAAAATTTTATTCTGTATAAATGAAAAATGAAATAATATTGAAAAATTCTTGTTTCATATATCTATAAACTTTTGCATATCGAAAAGTTTTTAACTTTTATTCCAAACCAAGTTAAATTTTATACCTAAGTATTGTAACACCGAAAAAATGTTTAGAGATAAAAGTTCTCAACCAAAAAAATGTGACTGCAACGATTAATTTGAAATTTTTTTTGTCAAATTTAAAAGCGTTAATAAACCAATAAATAAATTTAAAATGTATGTTCATTAAAAAAAAAAGAAAGAAGAATATTTGTCAGTATATATTTTATATGCATGGAAATACTTTTTTATTTTTAAACCATAAATTTCCTTTAGTTGATAAATTTAAATAATAAATATGTTAAATACATTTATATATGTTAATTTTAATTATTTCGTGTTGCGTTATATAACTTTGAATAGTCATAAAAGTCGATATCCTTTAAAAAATGTGAATATTTATTGTTTATTATTTTACTTTACTTTTTTATGAAATAAACTTCTGACAATAACAAATAGCAATTTCCCTGATATCTAAATGTCTTTGATGAGTTCTTTAATAATAGACAAAATTATTTATTTAAGTATTCGAGAGATATTTTATATTAACTACGATGAATTCTTGTACGTGTAAAATTTCATATTTTAGAGCAATTTTCAAGCATATTTCCTACGAAACAAATAATGTTCCCAAGAAAGAAACTTCCTAAGAGAGATTTTTTAAAAAATATACATGCCGATTAACGAAAAAGAAATATCCTCCCTCACTATAAATAACAAAATTAAATAATTTTTATAAAATTAGAACCTTATTAACTATCTAGGGAAAACTTTATTTTAAACAGAACAGAACTTTTTTATTTTATATTAATAAAAAAATAATATGTTTAAATGAAGACTTTTCATCTCAAAAGATTCTACATGCTATTAAATATGTGTAAAGATTTAATATTTATTATTTTTATTGATTTATTAAGTAAGCTTTTAAAATGAGTAAGCAGTAACTTCACTAAAATCTAAATATCTCGTTAAGTTTTTAATAACGGAAAAGATTATTTGTTGAGATATTCGAGAGATATTATCTTTTATATTTTATCTGCATAACTGTCGAATGTCGCAGATTTAAAATTTCCTCTCTTAAAAGAATTTTCAAACATATTTCTAACAAGACAAATAATGTTCCCCAAAGAAAATTTTTTTAAGTATAGATGTCGATCCCTGAAAAAGAAATGTTCTCACTCACCATGCACGGCAGAGATCAAGAAAATAATCGAAAGACAGATTTTTGAAACCATTCTAGAGGCTCAATAGATTGAAGTGCTATTGTTATCTACTCTAGTCGAAACACATCAAGTGAGCAAATGTTTTCGTACAGGAGTGAAATTCACTCCGGGGATGCAGAGGTTCGGGGAAAGTGACATCACTTAAAAGCAAGGCGGGGCGATTTATACCCCTTTTGTGTCACGTGACATTTTTCTTTCTCCCACCCACCCTCTCCGGAAATGTTATTCGGCGGGCGGATGAAAATTGAAATTAATATGCACCAAGAGGGCACTAAGCCAGCGCATGGCTCCCGGCAAACTACCGGCGACTGCTTGTATCCATTCCGGCGAGATTGCTCGCAAACTGAGTTAGCCCAGACCATAAATGATTATCCCTCATCACATCAGAGAGAGATTTACAGAGAACACCTAGTTCTCACACCTTTTTCTTCGATGACTACTCGTTACCGAGCCACTAAAATAAGGCACAAATGGTAGGAGAACAAGGGAAAACAAAGCCTCGCAATATGTTTGGATTAAAGCTTTCACAAATGCCCATATCTTAGCTTGTAGTTTTTTATTTATAACACTCAACTCATATTTTTGCTCTCGCTTTTAAGGAACTTCGGTATTAAGTAGGCTCGATTATCAGAAAAATTCGAGAAATGAATCCTTTCATGTTTCCACCCGTTGGGATTTTAAAAGAAAGGAGTATTAGCTGAGTAGGATTTTATTAATTCAAACCTTTTTTCACTAAGATGCTATTACTGAAAGCGCAGAGTTACTGAACTATATTTAACTATATATTATTAAAATATTACAAATAATATAGATTTACTAAATTCATTTCTCACGTTAGTTTAAATTTGCTTTAAACAGTGTCTTTTGTACAATAAATCAAAGAACGCAGGTAAGGATTTTAAACAAATATCTGTGAGCATGCTCAAATGAGAACGACTTGATTAATTAAAATCCTTTGCTTTTCCCCTAAACGTGAGAAGCTATTACTGAAAACATAACAAATAAATTAAATTTAATAAATTTATTTCTCATGATATTTTAAATTAGCTTTAACCCTTTCGTGGGCCGTGGGAAGATTACTTCCTACCTACACAATCTTACAAAACACACCTGTGGGAAGCGCAAAACTCATTCTAATATATTGGTCTTGCTATTGGAATGACGGGAAGACTAATTCCCGCTTCGGTTTTTCGCTGTCATCTATTGTTCGATCCATTGAATAAAATTAGCAGCTCTGTTTTGAAAGTTTGGAAACGTGGTGTGAGAAATAAATGGCCCACGAAAGGGTTAAACAACATTCGTGTCCTATATATCAAATACAACTCACGATTGTAACTATTACATTTCTAGTGGATTCGAGCTATTTCAATTAGAGTATGGTATTCAGTTCCACTTGGCAACTTAACAACTCTAGCCACACCGCCTACTCTAGTATAGGATGTTCGTGATATCGTGTCTCTTTGCATGGTTGTTTGAGACTCTTTAGATTTCAGCCTCGGTTAACTGTGTCAGTAGCAATTTATACATCTAATGGCTCTAAGTTACATTCATTATCTTGTATGATTGTTAGATTTACAATTTGACTTTTGTTAGAGAATCCCCTCGTTTTTGATCAGTCTCGAGAGTAGGGGATTTGTTTCTTCAAACTTCTCGTTGAAAGAACATCCAGACGTACCGATTTTTTTTTTCACGTAATTCATTTACACAAGAAAATGTTTCCAATACTTTCCAGGGTCAAGCTTGACACCTCTGGTTTTTATTTTGGTCTCGCTAACTAATAAGCCACTTCGTGTTCCAATTATTCCTGTACTGTGGAACCCCATTATATAGCAAACGGAAATTTTGGGCCAGGCACTTTCTCCGAATTTAATTCTAATTTATCCTTTCGTAGACTGAAACCTTAGAAATCGGAAACAATGAAACATTTTTTTTAGTCGACCAATGAATTTTTTTTTTTTCAGTTTTTTTAATTTTTTCCATAATTGAGAAAAATTATTTTGTCTCTAATTTCAGTACAAAGTGCGAGATATTAAATAATGTTAGTTTATACAAATAGAAGAAGAAAAAGTGCTAGAGTTCTTTGTTTTAAAGAAAAGAAATTCATAAAATTTGTTGGAATCAGCATCACATAAGCAAATTAGTTCTCTTTCAGTACAGTGAGAAACAATTAAAGGTATGATTATTTTCTTCGTTTGTCATCAATTTTGGTCAATTTAAAAGTTATATTATCTGAATAGACAAATGTTTGATTTAATCAATTTTAAACATTAAAGGTCATATTTAGAGATTTTTATCAACTGAAAAAATGATAAAAACCTATAAAAAAATAACCAATTACACGAATGACTAATTTCTTCAATTACATCACTATTGAACACATTTAAGAACTTATAAGCTATATATTATGGCATTTAACATCTTTTTCAACATTTGGATATAACGAACCAAAGCTTAATTCTTTGAAGTTCGTTATAGTGAGGTTCATCTGTGTTGAACTGTACCAACCTCAGGGGGAAATTTACATCTTTGAAATTCCTTTTTCATATAATCTAATTTTTTAAAAACCAATGTCACACTATACTAAGTTCTTCACTTCTTTTCATATTTTATTAATATTTGCCTCCTCCTTTTATACTAACTTTTATTGAAACATCTCATTGGCACTTTAGAATTTTAGCTATCTACAATAGCTTCTAAATTAAATGGAAAGGTAATTATTTAAATGAACATCTGTCTAGATGTAAGTATACTCAAGAAATTTTATTTCCTAAACTACCACGGCTGCACAAAAAATTTCGTTATTCTAGAATCTAGGAAGTCTGAAAAGAAAAGTAATCCAGAATTTAGATTATCTTTCTTTTTACACTCGACTGGAAGGTTTTGCAGTCGGTTAATGGGCGAATAGATAGAAAACTGTTTTTCGGTTCCAAAGTTTGTATGTTCGAATCCCACTGCTTCCATGAATATTCATAACCGCTCGAGTTTAGTTTTGATCCTTGGTACCACTGTATTGTAAATCTTCACTATGCCCAAAAATTGATGTCACTTTCACAGAGAGCTTTAAAAGATAGTATTTTTGCTGTCCAGTAAAATGCAGTTAACATAATTTATTCGTAGAATTCTTTTCAAACGTCGATACTAAGTTTTATTTTTACATTAAAATTTCATTTATTATTTGATCAAATATAAATGATTATTACTGAAATAAATTTCGGATTTATTAAATTATAAAATATAATGGAGTCATCAGACATTGATTTTCTCGCAAAGTTAGCTTTAAATCTTTAATATAAAGATAATTTAGTGAAAGTAATATAGAAATATTTTTTAAAAATGGAGGATGTTTTACGACACTTTGGGGAGAGGGGGGGGTGATACACTTTTTTGCTAATAAATTTTCATTTTTATCTTTTGAATTTTTAACCGTAGTTTACATGTTTGAAATAATAAATTTTAACATGTAGTGAAACATATTTTTAATTTGGAGTTTTTGAGATATAAATAATTAAGTAATAGGTCCCATTTTAAATAGCCCAAAAATTAATTGTCAGTAGCTCTCCAAACCAAACTTTTTCAATTCGACAATATTCAAGATTATCAAGTTTCTAATAACCTTGAGAGTTTGTTTTAGCTTTTTGAAATGTCCTTATTTGACTATGATAAAGAGCACAATCCTTAAATTTGGAGATTTTATTGTTGTTGTTTCGTCTATATTACTGGCAAAATATATTTAAAATGAAAACAGATTTTATTCGTAACGATTTTTATATTTAAGTAGCTTTTGTTCATACATTATTGGTAAGAAGTAGATTAAATCTGTAATTTTTATTTTAATTATAATAAATTCAAGTTTGAGTTTGTAATAACAGTAAATAGGATAATGACGCTTTCTTTTTATAATTATAGACAATCAGATCTACTAAAAGTCTCAATAAATATTCCTACTCTCACAAAATTGAAATAAACAGCTATTCAAGTTCTTTTCAAAGCATATTAAGTCACTACAATTTTAAAGTACAGGTATACATATTAATGTTATATGTCCCCGAAATAAGTGCTAAAAAATATTTTTTTAGTGTCCACATGTTTTTCTCAGATTTCGGGACGTACCGTTAATTTGCTCCCAAGATGCTGATTAGAAATATGGTCGCCTTAGTCATAGGCATATATTTCCAGCTACAAAAATGTTTCTAACAGGATAAGCATTTCTCTCGTGGTATTTTAAAATTTAGAAATTCAGTTTTACGAAAATGATAAAATCTAAATTTTTCTTAATCGTTTTCTTAATTTTCTTAAAAACCGTAAGAAAATTTCCACTTCTCTGTTACAAAAATTAGTTAAGATATTTTAATACAAAATTGTGAAATTTTAAAGAATTTTTCTCCTTCTTTGGGGATAGGTTATTAGATTAATTACAGTAATTGGGTGTTAGAATTAGGTCGCAATATTCCTTTTACAGCAAAAAAAAGGGGGGATTAATAGCTTATTTTGTTGTAAAGCGCAGTAATTCGGTGTTAAAATTAGGTTGCAATATTCCTTTTACAGCAAAAAAAAAGGGGGATTAATAGCTTATTTTGTTGTAAAGCGCAGGAATTCGGTGTTAAAATTAGGTTGCAATATTCCTTTTACAGCAAAAAAAAGGGGGGATTAATAGCTTATTTTGTTGTAAAGCACAGTAATTCGGTGTTAAAATTAGGTTGCAATATTCCTTTTACAGCAAAAAAAGGGGGATTAATAACTTATTTTGCTGTAAAGCACAGTGTGTTACGGAATACACTGGCCTTTATTGTGGATACATCCCTTTTTATAATCAGGGAATCTTCCCCCCTTTTCCCAGTAAAAGGAATGTAGGAATTTAATTTCAACCACTTATTATGGCAATTAATCTTTCAAGTGATCTCCGCAGGAAAAGAAAAAGTGATTTTTACATTTTCGCAAATTTTGAATTTAAATATCTCGACCAATTTTTGTCGTAGAGAAGAACAACTTTTTGTGTTACGATTTTTAGTACGAGTTTAAAATTTTACTAAATATAATCACGGAAAATGGATGAAAATATAATAATTTAGATTTTTTTTAGTATTGGCAAAATTGAATTTTCAAATTTCAAAAATTTCAAAAAAGGAATGCTCACAAAATTCGAAATATTCTTGCAACTGGAAATATTTGTCTAAGGCCAACGGTTGAGGAAATAAAAGCCATTCAATTACCCAGTTTAATTTGAAGATAAAATATTAACTAATTTTACCCTATATCACCCTGTTGAAGATCTGCAACAAACCAAAATATCAATTTTAATTTGTCCTATAATCCAACCTAAAGACATAGCCCAAAGAAAAATTCCAGAAGTTAATATTTCTAGGAATCGGCGATAAATTTAAAATAGTAAATTAATCTGTAAATTAATTTTTCTGCATTTAGAAAAGTATAGGAATGAGGATATATAAACTTAATATATGAGAGTTTGTCACAGGATAAGACATAAGTCAGATTGTACTACTCCTGCACCAAGGTAAAAAATCGTGGAACTGCACCATTTTTGAAAGATAATAATCACATGGTTCTTCAGTAAAACTATTTTTTTACAACATTAATGCTAAAAAACAAATTCAGATGTTTATATAATAACCAATTGAATGATAAACGTTTAACATTCAACAGCAGTTTATTAAAAGGAAAATTTTCTCGGAAGAAAGATTCTTTCTCATCACTAGCATAATTTGATTGGAAGGATTGGCAAGTAAAGTATTTATTTTCATCGAACCTTACAGGTTAACTCTTACAGTTTCACTCAATGTTTATGTTACAAATGTATATGAATAAGAACCCTGATAGCATGTAAGCTTGTACAAAGGCTGTCACTCCCATCTCAGAAGATAGCATTTTTAATGTTTACATTTTAATATTGTTGTAACGTTTATGCAACATTGGAAATAAAACCTGATATCGTATAAACTTACGTTCATGCTTTTCTTTCATTGACAAGATTAACATTCTAAAATTGTGACAAGATTTTTACAATATTAAGCAAACAAGCCTTTTTCTTGACAATGTTGTGAAAAGGTTAAAACAATCCTTTTCAGAAAAAAATTTTGTTAAACTTTTCACTGTAATTGATACTAAAACTGAAGAAATTACTTCTCATAAGTACTTTGATTTTTTATTACCTTAATCATTTCTTATTGCTGATTAATTTTATCAGCAAATCATACATTATTTTTAAATGTATTAGTTCTACATCCTTCACATTTACTTTATCAACATTTGACTCTAAATGATAGTTGGAAGTGTCTACCCTTTTTACCTCGGACCAACATTTTTTTAACTATGAAGTATCTATAAATCTAGCAGCTGATCTTAATTTAAGCCTCTCACTGAAAAAAAAAAAAGTTAAGAGAAAAAAAGCAGTTGGTTTATAGAAGTTTATAGAAGCATTCGTTGCGAACACGACAGAATTAAACGATTTTATATGTGGGAGGAGGGGGAATTATGCTATTTTAATAAATATGAATAAATATTTGGCAAGTTGAATGAGGTAGTGCTTTTTCCCAAAACCAAACGGCAAAAAATTACACTCTACATATGTATAAAAACAAATTCATAAACAAAATATGAACAGGGAGACATTAGTAGGATTTGTAAAAAGTTTTAATTTCTTAATTTACTAACTGCATTTTTACTTGAATTAGCCATTAAATTATGCAAAATTCTATTCATTAAAATCATTAATATCTTTAATAAGTGATTTAAAATAATTTTTTATTCTTGCACAATACAATCACAATTAATATTCAAAAAATGTGCTATTATATTTCAAATAATGAATATAATTTTAACAAGAATCTTCTAAATATTAACGAAAGTTTTACTTAATGAGATTCATCACAAATTTCGGCAGCACTCAAATTTGTTTCGGGCCAAAACTATCGCGCTGAATGGTCCTATCCCGGACGATAAAGCAAAGAGGAATCTCCAAGTCGAATTCTGTATTGATTTTTCATGAATTTCATCGAAGAAAAACACTATAGAGCTATAAATTACTTTGCTTTTTTTTACCGCCATTTGGAATCCCATGTTTTAGACTTTTTATAGCGCAAAAAGCAACCTTAAATATTTTTAGAAAGAACACTAACTAATTCATTATAAGTTTAAAAAAAAAGAGCAAAATACTCTCTATATTAATAGTGCTTCGGATGAAAATCTGTGTAAGTGAATTCTTTTATAAGGCAATGTTTTTGTTTCTACTAATATGAATACATTTGGTTTTTTTTTTCAACATATGCATCGAATTGGAGTCATTCACACCAATAGAAACGCCAATAAACAAGCTTTTGTTAGAAAATTACATAAATAAGCATTGCGAATGAGGATAGAGTAAAAAATTTTGGATGATTAATCCACTTTCTGCTGGGAAATCTGGAAGCAGATTCATTCTTTTAATTCACTAAATATTTTTACTTTTTTTACGGTATCGTGGGAGGAGAGGGAGGAAGAGAAAGAGAGATATCGCGAACTCTTTTAGTAAGGAAAGTTTGTCGGAATAAACTATTATATTGTGAGAACTGAGGTAGCTCAGTCAGCAAAGGCAACAATGTTGTGGGAAAACCCCCGGCATACTAACTGCGAACTAACTAAAACCATAACTAACGAACTTTAGTCGATGTCGGTGCCGCTAGTGTAAACAGACCAGATGAACGCTCGCTAACTATTCTTTTTACTTGTACATAGTTTTTTCGCGTTTCTGTAATTCCTTTTAAATGTATCCGGTATTGTAATAAATTTTATTTCTTTTACTCAAATGTATTCGAGCATTTAATGCCAAAGACGGAATTCTCAAGGTGCTTATCAAAGAACAAAACAGTCCGGACCGGGACAAATTGGCGAGAAGCAGTACCATCGGAAATTTGAAGGTAATGCCCCCTTCGCTTTACCTATTATTGATTTATTTGTTTTGTATTTTCTTGTGGTTTTTTGACAAATGTCTTAACTGGAGGGTTGCGAGTTCAAGGCGCTAGCCGGTCTTATTCATTAAAGGCTATTGGGGCGCATAAAATGAGTTCATGCTCACAAAGTCCAAGTTTCTAAAGGATATCTATCCAAACTGTAGGTTTTCCTGATGCAAACGTGCTTCACAAGAACACTCTGCAAATGTGGCATGATCGAGCTGGGCACATAAATTTGAATACACTCCGTGAATTGTATTCTGTCTTACACCATGCTGTATCGCTCATAACTTGTCTTGCCTTAATAAAAACTTTTCTTTTACTTCGATCCATAGCTTGATTTTATCAGGTTATGGGCCCAGGGTATCGCGCTTAATTGAAAATATCGTATACGTAGATCGTTCAAATAGAAAATTTACTTAAACGTGTTTGCTAAACCTAAAAGCATCTTTTACTATGAGGCCTAAAGTGATTGAACTCTAAGCAGCAAGATGACTACATCCTACTCCAATTATACCCAGTGCAGTGCCGGCTAACTTCGAAAAACTTCGTAGACGAGAAAACTTCAGGAAATGGCAGTTCACTATACGATATCATCTTGAAGATTGAAATTTATACAACGTGTGTACTCAAGAAAATGCAGATGCTTCGGATGATCGGTAAGCAATATTTGCAATCGTCAGTAGCGTGGCGAGCAACGTCATTAAAAAACTTTTGAACTGTGGTACCGCTAAATCTATGTGGGATAGTCTCTCAAGCCTCTATGAAGATAATAATCCCAATATAGTACCATTGGAATTAAAATGAAAACTGTCCTTCCTGAATATCCTGATCAAGCTGTTGCTGCAAATATTTTGACCAATTTGCCTGCATACTTTCGTCCATTAACAATAGCTCTGGAAAACAGTGTTGAAAAATTAACCACTGATTTACTATGTGAGAAATTACTCTCAGAATATGCAAAAATGGGAAACTAAGGGCAAAATGCTTACGCAATAAGGGCAAGCAGCCAGGAATCAAAATTTCATCGCAAATGCAGCGCCTGTGAAAAAATTGTCCATAAAGCAAAACTTTGCAGAACTAAGAAAAACAAACCGAATTTTACAAATAGCAGGGATGCCAGACCTGAAAACAGAAGGAAGAGCATAATCCCAAAATTAAAGAAGCTTGGAGTATGAGTACAGAATCTGAAGCTTCCATTACTGATGAACCATGGACTCTGGATCAGATAGACACATGACGTCACACAAAGAATGGTTTTCAAATTTTGTAAAATTAGCTCCATGACCTAAATAGACTGGCTGAACCATCATACATAGAACGGGTGAAGAGAGTGTAACATTACATATAAGAAGAAATAACACTAGTGTGGAAATGACTTTGAACAATGTTTTATATGTTCCAAAACTAACTGCTAATTTAATTTCTGTCAAGTATCTTGCTGAAAAATTAAATATCTTAACTGTGTTTGATGCTAACAACTGCAAATTAGTTGACAAGCAGACCAAGAAAATTCTTGCTACAGGCACTTCAAAGAGTAATAATCTGTATTATTTAGATACCATTGAAAGTACAACCTTGGTAACTACAAAGGTTGAATCAATTAATATAGGCGTAAAAGACTTGCCCATCTGAGTTATCCTAGAACTCAAAGACTAAAATCCATGGTATCAATTTTTCTGATGATCCCGGCAACTGTATACCGTGCATTAAGGGGAAAAATTCTCCGCCATCCACTTCCAAATCAAAAAGTTAAGAAAGCTAAAAATATTCTTGAATAAGTCCATTCAGACTTAAGGGAACAATAGAAATTCCTAGTTATGGTGGTGCAAGGTATTTTTTTTAACACTGACAGATGATAGAAGTAGAATGACTTTTGTCACTTTCCTGAAGACAAAGGATGAAGTGTACAATAAATTCATAGAATTTAAAATATATGCTGAAAGACAAACTAGGGAGAAGTTGAAGGGTATTCGGACTGATAGAGGGACTGAATTTACAAATTCTCAAATGAAACAGTTATTCCAAAAAGAAGGCAGTGCACCCCAAAATACTATTGCATACACTCCCGAACAAAATGAAGTTACTGAAAGATGCAATCGAACACTTGTAGAAAGAGCACGTGCATATTAACTGATTGGTTTGGTTTTGGAGCTCTACGGTCTACTTTTTGCAACACGAGGGCTGACGAGACCGGGACCTACTGCTTAAAGCCGATTCCGAACGGCTACGAACATCCATGCCATAGAGGGGTTCGAACCCACGAACTCCGGTTCCGAAGGCTAGTACCCTAACCATTCGACCATCGTTCGGCACCATGTTAACTGTAGCTAACTTGTACCAACGACTTTGGACAGAAGCTGTAAGTACTGCAACTTACTGTAAAAACATAAACTACTGTAGAAACAGTTGCTGTGAATGGCAAAACTCCATTTGAAACATGGACAGGTGAAAAGGGGGATCTACAACACATGAGAAAGTTTGGATGTAAAGCTTTTTGTCATATTCCCAAATCTCAGCGTAAGAAATGGGATAACAAAGCCAAAGAGATGATTTTTGTGTGCTATAGCCAAGACAGTAAAGGTTATTGGCTTATGAATTCTACTACATTTAAGATTACTGAAGCCAGAGATGTTATCTTTCTGGAACATTAAAAATGTACCTTCTCACAGCACTCAGACACGGTGTCGAATTTAAAATTCTGTGAAGATGAGTTAATTTTCCCCATATATCAAAAAATCCAGATTAATATTTCTAAATATCCAGTACCTCACAATGATGATAAGACTTCGGAAACCAGAAGTGAAGCTCCTGTAAGAAGATCTGGCTGTGAATCAAAAATGCCAACTTACCTTCAATATTATGATGCATCTTCAGGTCAACACCACTACCATATATCTACAATCTTAAATGGCACCATGAAAAATATAACAGATATTCCAGTTTCCTTCAATAATGCTCTAAACCATGCTATGAGATGGAAAGGGGTCATTTCTGAAGAACTTGAAGCACATAAGATAAATCACACATGGGAGATTGTACCGCTTCCTTCTCGCCTTAAACCCATAAAAAGCAAATAGGTCTTCAAAATCAAACATAACGCTGATGGAACTCCTTAGCGTTACAAGGCTAGACAAATGCTGTTCTCAGAAAGCTGTGATTGACTACAAAGAGACATTTTCCCCAGTTGTTAGTCTTATCTACAAAGACATTTTCCCCAGTTTAAGAAGCATTGCGAGTTCTACTAGCAATGTCCCTTTATGACTGGAATATTGACCATCTTGATGCTGTAGTTACATTCTTACAAGTAACTATTACAGAAGATATTTATATGGAACCACAAGAAGGTTTGGAGATATCACAAAAAAAAGGGGGGAAGTGAAAAGCTTGTTTGTAGACTCTATAAAGGAATATATGGATTAAAACAATCAGACAGAACCTGGTACACTAAGCTGGATGATAACCTTATAGAACTGGGATTAATATGTGCTGATTTTGACTGTTGTGTTTACTACAAAATAGAAGGTAAGCTATCTATGTTGATGATTATTAATCTTCTCAAATTGTTATAAATATAAATCATGGATAAAAGAAGAGTTGTTTCAATGACTCGAAAATAAGGACCTTGGGGAATTAAAATATTGCCTAAGAATTGAAAGTCAAAGAAATAGAGAAAAGGGAATAATGGCACTAAATCAGCCAACATATATTCAATACATCCTAAAATTTTCCATGCATGATTCAAAACCAGTATCAACACCAACAGACGTCAATCAGATATTGTCTAAATCATGTAATGTTGATGAAAAGTTAATACCTATATACCAGTCAGCAGTTGGAAGTTTACTTTATGCTGCAAAAGGAACTCGTCCTGGCATTGCTCCTTTTTTTTTCTAAATCTTTCTTTTGATGAGTGCATTCTGTTATCTACTGATATTCCTATTTGAAATCATATTATTAGTTCAATTGTTTCAAGATGGTAATAAATACAATAAATATAGAATTTATTGAATTCTTTTACCCACTAAGGAAAAAGATATAAAATCAGAAGTAGAAGTAGAAGAGAAATTTGACGAACAATATTAATCGTAATCATATTAATCGTAATCGTATTATCGTTAAAGTTGCATGACATGGATCCGATAAAATTGTACAGTATACAATTCTATCGAAAGGTGGCTGCGTTATGCATGGCGTAATTGCTTATGTTGAAGTTGTTTTATGTCAGTAATAACCTGTGATATTTTGTGTGTGTCCTTTCGTATGCAACTAACAGTTTAAGAAGTTTGGAAAATGGATATATAGCAGTTTTGTCATCTTATATTTGCTTTTAAATCTGATTTTTATTCTGGACCTTTAATTGAGCATTGATCATCAACAAAAATTTCAATATGACGAATTCATTTTCTAAAGTGGTTAATAAAATTTCTGAAAAGACTTCTCTTCCACCTGAAAAAGTTAGTTTGTGCATGGTTAGCGCTGTTTGTTTGTTATATGCGACTAGAGTGGGGTTTCCCATGCTTTCCAAAGCGATCAAAAGTTTGAAAAACAGAGCTACAGAAGCACAGCACCAGATTTCATCCACAAGTCCTCAAAAATATGCTAATAGTTCCACTGGAGTAAATGATTGTGATCAGTTAGAAGAAACAAGCAAAAAATTGGAAACCGAAACTAAAAGCGGAAAACGTTCCAGTGGAGGTATATATGATTTAAAAAATTTCCCAGCTTTCAATAAAACATTTCTGCAGCAACTAGGAAAGTTAATCAAAGTTATGATTCCAAGTGTTTATAGCATCGAAGCTGGTTTGTTGATGCTTCATACATTGTCCTTAATTATGAGAACGTTTTTATCAATTTATGTAGCTAAATTAGAAGGCTGTGTTGTAAAATTTATTGTCCGGAAAGATATTCGTATGTTTACTGTTCAGTTATCAAAGTGGTTGTTAATAGCACTTCCGGCAACTTTTCTTAACAGTTTAATAAGGTTCTTAGAGAGTCAACTTGCACTTGCATTCCGTACACGTCTAGTCCGGTATGCTTATTCGTTATACTTTAAAAATCAGACATATTATCGTGTCAGTAATTTAGATGGTAGGTTAGAAAATGCTGATCACTGCTTAACAGAAGACATCACCTCCTTCACTCAGTCAATTGCTCATTTGTACTCTCATATTACAAAACCTTTGCTTGATCTTATTATTATCAACTTTACGTTATTTAAGATGGCAAGCAACATGGGATCTTATGGAATGTCTGGGCAAGTATTTGCTGCAGCTGTTGTTACAGTTACAGCTCATATATTAAGAAAAGTCACACCTAAGTTTGGTAAACTTGTATCAGAAGAAGCTAAACGCAAGGGATACCTGAGATTTATTCATTCTCGTCTTATTACAAATGCTGAAGAAATTGCTTTCTATGGTGGTCATAAAGTAAGTCTTATAATACTGAACTTATTTTTATCCTTTTAAATCGATTGATCTATATCTTTTATTTTACTTTTGCTCGTACCTTACTTTAATGATAAGAGTTCATTCTTGTCAACTCTAAACTTGCCACTCTTTTCAAATTAAAATATTTTATAAAAATCTTAATTTAAGTTTTTAAGTTAATGTTAGCTTCAGGCTAATTTCAAATTTTATTCAAATCTATTCTATTTTGATTTATCAAATTGTACAGTTCATTGGTAGTATTATATTTTTAAAAGCATGAAAAGTTTTTCCTTTTTTAAAATATAGTTATAGAAACGTAAAACTGGTTATGTGATGAAGTAGTATAATCGTGTATCTTCTAAATCTTTTACTTCTACAATCTTTGTTTACTAATATGTATACTTTAAACCTACATAATCTAAGAAACAAATTAAAACTATTTTCTATAGTTTTCAAGTTTTATGGGAATGTCTCTTTAGATTGTAAAATGGTAAAATATGTTTACTGAATAAAATAAGGGATTTAAGTATTAGTACCACTTTTTAATTCAGGTATATAAAAGAAACCTATTACTTTCAGTTAAATTATCTTGAGTTCTTCATAACACCCCATAAAATATATTAGAATTTTTAATTCTGTTTTAAACATAATAGTATATTTTTTTATTAAAGCATAGAAAGTATGTATGAAAATATTTCTCTATTTATAACACAAAAACTTTTAGAGTAGAAATGAAGTAAAAAGACTTTTATTCAACAATTTCATTTTTTATCTAGGTTGAACTGTCATTGCTTCAAAGAAGCTATAAAGCCCTTGCTTGGCAAATGAATGAAATCTACAACAAAAAATTGTGGTATGTCATGCTAGAACAATTTCTTATGAAATATACATGGAGTGCTGCTGGAATGATTATTATTTCTTTGCCAATAATGACTGGTTACACCATAACTGAAGCAAGTAAGTATGTTCTCTAATCTGAATTATATCACCTTCAACTTTGTTATTAAAATAATTTGTATTTTTTCATTCATGAGTTTCAGCTTTATTTGATGTTTTTAATAACTGTGACTATTTATTATTAAATATTTTGTTAATTGTATTTTAGATGATGACTACAGTGATGATGGTGTTAGCACTCGAACTCAGTATATGACAACAGCAAAGAACATTCTGATTGCTGGTGGAGATGCTACTGAAAGGCTAATGTCTTCATACAAAGAAGTAATTTTTTTCATCTAAAAAATTTCCTATGGTTCAGGAATTTTTTTATATTTATTGCTTTGAAAAATCTTTCAAAACTGCAGAGTGTAGGACAGAAGCCATGTTTGATTGGCAGTTTAGTAAACAATATGCTTGTAACCTATGAAAAATGGTGGCAGATTTGAAAAATTACTATAGCACATATATAGTTAATGTTTAAATAGAAATATAGTCAAAGTCGACTAAAGAAACATTAAAAATTTCCATAAGTGCAATTAATAAAAAATAACATGGAAGAACTAGTGTATATTTTATTTGATTAAATAGTAATTGAATGAACAAATAAATGCTAAAAGTCCCAGTCATTACTTTAATTAATAAAAATAAGCATAAAAAAATCTAAATAGAAATAACGTTAAAAACAAACTTTTAATTTTTAATTTATAAAACACCTTGGTTATAACTAATAACAGTAAATATATTTAGCTCTAATAACATCAAAATGTATTTAGCAGGAAAAATAAAGTGAGAAGCAGCACTTTCCTGTAATATTTGTTTTTATGTGAGTAAATCTAATTGCATATAAAAAAAAATAGAAAGTATCAAGATTTTTATTATTTCTACATTAGATGTACATGGCCAAATAAGAATCAAATTCATCCTAGACCTTCCAAGTACTGTTCAATCTACATTTTATAGCAATCTGCTAAATTTCCACTGAATTTGTAGACATCCTTTCAATATTTAGTTATTAGCAATATAAATTATAATATTTAACATTTTTGTTATTCAATCTACACCCATAGCATCAATAAAATTTTTAAAAAATCTGATTTCCAGTCCACCAAACATTTATTTTCCATTCATTCTTAAGATCTTATTCTTCCTGTATTAAATTATCTTTTTCCAAATTTACTCTTCCAGTCACATATTTCCTTCAAATCCTGATATTCTCTTACAAGTATACTTCATCATACACCTTTCAATAAAATGTTTTGTAATCTACAGCAGTATATGAAATCACTTTCAAATTCATCATAATATATTTGCTGATCTACTCTGATCCAGTGGATTTACTTTATGCTGAAGTAAATATCAGATGGATTACCAGAGTTGGCATATCATTGCTCATATTGCCAGGCGGGGATCGCAACTGTCCTAGACACTGCAGTTCAGTAAAAAATTGTATTAATCTGTAAATTTACTTGCTGTTTCACTAAAGTAAGATTTCTGTCTTATCCTTGAAATAATTTTATTTATTTTAATTTTCATAAATCATTGTTGATTCGAATAAATGTACTAAACTTGCCTAAATTATTTTTAGAAGCCATCTAATTGGCTGAAACTTTGTTCAGTCTCATTATAATTTATACTCAGTCTTTCAAAAAGCTATTGTAAAATGTACATAAGCTGTTTATTTAGTTTGTAAGCTAGATAAAGATTAATATTAGATATTATTCTTTAAGCTTGTTAATAATAATGATACAATTACATTTTCTGAATGATTGATTTGTTTCTACATTTTCTTCCTGTCTTCATTTTTATTTATTCTCAGGCTGATTTACATTTAGTCTATTTATCAATAAGTTTGTTTCTAAAAGTTGCTGTAAAAAATTATTGTTCATTATTAATTAATTTCAAACTATTAATATTTCAGTAAGAACTTTTATGCTGTTAAATTTGTGAGTAAAAAATCTTTCAAGTTGAAAAATACAATGGTTAAATCAGTGACAAATCTTATTTATAATTTAACTTATTTTTTTTTAACTCTAGATTACTGAATTAGCTGGATATACTGCCCGCGTATCAAGAATGCTTAATGTTTTTGAAGATGTGAGTGACGGTAAATATCAGCGTACTCTTACAGAAAGTTCTTCATCATTGAGGAAAGCTACAGATATAAAAGAGCTGAAATTCAAAGATGGCATGCCTCAAGTTCTTGGTAAATCAATTTTCACTATATACTTATTTTAAAAAACTTTTATGTATTATTTATCATTGCATTAGATTACTTAATATATTATAATTGTTAAACTTTTATTTTTCTTCCAATCTTATGTGTAATTTTTATTCTAAACTATTTGCACTTAGTCAAAATGTCAATAGTTTTTATACTTAAAGATTTAAACCAAGATGCATGTTTACTAGATAGGTTGCCAGAAAGAAATTTTCTCCAATCTGGAGAATGAAAATAAAAATCATTAATTATGTGGATGTTGAAAAATTTCAAAAGAAATATGTCACATTCACCAAGTTTATATTTATTCAACAAAGAAAAAAGTTACTATATCAGATATATGAAGATTAAAATGTACATTTCTGGTTATTACTGCATGAATATAACATTTCCCTTTTTTCAGATTTTAATACAAACTTTAATCATAATATATTGAAATTTAGTTTGGTGTATAATTTTGCTATCACCAAATTAACTCTCTCTCTATTCTGTTGATCTGTTCACAGATCTAATGTATCAGAAAACATTTGTTTAACAAATCACTGTATATAAATCAACAAGCCTGATGATGTTAACATTTGTTTAACAAATGTATTACTTATTAGAAATGCTAATATCTTTGGAATAATTTTTAATAATTTAGGGAGTATGTAATTTTCAGATATTTTTACCTTCAACTGATGTAACCTATAATTACTGCATTTCTCCTTCTTTAAAGTTGTCTTTAAGAAAGTAATCTCATCAAATAAAGTATCCTTAACAATATTTTCTGCTTTTGCTGCCTTGTTGGCAGCAGATATCTGCAAAGTAAGCCACAATTGTTTCTGAAAAGTTGAGTTTTTAACAGTTGCTGTCAGAAAACCATTAGTGATGTGGTAAAGGAAATTTAGATAGATCCAGTTTAATTTCATTATTTGAAGAAATATGTAATGATTAACAGGCTATTACTGTATAATAATAGGCTAATTTATTCCACTGTTTATTAAATTTGTCCACCAAACTTTTAATTAAGGTAAAAGAAGTTTTATTTATTTTCAACTAGCTGGAAATATTAACTATTTTGCAAAAAGATTTTGCTGGAGCATTATACAGGGTGTCTTGGAAATATGTAAATTCAGTAAGGGTGCAAATAATTTTAAAATGTTTGAGGATTGTTGTACAAAGTAGTTATTTTCTATTTTATTATTGCAGTGTTACAGGAGTCAATATCTATTGTTATAATTTGTATTTTTACTTTTCTGCTGTAACTGTCTTTTAGTTCTTGGAATTACATTCTGTTTAAAAGAAGATCCTTATCTTTCATTAAATTGCTTATGTAAGACACAATTTTATGTATCATTACTTGTTTGACTCTGAAATATTTCAGGTCATGTTGTTGAGAAAAATGGCATCATCAAATTAGAAGGAGTTCCTATTATTACTCCAAACTGTGATGTTGTTGTTCCTAGCTTATCATTTTTGGTAAGTTTTAATTTATTGTTTTAAAATTGTGTTACTGGCAAAATTAGAGATTTTAATAGTAAAATCCTTCAGAACTTTTCTGATTTCTTATGTTGCATGATTTTTAAAACTTCATAATCATTTAAAAATTTTTGTTTCAAACATCTCTCGCAAAATTTTAAAACATTTACATTAATAAAGGATAATTTTTATAAGTAGGGATGATGATGTTTTAATAAAGATATATCAAATTCGGTATAAAATACCTAGTCCAAGTTTGTGTTATAATTTGATGCAAGTATTGCTAGGATGGTCAAACTTTTAACTGTATTATCCATTGAATTAATTTTAGTTGCTTATTTTTGGTATATTTTGATATATCATGAAATTGACCTTTAATTTCTATTTCAGATGACCACAGATATGCACTTATTAATAACTGGCCCAAATGGTTGTGGCAAAAGTTCTCTATTTAGGATCCTAAGAGGATTATGGCCAGTTTATATGGGTTATTTAGAACGACCTCCTGACAATCAAATGTTTTATATTCCCCAAAGGTATCACAATATTTTAATTCTCTTACATTTCTGTATTTTTAGTATAACATGTATGAAACCTGTTACGCTTCATATTTTGATTATAGCCTGAAGGAAATAATATAACTTCTAACACTTTTTGTTCCCGATTTAACTAATTAATCTTTTTTGTATGTATGTGTGTGTATCTTATTAGTCTCGTGTAATAAGTATTATACCTAAAAGTGTGTGTTTAAACATATAACATCTTGTTATAATTTCTAAAGACAATGCTATAAATTGTGTTTCTTTTAATTAGACACTTATGGTCAAGTTAATATTGATTGTTTAGGGATTAAAAGAGTACAGATTTCCTGTAAAAATGAAAAAAAGCAATTAAAAACTAGTGGATGATGTATATTTTATTCACAATATATAAAATAATCCCCAACTGCCTTGTCAATCTCAATGAAATAAATGAGAGCTTCTTTCCTCCTTTGTAGTGTAAATATCAGAAAAAGTTAAGAGATTTTGACTTGTTGACAGTGTAAACGTAATTATCCAATACAATGGTCTTTTGAATTACCTGATACCAAATCCAGAAAGTTCTTTTTATTGATATTTCAACAAATCTGTTAAAAGATTTATTTCCTAGTCCATGTTTAAATAATCCTAGTCTATGTTTAAATAATTTCTTTATTTTTTGTTTCATTAAATGTTAGTTATATGATATGAGTACCTTAAGAAGAGATTCTACACAGAATTAATAAAATTTCTGTTTTCTGCATTAATGAAGAATTGTTTTTTACTAGTATGTTTTCTATGCTTAAGCAATATGAGCTCATTTGCTTCCTACTAGATTTTTTCATTTTTTAAATATTATTAGACTACTACTATAGATTTTTACTATTTTAGGCCATATATGTCAGTTGGAACACTTAGAGATCAAGTTATCTACCCTCAGACTCTGGAAGAAATGAGAGCTGATGGAATTACAGATGATGATCTGTTTAAAGTTTTAAGTCAAGTTCATCTCCAACACATTGTTATAAGAGAAGGAGGTTAGTTAAAAAGAGTATATGGGTCATGTTCGCTACATCCTTTAAAGTGATGCAAATGATGAGTTAAAATTTTTCAATGTTTTGTAATCTCTTTAGTTTTTTCTTTTACATCTTTTATTGTCATTTTTATCAACTACTTAACAATAAGCCTGTAAAAATAATCTAAAATATTTGCACAGTATCCAAAAAGTAATGAATAAAGTAAATAAGAAAAAATTAGTTTTTATTTTTAATGAATATATTATGCTGAAAATTGGTTAAACAAATATATAAAAATTTTGTTGTTTAGAAGACTTTTGATGAAGCAGGCTAAGTGGTTTACTAATCAGTACTCCTTGCTTGCCCCATTCATTACAGACTTTTATATCTCATGTTTCTTCATTGGAAACTGTGCTTTTTTTTTCTGAAAAGTTTAGGCATTATAAAATAAGGTTGAATCAAATTCAGTATTCTATGATGCTAAACTATTTTAAACAAAAGTTATACTAATCAGATTATTGTAAGAAAAGTACAAAAACGTAAATAACAGCATGCATAAAATGCATAATTTAAATATTATAGATGTAGATTATGGTGAATTAATACAGAAAAGTAAACCAATATATAATAATAAATTATATATATATATATATATATATATATAATTTTATAAGTATAAATATAAAATTGCGAATCGCTTAACTTTAACTGATCTAACTTGACCCCATCTTAACTATGACATGTAAAGAAAAATCAATACATAATTTAAAAAATGGTAAAATTCATCATTACATAACACTCAAACCTAAATGGACTAAGTTACTTAGATTGGATGGGAAAAAACTGAGCCATTTGACAGAAACAGCTGGAAAATGTGGTAAGTAGACAGAATACATCTTTTGCACAGAAAGCTTTGGGAAATGGGTTGGAAGAATTTCAAGTTATGGACACTCCTTTAATTACGATATTTTGGCTGGGAAAATAGATTTGAAGGAAATAGAATGGAGAAGAGGAGAATTTTTATGAGATATTAAAGTGAAATAATTTAGATATATGGGTGACTGTGTGATATTTCAAATATCTGGATGTCTGAACCATATTCTCTGATTTTAATTCTTATTTTGACAGAGTTTTTTAAACAGTTTCTATCATTTTATAATTCTGTAAGAATTCACAGTAACCTTTCCAATAATACAAAAACATTGACTTGCATATTTTAAATGTACTCTTTAAACAATCTCAGAACAGCTTCCAGAATATTAGCTACATGTGGCTGTCTTTTTCAGCAATTTTGTTCTCCCATTGAAGTTTAGTAAAGAAATATTTCCCATGTATTCACAGAGCTAGCTCTTATATGATCTTGGAATTATACTCATAACTGCTTTCTTGTATGTAAAAATATTCATGTAAAAAAAAAGCTATAATAAAGTCATATTTTCATTGACTTTTAATATACTAAAGATTTAATAATAAAAATACTATTCCACTCCAGAAGAAGATATGGTACAAACCATGCAAGTGTCATAGGCAGTTAAAGATTTTAAAATGCTGAATCAAAATATTTATTAATATGTTTAGAAGGATTAAATATATATTTAATCTTTACATTCTTTAATTGTCAATATTTAACATATATTTGCTCAGTGACTTCAACTTTTGCTTTTTTATTGGTATAAAAGATCATAACTTTATTGCATAACCTTGATTTAAAAGTAAACAATTACAAATTTGCTTAACAATAGACTTGACAATATTAGAAATTGTGTCTTGGCTTATTACTTAATGTTAATTGGCACTATAGTAGTAAAATATGCAAAAATATTTTTGTGGTGATATGAAAGAACAAATACTACCTTATTAATTTTATCTTATTTGACTTTCTCATCTAAAAGTAAATTTTTGTGCAAAAATTAATCATTCTCTATTTATTACAAAGAGTATTTTTAAAAGTTTTTTAACCAAATTTTATAATTAGCTTTTAAGTACAGTATTTTTTTCATTCCTTTCAATTTGCTGTTTAAAGTATCTGTTTACCTCTTTCAGATAATTTATTGATAATTTTTTAATCACTGAAATTGTTGTAAGCCTTTTTAGCTGTGTAGTAATTTATCTATTGCTTTATGACTAGAAAATTATTAAAAGAGAAAACATTTCTATTATTTTAAACTATATAAACTACCATATGTTTGTTCAGAAGTGCTTTACCAATGTATCCACTTAAATGTGCTATGGTATTTTATCCAAAATTTATACCCAGAAATTTAATCTAATATAGAATAAAACTAATTTCAGGTTGGAATGCAAAGAGTGACTGGAAAGATGTTTTGTCAGGTGGTGAAAAGCAGCGTATGGGAATGGCCAGATTGTTTTATCATAAGTAAGCAAAAATTTATTTTATAGCATGGCTTTTGTAAATATGTTTTTCAATTAAAACATTTTTAAATGCTTGGTTTATCAGTATGTTAAAATTTTACAATGATTTTCCTGTCAGAAATGGGTTTATTTAAAAATGTTTTAAATTAACTATTTTGTTTTATATTAATTAATCTTTAAAGTTCCTTAAGTATTTTCTCCACAAAATGCTTTCTTAGTATTGAATTTGAATATTGAATTAAATTTGAAATTCTTATTTAAAACCAATTAAGACTTAAAGTACCATATATTGTACTCATTTTAAGATTTGGTTAAGCAATAATTTTTATGGAACAGATATGTTGTAGACCCTCTTGTCATATTTTTACTGTTAACACTGAAATATTGATTTCCTTGTATAGAAATGAAATCAAATGTATGCACTTAAGAAATATTACATCTGCCTGACCATTCTTGTGAACTGTTACCAAAAAATAACAGGTCACAAGGATGGTCAAGTTTGTAACACCAGGGTTAAAATCTTGGCAAAATAGAAGTCTGGCAAAATCTTAAAAGTTTCAACAGAGGTGGTTTACAGATATCTATTTTACATCTGTAAACTCATAAAGTTAAAATCATGCAGTTTACTGTAATTAAGACACAAGTACTTTGTATAATTTGCATTATGTAATTAATATGTAAAAATAAAATTAATCATTATATAAATAAAACAAAATCAATCAATATATAAATAAAAATAAAATCGATTTTAAATTATAAGTTAAAAAGAGCTTTGTCACTTAAAAGACTGTCTTGGTTTCTTTTTGCCACATTCAGAGAGATTAATGTTAGAAGAATGAAAAAGCTTTATCTTTCATCTCTGCAAAATATCTTAGGATCAGTTTCATTGATTAACATTTTTCACTATTTAGAAATATAGGGTAAAAAATGTTAATCAGTTAAGTATAATAGCATTGAAATATGATTATCTAGTACATAATTATTCTCAAACTAACTATAGATAAAATACCTGATATAAGAGTAATGCGTAAATAAAAGTAGAAACAAATAGGTTTAATTCTAGAAAAGATGATAATGCTGTATACATATAGGTATAAATAATCAGGTTTAAACATAAGGTATTATGAAACAGTCAATTCCTATTCTAACAGTAATGATGTACGAAGAATACAAAAGGTATAATAAACCAAAGATTGTTACCTTAATTTAAAAGTTAATATTTGTAAAATAAGAAGTTATTTAATAATTCTACATTAAGTTATGCATAAAGAGCTACAAATATTTTTTATTTCCCTCAAAAAAATTGTACCATTCTCATAATTTTAACTTATTAAATAAAATTATGTATAAAATTCACCTGTTAAAAAATTTAATTGCAATGTTATAACATCTGATTCCATGTCTCTTTTTAACTAGAATGGGAAAATCAATCACCTGAGAAAAAAAAAAAAAAAAAAAAAACTTATTTAGACCAAAATAATTACTTAAAAAGATGAAACTGAGTGAAATGGATTTCCTAGAATGTAATCGATTAATACTTGTCTGACCAAATCTCCTGTTAAATAATTTAGTTATGATGTCATAATAATTAGCATATTCAATTATTTATGCTTAAAATAGCATATTTAGACCAAAAGAATGAGCATTCAGAGTAGATTTTAATTAGTTGTGAATTATGGTCCTATAAAGATAAGATTTGACTAATAGAGTTCCTCAGAATTTTTTTAATCTGTGGATACCTGTCTAGACCCCAAATTCCCAGCTGGATAAAAAGGTGTCTGGATAAGATATGCGTTTGTGCTAGGTGTCAATCAGGGACTAACGCCGCACATTTGTGTCATAGTTTTGGAACGAAATATTTACTATCAGATGGTGTTACTAATCCATGTTCCTTTTAAAAGATTGCCCTTGTACATTAGTATTTCTCTCTGTGAGGTCAGAATGGGGTCCGTCAAGTGTCTGTTATTTATTGGATTTTTGTGAATATAAACATAAACATGTGCTAGCGGATGAAAAGGGTAACACTTCGTAAAGCCCCTTTTAACTCATTTTGAAGTGGTTGTTTATAGTTTCGATTCTATTTTAGGGTGGGATTTTATGGGATATATTCTAGCATAGGTTTTATTTTTAGAATCATTTTTGTAGCTATGGCTAAAAGACCACGTTATCTTTCTGAGGAGGAAATATTTAAAGTTATGAATGATCCCTCTGTGGATCTTTCAGACAATGACAGTGAAACAACTGTAAATTTTTTGAATTCTTTATATAGTAGTTTTAAATCTTTTGATTCTAAATTAGAAGATGTTAATAAAGTAATATATTGGTTCCGATTTCTCCATGTGAATGGAGTTCTGACAAAGAGGAACTCCTTAAAATTAATTTGAATTTGAAACCTGGACATATGAAAAAAAATTCAGTGCCCATGCAGACTGAATTAAACTATTTTAATTTGTTTTTCAATGAAAGCAAGATCCAAATTATTGTAGAATAAACTAATTCCTATTAAAAAAAATCTTTGAAATAGATATTAATGAATCAAGTACATTTAGAGTCCGATCATCAAAAAAATTTGATGATGTTATAAAATTGGAGAAATGAATATCTGTTTGGGTCTCATTATACTTATGTATATTATATGAAAACCGTCCTTCAAGTAATTTTTCGAATTGTGTGCTGAAAAAGAGGGCAAAAACTTAAAAGGAGATGTGTAGTTTGCTCAAAGCGCAATAAAAGACGACACTTCTTATGAATGTATAATGTTCAATGTCGGTTTCAACACTCATCCGTGCTTTGAGATTTTTCATATGGCTTTGAAATGTTAATTATTACAATATTCTTCAAGTATTTTATAATGTTAAGTGTAAATATTTTTAATGTCTTTTTATATTTTGTATCTACATTTAGGTACGTTTAGTTATAGTAAAGTACAATATATCTATTTTTTATTGTTTAATAACAATTATTTTAATTAAACTTTTGTTATGATTGAAATTATGATATCTTTAATCACATATATAAAATTGGTTTGATTTTTAAGTAAAGTGTACATTTTATTCATTATTATTTAATGCGTTCTTTCTGAAATTGAGTATTAGGTTTAGCGTGAGAAAATGTCTCGGCCTGTACACACAGTTCGCATGTAACAGCTCCCGTCCTGAACGGCATAATTAAAGGTACTGGAAAGTGACACAATCACTTTTCAAATAATTTAGTTATGTCATAAATAACTAATTCTGTGTACCACTTGCTCAGAAAAATGTAAATCTAAACCAAAAGAATTAACATATTAAGTGGTATTTAATTAATATCTCACATTTGTAGAACCATTAATTGTGGTTCCACAAGTGTGAGATTTGTCTATAAAAGAGTTACTCATAATTTTTCGAATCTATAGATACCTATCTTGGCCCCAAACTTCCTGTGGTTTTTAAGAAGTTGATTTATGGATAGCAGATTTTAATATAAGTAAACAATTCTAACCCACTCATTTTTTGTCAGAGTGAATTTTACAATTCTTTGTCCTTATTTTTTCAGGTAAAAGGTATTTTTTTTTCTCAAAGTTTGAATTATTATGAACATTGCTTCAGCATTTTAATTTTGAAGTCTAAAATTGTTCTTTATTTTTAGGCCACAATTTGCTTTGTTGGATGAATGTACAAGTGCTGTATCCATTGATGTAGAGAGTCAGATTTATCAAGCTGCAAAAGATGCTGGAATCTCACTTTTGACAATAACACATCGTCCATCATTATGGTGAGATAATGTTAAAATAATTATAATTAAGTTTGCTGTTTAAAGCTCTGATTTTAGATTTTCATATTTAATGTTATTGATTATGTTAAAAACAGAATTCATTAAATTTCTTGCACATTGGTATCTGACTTCCTTATACCAGTAAAAATTTAATAATGCCTTAAATGTCAATGTATATAAGAAAGGTTTATATTGAGTAAATATCCCTATTTAGATAAGACTTCATTTTAGTCTATCATCAATGGTTTGTAAATTTTGGTATTTTAAAATTACCCAAAATCTGTAGACGTATATGAAGAAAACTTGATTCTTCATCCTGGATTTTTCATATTTCTATTAAGACACATTCTACTAATGTTACATATATTTAGCTTATATCATGTTAAAATTTTCATGAGTTCTTTCAAAGGTCATCAAACTGATTTTAAGAAATAATAGCATGTATTGGATATGTGTAAATGTATAGAATTTTTAACTGACTATTTTTCAATTGAAAAATGGTATAATTTGCCTAATCAAGATTAATTGGTTGATTGTTCATCTTAAATCTTCTAAAATTCTTCTTAATAATTTGTATTCAAGAATTCTATTTATTTTAGGTCTCTAATCATTTGAATATTTAGATGCGATTAATATGCATAATATGCTAATTTTTTTAATAAAATATCCAGATTGAATTATAAGTCAAACACATCATTAGAATGTAATAATATATATTTGATTTAATAGTGATATTTTTATTATAGTCTTAATATAATCTTTCTAAAATATGTTTTATGTTACTTGATTATTTTAGTAAAATTTAAGATAAGAATATTCTCCTCTATCATTAGTGTTTTATATCATAATCTCTAGTTATAACTTAAATTTTCTATCCATTTAGATCCTGATTATTTTAATAGTTTAAATAAGTAGAAAAGAATGTAAATATTTTGTTTGTTGTATGCATTTCTTTTTCACTTTCTAGAAAAGTATATGATAATTAGTTTTAAACTGAAATGGTTGTTTTAATTTGAAACTCTTTTAATTTTAGGAAATTTCACACTCATCTTCTACAATTTGATGGGGAAGGAGGCTGGAGTCTTGAACCTTTAGACACAAATACTAGACTTTCACTTAGAGATGAAAAGGAAAAATTAGAGGCATCATTAACTGGCGTACCTCAAATGGAACGTAGATTAAGAGAATTGTGTACTCTTTTAGGAGAAGATTCTTGTGTTTTGGCTGATTCAGCATCTGACCAACCTTCTTCTTCCAAAGGCGTTTCATCAGAAGCTAGTGATACATCTTACGAGTCTCCTGTTTTGATTGAAAGCCTATCAGACTGAATTTAATTTTACAGGGTAAATTATTTATCTGTAATTTCACTATGGATAAATTAATTGTGGTTGGCTTTAAAACTATGTGCGATCATTAATCCACAAGACAAATATACTGAGTATAGTTCCAAGGCTTCATGACAAAATAAGTTTTTTATCTTTACATATAAATATGGCATCTCTATAATTTGTGATGTCATTTTTATTTGTTTACAGCTGTTTATTAATTATTTTATTAAAAATTATTCAAAAATCTGATATTTTATATTTAATTTTAAATTGCATAAGTTAATATTTATGTTCAGATACCAAGCCATCAATGTGCATTATATATATATATATATATATATATATATATATATATATGTATATATATATGTGTGTGTGTGTATGTATATATATGTATATATATATATATATATATATATATATATATATATATGTATGTATGTATATATGTATGTATATATATGTATATTAATATATATGTATATATATATATATATATATATATATATACACATACATGAATGCCATTATAAATTTGTATTTTGCAAAAGCCAATTAAAAAATAACAATTATGTTAACAATTATTTATATTAACTTTTTCCCAGTGCACAAGAGGGAACTTATAGAAAGTAATTCTGTTACCTTAATTTCAGGTGTCACATATCAGAGAAAACTGGGAAATCAGGATATTTTATGATTCTTGAAAATATCAGGGTAATTTTCAAAATTTCACCAAATCAGAGAAAAACAGTTTTTTTAATTGCCAAAAAGAATGATGACCACACCATCATTAATATTTCAAAATTTAAAAAATATATATACTTTTACATTTTATTAATCAGCTTTAAGGAATATTAACATTACTTTTAAGGTAAGATCATTTTCTATTTTTATTTTAAGCTAATATTATTATTTTATATATTCATTCTGTACTGTAAATTACTTACCTTTTTTATCTTAATTCAAGTTTAAGGGAAGCATTCCCTCACTTATAGTTGCATGTACATGCTGATTTAGACTATTTGAGAGAGAAACATCAACTGTTATATATCCATTGTACATGGAAAGGAGACACAACTTTGACTTAAATGAATATGACTACTTTATCCAGATGGAAAAATTGTGAAAGCATATACCTAAAATTATGCTTTCTACTTACATAAATGCAAAAAAATTGGGAATGCTACCTCTATAGAGATGCAGCCCCCGCCATATCAAAATTGAGCACATTTCTAATAAAAAGTTGCATTTCTGAGGTATGGTGAAGAGAATTTTGGGAAAATTATCAGGGAAAGTCAAGATAAAATCAAGTTACTTTTTTTTCCTTGTATTTTCTGGCCAGAATTTGTTCAGATTGTATACTTTTCTGATAAGTTTATAAATGTACAGAACTTGCATATATGTAATACACAAACACAACTCTTTATGGATATTTTAATTGATTTGTCCAATAATAAAATTTGCTAAAGTAAACAGATATGTAAAAAAGTACATTTTTAGTTAGTTGGATATGTGTTTCCCTTATAACGTTATTTAATAGCTTTTATTTTGACCGCTGTAACTTATCAGAAAAGCTTATTTTTATAAAATCAAAATTGATATGAATTTATTGATTATAGTAATTGAGAATGTATCATTTTGTGTTAGTCATTTACGATTAATCAATGAATTTTGGAGATCAAAACTGATATCAAGATTCATTTATATGTTTAGAAAATTATGTTTCCTTGTTAAAATGGTCATAATGTGATTTTATGAAATACTAATATATATATATATTGATTGGTTGATTTGATTGATTGCTTGGTTTTACAAAAGTTGATTGGAACATTTAGTTCTAGAATTTAAATCTAGTACAAATAATGTAAATTATGTTTATTCCAAGTATAATCTCTTACTATGTATACCATGTTGAATTGAGTTTTTATGATATGTGTTGATTTCTTTAGATTATATTTATGTTCATTCATTTTTTTTCACATATTCATCAGATTTAGTATTTTATCTACTGGTGGTAACAAATGAGCTTATGTTATTTCTTCTTTTTAACTCTGATGTTCATAGTTAATTCTTTTAAATATAGTGTGTGTACTATTTAGTTTTAGTAAACATAAATTATTCAAGCAATTATTGTACTTACATTAACTTAAAGCTGTTATTATGCATTATGCCATAACAACAGGACTGATATTATGCAATTATGTGAGCTCATAATTTAGGATTCTTCCAGCAATTAAACTGAAGAATTTAAATTATTAGACCTCTATTACCATAGAAAGTAGTGATGTTTACTTTTCAAAATTAATCCTTTCCTACAATCAGCTTAAAAGTTTGCTATTTGGAATCAAGTATAAGCATTTATTATTTTCCAGTACTTTATTTATAATTACCTTATATAAAAATGTAATAATATAAGTTGAACTTGTTTCAGCTAAATGTCCATATATAGAGATACTGTCTGTAACAGTTAAATTGTTTGTGTGTATGTTTTCATTTTCTGGGTTGATTAATGAGTACAAAAGATGTATATATGTACATATATAAGCTGGGACTAGTATTTCAGATAATTATAAAATTTAAAAAGTCAAGCATTTTATTTATATCAACTTGAATTTTAAATAAGATAATATATAATTTCTTTAAAAATATAACTAGTAAACTTTTACATATTTGAAATTAGAAATTCTTTTAGTGGTTAAAGTGAGGAAACTTAGGGAGAGAGATTCGCTTTTCGAAATTAAATCACAGTAAGAAATGATTAAACTGTTACCAGTTGGAATGGAGAATAATTATTTATTATTTCCTGATATATTTTATAATTGCTTTATATGAGTGAAATAAAATTCAGAGCAGTTAAGGTAATTATAAAATACTTTACAATTTTAGAAATCATACCCATTTTCTTTATACAATTTTAAAAGGCAAAATTAAACTTTTGCAAGTTGGAATGAAGCATAAACATTTATTATTTCTTAATATATTTCATTAATAATTATGTTATACATGTCAAATATATTTTTAAACTTAAAATAAATTAGTATTTAATTGTACGCACTATGTACCCATTTTTGGGGGGGTGGGGGGACTAATTAATGATAAAAAATTATGCACATACATGGATATCAATTTTAGCAGTGAAGGTAATTTTAAAATTCATAAAAATTTCAGAAATTTTAACTTTGTTTACATAGTTATAGTTTCTCTTAAATGTTCCCTTTTATTGAACTATAACCAATATGATTTCTGTATCACGATTTCTCTCTTAACAGTAGCAGCTCTATAACTTGCAAAAAATAAAAGTTAGAGGTAAATTTATCTACCAAAGAGTGGTCTCAGTCACACATCAAAGAAAACCAGGAAATCAAGGAAGTGTCAGAATATTTAACAATTATGGAAAAATTAGGATTTTTCAAAACTGTAAAAATTGGGAAATTTTTCTAAATTTTACCAATTTTGGACAAAAAGCAAAAATTTTCAATAATCTAAAAAATGATCACTATGCTAGGATTGAAGTTTCAAATTTTTTAAAAAGTGCTTTTACATTTATTAAACAGGTCTAAAGAATGTTATTTTCTTTTAAAGTAAGGTCATTTTCTATTTTCATTTTTAGGTAATTTTTTAATACTCATTATGTATTTAAATTATTTGAATATTTTTTTCCCCAATTCAAATTTAAGAAAACCATTTCATCACTTTTAGTTGCATCATTCATATGTATGCTGATTTAGAAGTTTTGGGTAAGAAATGTAATACCCTACTATACATGGGAAAGTAAAACTCCTGTGACATGCAATATTGACTATTGTAAATGAATGAGTGATGATATCATTAGGTGCATCCAGATCAAAATATTATGCCAGCATATGCTTAAAATGACACTTTTCACTTAAATTAGTTCCGAAAATAGAATGACCCCCCCTCCCTCATAGAGATGCAGCTTCAGCTGGATCAAAATTTAGCTCATTTTTAAGAAATGTTGTATGACAATATTATATCTGGGAATTTTAAAAAATTGTTTGGGTACATTTTTCCTAGATTTTGTGTCAACCATGTACTTCTTAATCTTTATTTTTATTTCTAAAATCCAAAGACAGCTGTTGTATAACTTTTAAAACAGTTATTGCTCAGTAAAATTTGTTAACATATATCTTTGTTTAAAATCACTTATATATATTGCAGCAGTTGAGTTTTGTTTCCAACTTGCAGTCTATCTTATAGGGAATTTTTTGCATTAAACTTATATCAGGCATTCCAGTATAAGAGTATTTCCACAGATGTTATTGCCTGCATAATTACATTCTATTATAATAGTAAAACATTTTAACTGTTTTAATTTGTTGTTAAGAGAAAATAAGTGATTTGTGTTAATTGTAAGTTATTTCTTGCTTGCTTGTTTATCATTTTTCTGGTAAGCTCTCTTAAGAGTATAAAAATTGGGGTATTTTGCTTGTTTCTTTTTATGTATCTTATTTTTGCATACCTTCAAAATGTTATCTATCAAGGAAACTTGGGACTTTACTAGTGTGTATATGCACACATATATGATCAAATGGTATTGTTACAATTAAAGTAAAATCATTATTGAACTATAGTTATTCAGTTCTAAGTATCTATTGGAAATTATAAATACATAAATGATCAAATGTTATTGTTAGAACAAAAACAAAATCATTATCAAACTAAAGCTATTCAAATCTAAGTATATATTGGAAATTTTGTTATTGTTTTTATATTATGTATATTTTATTTTTTAAAATTATCATGGATTAGGAACATTAAACATTGGAAGGTTCTGAGACTTATTTTTCTCTGTTAAAGTATTATTTTTGTTATTCTTTTGTTATAATTGATAACAATATTAAAAAATCTGGTAACATATATATTATATGCTTCTCTAACTGATCTATCAAAATGTAGCAATATTTTTAAATGCTTGTATTTATTCTGTAATTTATATTTAGTTATATTTTTATGAGCTATGTTAAACTAAATAAATTTTAATTTATATACTTATCAGTGTCATTTAATCTATCATAAATTTTGTGTGTAATAATCCATTTTACAAATTATTAGAAACTGTACTTAAGTTTTCTAGATTGTGCTTTAGGTACTGAAAACATTTGACAGAAACAAATTAGTAAGATTTCATAAATTTCTTGTCATGCAATATTTGTAACTATTATTATACATTTAGCCTATAAAAGAAGTTAAGATTTGTTAAATTAACTTCACTTATATTTTAAAATGAAGTTTAAACTTTTCCACATTCCAAGAGAAAAGTTTACTTTATGTAATAAGAGTTTGTGCAGTTGTATTATTTTTATAAAGAATATTAACAATGATAATGAAAAAGACTTAGTGATATCATAGCAACAAACAAAATCATGTAGTTAACCAATCAGCTGAGTGCGATGTAGTTTACCTCTTCCGAAGGAACTCTGAATAGGATTATTTAGAAATATTCATACCAAAAAATTATGCAGTTATTTTAATTTAATCAGGCACAAAGACATACAGGGAATCTTACTTTTATGATTCTCAAGTGACCAAAGACAAAAATTGTAACTGAGAGAGTTGTATAAGAGATTTCCCATTTAAATAAACTTAGTTTTTTTTAATCATATCCAAACTACAGCAGGGCTAATAACAATATCAATGTTGACACTGAATTTATAAAAATTAATTGCAGCTATGCACTAATAAATTATCTTTTAGGGGTTGTAATTTGTACACTTCACAGACATGCCAACTACTCTGCAGTTGCTCTGGAGAAATGAGAAAATTTGATAACTCCAAAAACTCCTCAGATTGCTCTAAAAAAGAACAAAACTTTTGAACAGCTAACAGATTACAATTCAGTCATTAAATACAAAGTTTTGCAAAAAATACTGCTGAATATTATTCCTTCCATACAGTAATGCTGCATGTTAATAGTTTTCAGTACTGTCTAAACCAAACTAAAGTTAGGTCAAATTTTGGTAGACAAACTCTAGAACCTCTGCTAATAGAAAAATGGAAATATTTTAATCAAAGTCAATGTTGGTATAAGAAACACTGGTCTGAAAAATAAGTTGTTGAAGCTATAAAAAGCTACTCGTACATTTTTAAATGCATAAATTTTAATTTACCTTTTATAGTTTACTACCGTGTAAATATTTTAAATTTAATTTTAATTTAGAAAGCAATAAGATATGCCCTTATATATAATCTGTAATTAGCAGGTTAAAATTTCAAACCACGCTGTTGCTCCGGACACAAGTGCCTGAATGTTGGCATGTCTGACTTCACAAACAAAAATATGATTTTCATACGCTGTAGTTACAAAAGATCTTTTGAGTGTACTGGAAAGACACTGATCTATTATAGGGATCTTCAAATTGTTGTGTTTATATTGTTTAAATAGTTATGAAGACAATCCATGTTTTTCTTGAATTTATATCAAGTTAAATTTTGTTTTCACATTTTTAAAATAGGGCATTTTGGAAATCTTTCATATCACAATCTTGAATTAAGCCAGCCAATCTAGTAACTATTATGCAATGGTGCTCTCATAAACACTAACATTGTCTCCTGGGATACAATGATTCTAAAGTAGATGTTATTTCTCAAGTTTTTCAAACTAATCCCAAAATACAGAATTTTTTCAATGTTATATCTCTCAGTAAGTGATTGAGATTTTCCTTTTAACAATATGCTATCAACAAGCAAATTAGCAAGAAACTTTAATTTCATTAAACATAGTTATTAAAATTGATTCCACTTCATTAAATTTTCCAACTTCTATCCTGATTGCTTTAATTTGACATCATACTGTGAATTAGTTTGAAGAAATGCAGTTTTGTTTTCAGATCGCTTTTTAACATAGATTCAGAGAAATTAATTTAAGCAAGCAGTAACATTTTTGATTTTTGAAGTTTCTTTTTATGATTACAAATAATTTCAATTTGAAGCTCAATATTCAATGTCTTCCACTTCAACATTTCAAGACTTTTGAAAATCTCAAATCTCCTAAGATAAAAATTCTTCTTCGAATAATAATATTAATTTGTAACAAAGAGATAAACTTACTTGATAATGAATTACTGTGAGTGGAATGGAAATTACTTCAGAATTGAAAATTTTGTGATCCCCATGGCTAATCAGCTATCCAGACAGTAAATATTCTCAGAAAGAGAAAGATACGGTCTAAATGCTTTCCAGAAAGCTATCCAGTTCATGGTCATACAATACTGGAAAGCACTAGAAACTGAAATCCTCTTGGTTAAAAACAAATTCCCCACTAAAATACTTATTACCTCTATATTCTGCTCGGTATAGAGTTAAAATAAGGATCTTGGTAATGGAATTGAAATTGTTTACCTGTTCTTTCACTTAACAATCACACCACTGTCTCTCTTCCATAGTATTAGCTCCTCTGTTTGTAATAATAGATATTGTAGCATTTGTCTCTTTGATGCCTTTATTGTAGACATTATTAAAACGTCTTTTCTTGGTACCTGTGACCAGGATGATGAAATATTGAGAGTTGATGGAATCTGCCATCTACAAATGTCCATCGATAACTGACTGAACCTATAAAAACTTGAACAATTCCTTTGACCACCTGTTGTTCAATCAAATGACAAGAAATTGTATTTCTCAATCCAAAAAGTGTTATGAGAAAAGCATATAACTGTGACAAATTTAACATTATGTGCCTTAGGCCATCACTGAAAACAGAAAGAAAGAGGCACAAAATTGAGAGGTCACTGATTAACTACTTTATTTCAGAAAGAGTTTGTCTAAATTGCAAAGGGTTTACTTAACTGAACTCTCAAAAAATTTTAAGTTATATCAATAACCCCAAAAATGGAAAAATCAGATATTTTGATTTCTATACTAGAAATAATGAAACTTCATTAAATTAGAAAGAAAATTCTAGTTTTAGATCAGTGCCTTTATCAGGAAAATTTTGGCTATGACTTAAAGTAATCATTTGATATAAGAATTAAGGAGTACTTTACAGGGTTTGTTAGCATAAATAATTATAGGGTAAAAAGCTAATATGGAAGAGTATAACACAGTGTTAAAATTTAAAACTGAATAATTAATTTTTACTTCAACATCTTTTAACTTTTTTTTCTTGTTACATTCTGAATTTTTATGGCATCTCTAATTTTCTCTGTTTTTAACCTAATTGTTAATAATTTTCTTTGTAGCTGTACACCAACACTTTTTCATGTTAAATTTCACATAAGTAACCTCTTAACATTGCAGAATCAGTTTAAATTTAGTATTCATATGAGTAGTTTTGCCTATATTAAATAATAAAGGAAAAAGAAGAGAAGTTTGAAATTCACAACTGGTAGTTCTGGTAATTCTAATGTATATTCTAAACTAAATTTGTCTAAGATATTACTTGCTAAAATTTCAAACTGGTTTACTAGCTGCTCTAGAGTTTGAAATAATTTTAAACTAGAAAATTAGTATTAACACCCTTGTAAGGATTGTGTTATTTAATTTTAAACTTTGCAGTAATTATTTAAATTTTGTGATTGCAAATTGAGAGAGATTTTATGTCCTTACTTGTAAATGAAGGGCTGTATTGTGTACTCTCTTGCACCATTTCATGCTTCATTGTTATATTTTATTAAGGTTTTGTGAAATGGAAGTTCACAAAGTTATACAAGGGACTGACAAACTGCACAAATGATTATATGGATAATAATGAGATATTTCAATTCATCATTAGTTTTATTCATGATGTTATGATCATTGTTGCTTTCTCTTCATGCAATAAAGTTTATAATACATTATATTTTCCAACTGTAAAAGATATTTAAAATTCATATCATTTTTATATTAACACTAGAAAAACAAAATTCAGTATCATTAACAATACATCTGCACTCATTTTTATCACTGCTTGAGAGGAGTATTAAAGTACGTACTCCTTATAGTTCTAAAAAAAATTTTATCTAATGATGATTTACAGTAGTTTTCATCATTCATCTATGTATTAATTTAACCATACAATTGTTAAATATAGATACAATATAAGGTCTTTCATTCTACTATATAGAGTAGAATGAAAATGACCTCATTCTTAGAAAACAAAATCATCTATAATAAAATAACTATGACCTTATTAATTATCTGAATTTCAGCTGCACCATTTAACCATTAGTTATACAGTTTGTTTTCATTAATAAGAACATATTTATTCTATAAATAATTTCAGTTTTAATAGCTATATTCTAGAGTTACAACAGAATAAATATCATCATCATCATATTGACCTTGCAGGTTCCCTCAAAATTCCATTCATTTTCAACAAACTATTTAAATTATAAAGTTGATAGTTAATGTAAGTGCAAGAAGTAAAGTTCAAATTAACTAGAAATTTATCTGATGTCTCTTTAATGGTTAATATAATTATGCAAGCTGAAACATTCTTAAATAGAATATATTTTTTGCTAATAAGGTTCAAGAAGTTTCATTTTAAGATTACATATAATGAAAAAAATTATGATAAATGATATACACATTTTTTTCCCCTGGTTTATATAGGATTCAATCATAGTTTACATGCCTATAAAATATGTGGAAACATGTGCAATATAAGGTGACTGTGCTAGAAATATTTGATAGAATTGTTAAATCATCAATAATTCAACAAGTCTATATAATAATTTGAGATAATTTTTTTCCTTTTATTTCATTATATGTTTTAATTAATAGAATATTTTGACAAGCATTTTGGTACTATATGGTTTTTAATATAAGTAATAATCAGTGTGATGAACAAATATAAGTACCTAGCTTTTATTTTCTTTTTAACTACAATAAGTTTTTTTTTAATTAATTAATAAATAATTTAAAATTAAATACCTGATCTGGATTTTTAATGTTTAATAATCTATGTATTTTTGTTTAGCTTTCTGAAGCATTTTTTTGTTGTTGTTGCTGTTTGCAAAGGTAGATTATTAACTTTTTAATTCATTGAACGTTAAAAGAATAAGCAGTAATTGTGCATATTTTGCTGTAAAATCTTCAGTTATAACAAGTTTACAATTTTGTTCTTTTAAGTCTGCATCAGTTTGGAAAAAATATACACAAACAACAATGGAAACTGATATATGAACTACATATCTCAAATATGTATCACCTCTACAAATAAAGTAGTTAGGTTTCATCAATTAGTTTTTTGACAGTTTTCAGGAGATGTAACCAACTGTTGTTATGTAAGGATTAAAAGAACAGCACCTATAGTTTGAAGCCAATGATTAGTGGCTATAAACATAAAATCATAGAATCAAAGACAAACACACAGAGTAGCTGTAAGAGCCCATATCTTAACACGAAAAACAGTCATTTGACTCCCAACATACAAGATGTAATAACCACTTATGAAAGGATATGCACAATGATTTTCTAAAAAAGATTTTGTACACATAAAAACTGTAAGAAAAAAAAATCTATGCTTTGAAATCTAAATTTAACATATAATTACTCATATATGCTCTGAGTATCTTTTTAGAAAATATTATTTTACTTGCAGTACACAATTCTTTTTCACATAACATTAATTTAAAGATATTTTATCAATGCTTAGTTATTGATTGTTTATATTAGCATTAAAAACATGCAGCATAATAGCAGCAGCTACAGATACCCAGATTATTATATATTTAAAGCACTTTCTAATAAACAACTTAAAACTGAATGTTGTTTAAGAGGACTCAGCACCTCTAGGGTATGAAAGTTTCACAAAATACCAACTTCGAGAATTTTATTTTAAAATCATCCTTGAATATTAAAATGCAACAAAAATTTAGTTTTGCTCCAAATTGAATGCCTTGCTATGTCTATATTTATAGACACCTGCCATCTGTTTATCTTCTGAAGTGTTTAAATACATCTATTCCAGTATGTGTTTCTCTTTACGTTTTATAAAATTTGAAATGCTTTGTCAGATGTTGATGAATTGCTTAAAAATTTTCCGATTTAAAGAGTATATTGGTTAAATAAATTTAAGAATTAGTTTTGCAATACATTGAAATTTAAAAAAAAAATTGAAATACATGATTAATTAGGATATTTTGTTCTATTTTTTATATAGTTTCAGGTAAAAAAAAATTCAGAAATTAGTAGCAGTAAAAAAAAAAGTATTAATTTGTGCATTATATTACTATTAATTATCTATTAAAAAACATGAAATAAGAATTTCAAACAATAAAAGATTCGTAGCGTTTAAAATTTAGCTACAAAATTTAAATCTTTGATTTTTTTTTTTTCAAATTAAGTTATTTATACTTTACATCAACTTCTTAACAACAAAAAATAATTTTGAAAAAGTTGATAGTAAAAAAATTTTTTTTGAGGTGGTAAGTTCCCTTAAGTCAAAACTGGTTGCTACCTGAAACAATATCTGAGTATCATACATGTCTTCTATAGCATCTTTTGTCTGACTTGACCACTATTAGATTAGTAATCAACATTGTTGGTATAGTTTGCAAAGGAGCTAAAATGACCTTTGCTAAAAAAAAGAAAAAAAAAGTAGGAATTCATGCAGGGGCAGATCCAGAATCTTTCAAAGCTGAAACAAAATTGATTGTAAGATTTGTTTCACAGAGGAGAATAGGCTTAACAAGGTTTCAGATGTCAGAGCTCCTGATAGAGGATTATGAGAGCATTATTTTACTAGATTACAAATATTACAGTTTAATTAAAACTTTAGGCTGATTTTATTTAACAATAAATCTATTGCTCTTGAGTGGAATTCTGTTTAGTTTAAAAACTTTCTTTTCTCATAATAAAAACACAGCAGAAACCATATGAGACAATATAATAAAGTGAGAAATTGATAATTTGACTATAATATGCATTTACATAAATGGCCAAATATATGAATATAAAGGTTTTGGGTGAGTTTATTTCAAATTTTATAAAAACTGGAAATCAAAGATTTTTTTTCTAGTCATAACATTGACCATCATATATGTACTCTAGTAAATAAATACTACTCATTTAATTTTCTTTGGATTCAAATTGCCAAATCATGCAAACTTTTGTACAAATATCATATGAAAATTGGGAATTCAACACTATATTTAAAGAAGTAATCTAAATGAGTATCTATTTTTTTTAACCTAAGTATTTTATGCAGTATAAGTTCAAAATCAATGGGAATAAGGGGAAGCTTTAGCCCCACCTTGGATCTGCCACTGGGTAATTGCATAGGTAGAATTTAAATATTACAGTAAACACATAAAGGGGGTGTGAATGTGAATTGTTAACAAATGAATAATTTTCTAGATATTAGAAAATAACACTGGAAGAGGAGTTATTTATATGGTTTCTAATGTGAAAACAAATGCCGAGGAGGACTTGGTTATGAGTTTAAAACCTAATCTAATGTATATTTATCTAAAACTATCTAGTTACAATAAGTCATAAATTTGAAAGAAATAACATGAAAATTTGAGCTAGATAAATCATTTTTATAGATATATAATAATTCTTTATTAAGAATCATTTTTAAGTTCAATCAATTTCAGTCTGCCAATATTAATATATCAAATGTTAGACTACACTAATTTTTATTGTATTAAATCTATTCTGATTGAAGAAAATAATATATGTTTGCATTTCCAAATGAAGTAAGTCTAGCTAAATTTAGGAAAAATAATTCAATAATTACAGTATATTACTCTTTTGAAACTATTGAAATAGAAATTATAAATTTCATGGTAAATTTCTAGTCTTAATTTCTTTCTCTAGCTCATGTATAAATTGTTTGATTATTCAATAATATAAATTCAGTTATTAAGCTAGATTTCACTACAGTAAACTAAAAACTTATTGTAATGACAAATTAAATCTTTCATTAAGGTGACACTGGACATCAGGTGTATTTATATTTGGCATATTTCTTTAAAATTTATTTACTATTTACCTTATGTCATATAAGATAATTTTCAATTTCAATCTGCCAATATAAATGTATCCATGTAAGACTATTCATGCTTTATTTTCAAAATCTATTCTGAATGAAGAAAATTAGCAATATATATCTGCATTTACAAATAAAATAAGTCTAGTTAAACCAATAATAAAAGTATCAATAGTTACTATGAATTACTTTTATGAAGCTATTAAAAAATTCAAATGTTACAAAATAAATAAATTACAAAAAGTTAAAAATAATCTGTTTCAAAACCCAAATATGTCATTTTTGTACATATATACTACTTTACTATTAGAGATATTTTTTACATAAAGAAAATTATTTTCCTTATTATTATTATTTTTAAAATATTTTCCTTGAATTCTTATGATAACAACTAAGCTTTTATTGTAAAGACTGAAAGTTATTCTGAAATAAATATTATAATGTGTAAAAGGGTTGCACGTGGAGCATTTTCAATAAAGCCATTTTTAAAATTATTAGTATTTAATTTTGAAATTTGCTAATATATTCCATTTTCAATCAGATTGATTAAAAAGAAAATTAGTTTTTAATGTCCACTATAGCCTTAATGTATCCTATAATAAATCATATTTAATAAATTAAACTGCCTAAAGTTTTCCAGTTACTACATTTATTTTTGCATGCAGTTTATTCTATTGAAGGGAATTAATTAACTTCTATTTTCCTTCAATAGTTAAAATTATTGCCTTTCTGTCTGAGATCTCACCCTCAGAAAAAATGACCTCAGCAGATAGGGTTTCATTTCTTCCTCCGTTATTTAAGTCTAAGTAACTATGGCTTTCTTAGAAGTAATGAAAAATCTTAACTGAAAGATTGACAAGTTTTAAAACTTCAATCTCAAATAAACTACTAATTCCTTGTTCTAAGAGATTTTACCATTGGCATAGCGTAGGTTTCTGGCATTCTTCCAGGGGCCAAATTTACCGTCCCTCTGCCGTTACAATATATATATATATATATATATATATATATATATATATATATATATATATATATATATATATATATATATTTCTTCAATTTTCTATAATGAAGTAAATATTAAGTTGCAATGAGATTTTTTTTCCCTCCAGAATTTAAAATTCTTAGAAACTAGGAGAAAGATTTAATTGAAAATACATATTTTAATTCTAATATTAATAAAATATTATCTAAAAATAGTATTATTACTTTAAGAAAATGTATTGTTAATCGAAAATTATAATAAATATTCAAACACTACTGATTGTCGCATTATGATAAACTTTTTTTTTTAATGAAGAAAATCAATTTTAGTATCAACTTGCAAAATGAAAAATATATGTTTTTCAATATGCCTCAATGATATTAATTTAATAATAAAGATTTTACCGCCCCTGGTAGAATGCCGTCTGGGGCTTGTGCCGTACGCTACGCTACTGGATTTTACTGAAAAACTAACTTCAATTTTTTTTCTGCGATTATTTTAGCCTGTTACTAGAACTAGTTTCAACATTAAACTTAACCAAAATTTTAAAATTAACGTACAGCCTTAGAATCTATAGTAAATCAAATGTCTTAAAATCTGCGTTTTCAGGGAAACAAAACATTTAACACTAATTATTAACTAGATAATAAAAGAAATGTTTTACATCACTATTGGGTCTATTCTTTTGAGAAGCAATAAGTTGCTTAACTGAATAAACATGGACTGATTCAATAAAATTTCACAGTTTCAATAATAAAGTAACAATATATGTAAACTTTGAAAATTTTAACAGAAAGTAAATTTATCTAAAACATCTATTTGTTTTCAATATAATCTTTCTAGTCTATTCTAGGGAAATGTTAAAATTAGAAGAAACTTCATTCCTCCGAATTGGAGCAGTCTAAAGTATCTTTTTTTTTTTTCTTTTTCCTTTTCCTTTTCCTAATGGCTACAATATACCCACATAATACACCCAGTATGATATATTCAGTATCACAAAACTCAAAGGAAAAATTATTCGGGATGCTCTATCTATCATGATAGCTCGTCTTCGTCTCTTTTGAGCTGGAGATAACCCTGGTAGTTTTGGTTGGAGGTTAAAAATTCTCATGCTGTCCTGGAAAAAATTTATACCAATTAGTACATTCTAAGAAGCGTAAACTATATATTGCAAATATGTAAACTATTTGAAAGTTATTAGGTATTAAATTTCAGATCTATGGTAAACAAATATACAATATGCATAGTAAAATCCTTGCTCGGCCTTTACCTCCGCAGCCGTTGATCGTAGATATATACTTCCCTTTACGAAAAAGTTTCAAAGAAGATAAACATTCCTTTTATGATATTTTTAAACTAAAAAATTCTATTCTGCAAAAATTACATAATCTAAATTTTTATATGTTCCTCCGTTATTTAGTAAAATTTGAAACTCTTCCTCAAAACCGTAAAGCAAAAAGGCTACTCCTATGAGGCAAAATTTGACCGAGATATTAGATATAAAATTTTAAGATTTTAGTCTCCTTTATTCAGGGATCGGTTAATAGATTAGTTAAGTTGCAACATCCATTTTACGGTGAAATGAAAGGGTTCCCTGATTAGAAAGTGGATATACTCTATTTTCCAGTAAAAAAAGATCTTAATCTCATTTTCTCTTTTGTCGTTAAAATTAGAAATTGCAACCTGATTTCAATCTCGAAATACTGTTACTAATCTATTAACCGATAGCCCTTAAGAAGAATAAATCTTTAAATTTTCGCAACATTTAAATTTAAATATCTCGGTCAATTTTTGTTACAGAGAAGTGGATTTTTTTGTGTTAAGGTTCTTAGGATGAGTTTCAGTTTTCACTAAATATAATTATAGAGAACGGGGAAAAGTAGAAAAATTTAGATTTTATAAATTTTGTTGAAAAATTAAATTTTTAACTTAAACTACGACTGCCTGCTACTGAGTTTGTTACTTAATTTTATCCTTTACAAAAAAGTATGAAATTAAGTTGTAAAATATATTTAAAATAACAAATATTGATGGCATAGGGAAATAATTTCACCAAAAAGAAATATTTTTAGATATTTATTAAATTTTAGCCAAGTTTATTTATTCAATCTTACTACTTACTAATGTTTTGACCCTAGTTTTCGTATTCAAAGTACAAATAGAATAGAATTGAAATTTTATAAGCTTATCAATATCTCAAATTTTTAAAACTAGTTTAATTAGTAAATAATACATTAACTATTTAAGATTTCATGGAATTCTTTTCTGTTTAGAATTCTAAAAGTTCCCGGATTTGCCAGTTTCATCTCCAAATTCCTTTTTTTTTCTTTAAAACTCCCAGGAATTTTTCAACTCTAGTTGCAAAAGATTGATCGCAAAGCTCTAAACTAATACAATATATATATACACATACACACACACATATATACATACATATACATACATATATGTATACATAATATATATATATATATACATATACATACATATATGTATACATAATAAATATATATATATATATATATATATATATATATATATACATATATATATATATATATACATATACATACATATATGTATACATATATATACATACATAGACATATATATTAAAAAATCTTTCAGATTTGAATTTTTGACAAAGAAATGGCTTTTCTACTCGTTTAATATAATATAGTCAACCTCATTCTGTTTATAAACTTAATGACATTTATTCATGCTTACAATGAAAGATTGCTGAGATTAGATTTGACATAATGTATACAATATTTAAAATTGTATTGTTTACCTAAGTAAACAACTGCATATACTCGTATATAAGCTTGTTAAATAAACTGATTATTAGATCCCATGCATATTTTCAATTAGTTTTACAGTGAATAATGTATATTCCGACATGGATATGCATAAAAGAGTGAACAGAATGCGGGACTATATTATCATCGTTGCTCAAATTGGCTTAATTTTCAGATTCATAAGACTCATTCAATTTGTAACATTAAAACCGACAAATTGTTCACAGTTTCAAAGCAAAAGTTATTATTCTTTGTTTCTTTCTGATAAAAAACCACTAGTATATGTACTTAAATTACATTTGAAAAGATAGATCCCTGTGTCACAACAGTTATTTATTTTTTTTACTTCTATACGCTATGTGGCTGTCACGTAGGGTTCCAAAAGCTACTCTAAATAATTATGCAATAAATACCAGCTTTATTTAAGAGTTATTTATTAACATAGACAGGGGCAATTCAAACCGGCGGAGAGGGGGCGGTTGGTGCATCGCACGTAGGCGAACATGTAGGCATCTGCAAGTCTAGAATCGGTATTGAACAAAAGTAAATTTTGACAGAAGAGTCAAAACCTAATCAACAACCTATGCATATATCAAACAGGGATCATTTCTTTAATTAGGCTTAAGTAATTTCGTCTAATGTTGAAATTTAATCTTCGTCTCAAAATTGCTTCTTAGTCATTCATCTATCAATAAATTCTTTAAGCAGGGCATGTAAAAAACTAATCACTTCTGACTACCTATAAACTATTTTTTTGTGTAAAAAATGACGGAGAAAATTACAATAAATATATAAATAATATTTATGAAAATAATATAATAAAAACAATAAAACCTCATTGAGTAATTTATCTTACATTGTTTCTTACATTGGTCACTTTTTTCTTGGTGCTCTCTTCTTCTTCCAAAACCACGTTGACAACAGCATATTCCATTAAAGACAGAAACACGAAAACTGTGCAGCTGGACATGAAGATATCGATAGCTTTGATATAAGAGACAGGAGGCAGAGAAGCTTGACTCTTTGCATGTTGGGTTGATAAGGTTAGCAGACTGGTCACTCCTAAAGTAACTCGAGCTGGCACTGCTTCAGGCTAAGAAACAACACGAATTAGTACATTTGCAGAATCCGTGATAAAGATGCATATAATAACATAAATTAAACTTGCTGACTGAAACTCCGTTATTAACAAAGAAAAAGCGAAAACTATTAAAAAAATATTAAAACATTTCACAGCGACTAAATACATTTTAGGTATAGCTTATAGACCTTTAACCCTTATAACTGACAATAATTTTAAAATAATCGCACTTTGCAACAAAGTAGGGTTTTCTTGGACACAAGATGAATGGGAAAATATATATTGGATTAATTTGCGTTATCAGATATTTAAGAAAAAAAAAAAAAAACGATTTGAAAAGCAGAAGGTCATTTAGAAAAGAAAATACTTTTGTTGTGATATTAAAAAAGTATTACTAACCTGATTCCTAAGATTCAAAGAATATTAATACAGAAAAAGTAAAAAACAAACCTCCATTCTTAGAAATACTAAATTCATAACACGCAAGAAAAAAAAATCAAACAAGGAAAAGTTTTTGATTTTCAAAAGTTGAATAAATAATAAAAAGATATTCAGAAACATAATTTACAAAATGAAATGAAGAAGGTTACCCTCCCTTCAAATTTATTACTTGAGTTATGTGTATTAATAGCGGATATACTCATATTTTAGAAAATTGCAATTTGACGATTGAGTTCTCATGCTGCAATTAAAAAAATTAACCAAGCATTAATTCTTTTGTGTAAAAGAGATTTCAGATTTTCTTTTGGTACAAGTGTTTCATTTTTCAAAATCAATAATTTTGATTTCTACGTTACAGTGTAAGAGTAATACTAATAAGTACAACATTAATTTTGAATACCTTTTAACGGATCAAAAATGCTAATATATAATTTGCAAATAAAGCTACAGAAACCAAAAAAAATATTAAAATATATTGTGGGAGATTTATTCTACCTATTAAACATAGTTACGTAGATCTCATACCATAGGCCGAACGATGGACGAAAGGATTGGGCGTTGATCTTCGGTACGGGGGTTCGAATCCCACCAAGGATTGAATGTTCGTTGCCGTTTGTAATTGGCTTTAAGCAATAGGTTCTCGCATCTCAGTAGCCCTCGTGTTGAAAAAAAGTAGATCGTAGTGCTCTAAACCAAACCTTACCATACAGTTATAATTTTGAATGTTATTAAAGCATCAAAATACTTTTATATGATCTAAATCTTTGCAAAATCCTGTCAAAAAGCCTCAAATATTCCCCGGAGAAATATAAATTTGATGTATTAAATCTAAAATATTTAATGAGACTAGATTCATGTAATTATAAATCTATCTTTGTTAACACGTTGGCTGCCAGACGCATTTTTGATGGTTTCCCAAGGCACCGACGTGAACTTTTCATTATGCGATGCATATGCTGAAATATTATTTGCAGCAGATAAAATGAGTTATAAAATCATGCTTGAAGCAGTTTTCGTGGTGGGGGTCACCGGTGACTCCCACGGCGCGGTAGGCAATTGTTACGATTGTCCTTTTTTTCAAACAATCGTGCTTCGATTGCTAAGTGATTACTCTCATTCTTTAGCATTCAAAGCAGCTAGGAAGAACTAGAGCAAAGAATTTGACTAAAAAGTGGTGACATATTGTTCCGATTGCGTTGATTCACATTTTCTATGCCTGGAATGTTTCAATCTGACTCATCGTAATATGCACTGATAAAATGCATATTTTTCATGTACTAATACAAATATTTTTGTATGTTCTATATTGTATTAATTTCTTCAAACCATTCTGATAACACTGGTATTATTGAAAGATTTACCAGCATCCATATTTACTATAATTATGTACTTTTATTATTTGCTGCGCCGCCGGTCACTGGTGTCCCCCACGGCGCTGTAGCCAAGTCGAGTGCAGGTCACCCATAGCAGTGAACGTGTTAAAAAGGACTAAATACTACGCATATGAAATATATTGTAAGCCAAAATTTTACCTCAAGACTTGGAAGATAACTGCGATTTTAAATCGATCGGATACTCAGTATTATTTAGAATTTTGTATCCCCATCTGAGAACTTGAATAAAAACCCCTTCAGATGCAGATAAAAATTGTAGGCAAATTTTGGAAACTAAATAGGTGTGGAAAAATATCCGTTCAGGAAAGAGTCTTTTTATTTTGCCATTGAGTCTTTAAAAAATCTCCTGAATGAGCTCTGGATATCCAGGAGTAAAATACATGGATATCAAACAAGACTGTTTGAACAGAACATGAGCACCCTCACTTTTGACAGAACTTACGACAGACATCCTAATGTGAAAGCAAACCATATAATTCTTAGAAGTACATCCCACATCTTCTCTCTAAAGGTGAGATATTTTTGATAATTTTTTTTTTTAAATCTTACTTAACACGTCCTCAAAGATTTCACGCTGTAGTGGTTTGCTCCTTAATTGGCAAATAAAACATAAAAGTAGTAATATAGTACGCTTTAAAGTTTTAGAAATAAATTTTAAACTGTAATGGAAAAACGACTAATAGTTAACTCTAGTATTGATACTGAAATTCTTTACAAACACTGCAAACACTTGAAACTCGCAAAATTGCTTTTTCCAATAACCACTTATATTAGACTCTTGCAAGATAATCGTTATTTAAGACTATCACTTTCATAGTTATCCTTATTTTAATTATAAAGTAATTTTAGCAATTAGCAAAATTGTAACAATAGTATAATTGCTTTCTTTTTGAAACTTAAATGCTGTAATTGTTGTAAATTAAGTACTTTTAACCTTTTGTTCTCACCTTCTTTTGTATCAATACAACGTTAAGCTTTGTTCGACACCTTATTTAAATTTAATAATTACTCCTCCCACTTATTTAACACAAAATTCCTAAATCGTCAAAAAAATTGACGCAACTCAAAACGTTTAGACTATACTATGAAAACTAATTTAATGCACAACGGGGTAAATTCTGATGTTTTACCTAAACCTCCCAACTAAGAAATCAGTTTCCCTAGATACCTAAAGATTTCCATAAACGAGAAAGTTTTTCATATTTTGTATATATTTCCCCTACAATTTTTCTACTACCTGGTGACTAAATACTTTCTAGATATATTCAAAATTTAACTCTCCATAATGTATTTATTCCATAACTATAAATACGTAATATTAAAAAAAACTGAATTTTTTGTTATGAAAAGTCTTGAATAAAACATTATGTAATGATACAAAGTTGCTTTTAAAAATGAAACCTAAGCCATCAAAGCCTTTTATTTGAAAACTACCAATGACTTACTGGTAACAATACAATTTTAATACTATTTTATAGGTAGACTGGATGACGTAAAGAACTTTTGTGAAAGCAAGTATTGAAGAATCGCCTGTACATAGTCAGAATATATTCTCTGAAGGGAACTACATCAATGGAATTAAGTATTGGAGGTTGGGATAAAACTGAACAGCTAAGTAGGAGTGAGTATCAATAACTGGATCCCTTCTTCAGAAGGCCTTACATTGAGAAACTCAAACTGAAGTAGAAAGTAAGGCACAGCAATTTATAATTAACTATCTATATTTTCCTGTTACATATCTACAATTTACAAATGTCATTTCTCTGAGTTTTATTAGAGGCTTTTGTTGATTGTTGCTATCTTACAATACGAATTAATAAAATTTGTTCTTAAAATTGAAATAAATGGCAATGCTAAGTTTACATTCCATCCCAAAGTTTCATTTCTTTCTTGAATAGTTTTGCATGATTATTTCAACGAATGATGAATAGGGAGCTGCTCTTAGTTACCGGAGTTAGCAGGTTTGAATCGCGCTGATTGTATGAATGTTCGTAGCCGTATGGAATTGTCTTTAAGCAGTAGTTACCGGTTTCATTAGCCCCTGTTTAGTAAAACAGTAGGCAATAATGATCCAAACCAAATGGGATCTTCTTGAAAATCTTATAAAAGTGGTATGAATGTACTTTGTTATGAAATTTACACGTGTTTGAGTGGTTTTAAGGGATATTCTTGTCCACATGGAAATTATATATTTTTTAAAAAGTAGCCTGATAGTTTAACTAAAAATAATATAAAAAAATTGGAAGTTGATTAACTATTAAACTGGGTGTTTAATAAATTAAAGAACATTTAAAGGTGAATTTGAATGAAGACTCCACCTGTCTTCCTCCTTTTCCTACGCAAACATCTGCTGTTTTGAGTATCAACATAATAGACCGCATTCTTCTGATCTCCGCATTCAGTTTCACCCCCTCTCAATGTCAACCAATTCCACTAAGCTTCGGGAAGTTGAAATTCAATCCACTCCTAATCTGGTGACCGCCTAGCCATGTTTTACATATTTTATTGAGGGTTGTTATTCGCAACAGGAGGATGTTTACGTGCTTCTATTGATTTGTGAACTTTTTGCACCTCTATCTGTCTCAATTAATAAATAAAATTAATGTAATCTTTCATGCTTAATTTTTTCAATAATTATAATATATCCCATTTTAACTCTATACTTTAACTGGAATTTTGAAAAAAAAAAATATTTTTCAACTTGACCTTATTTCCGTTCGGGGGCGAAGCATCCTCGTTCGGATTCCGTTTCAGCGACTCTTATTTTGCAATCTATTTTCTAAGACTGAAGTGCCCGTGGAAAATGTCATCTTCGCCACGCCTTAGTTACGGCCCTGATAATTGTAATTCAAGTTAAAGTGATACATATTAGGAATTGACATTGATATCAATCTGGATGTTATTACCTGTACACTCATAGCAGCTTGAAGCGTTTACAATGATGTGTCAAAAGTTATGTCTGCAAACGAATAAATGAACGCAGTGCTTTGTGGAGATGCTGTCGACGATGCCAGAATGTCGGGCGATTACCAAATTGGGTACTGCAGGATAGGGTCTCAAATACCACTGCTCGTTTTTTAAAAGCAGGAGCTGGTCTCAGTAGCCCTCGTGTATCAAAAAGTAGGCTGTAGTGCTCCCAACCAACTAACTGAAAATTCTGGTTTTGCTCGAAAGATTGTTGCTAGATCGGATATGACCTGTTAAGTTTAATTTTTTTTTTTAGGAAAACCTGAGGCAGGGTCACTGAGAAATCAAAAAGTTTCACGTCTTCCCAAGAAAATGTAACTTAAAATTAATTTAATGTAGTTAATTAATTTTAAATGTAATTTAAAATTAATTAACTACAGTTGTTAATATTTCTGAGGGCATACTTTTCAAGTATAATAACTAGCAGGTATAATAGTAAAATTATATCCCCTCCTCCTACGGAATTAAATATTTTTTTAATTTACTCTTTCAGTTACAAAATTGCAACACAAAATATGGTACAATGATAATTAAAACTAAATTTCGATTCAATCTACAAGTAGTTTATTTAAATAAAATTCAGTACCTTTATCCAGAAAGATACCCACGACATGATTACGATCAGACAAGTTGGAACATATGTGTGGAACAAGTAGTAACCCAACCTTCTTTTTAGAGTAAAAATAACCTGAAGACAAGTGAAGTTTCCTAAAAAAAAGTAGATAAATACATAAATTAATAGCTTACAGTAAAAATTTTCTTTTGATATGAAATAGAGAACTGTCGCTGTTTTTATGAGTATATAAAAAGGCAAGTCTGGTATGGGTTTCTTTGCATAATAATATACCGTAACCATTAATCCAATGGTTCCCCCAACATGTAAAGCCGCTTATCTGTGAGAGCTAAAGACAAATTTAGGGGGCGTATGAGGTGCTAGAGAGCCGGGAGGCAAGGAGTTCTGCAGATTCCTATGAAGAGTTCAGATCACGTACTATATGAGTAAGAGGCTCTGGGAAAACCGTTGTGAATTAAAACCAATTTCAGGTTTATATGCATCATATGATCGTCGTAGATTGCAGCTCCCTTCCATTCAACATCGTTCTCCATATTCTCTAAAACATCGAGAAGAAAAGGCTCGATATGGAACTTTTTCTTCTAGTTGCTTTTGAAACATAAGCCTTAAAGAACTGAATGAACATGCAGTGGATGAACTATCATATCGAGCTTACCAGTTCCATATGGTAATACTTTTACATATGGAACTGGCCTAATAGCTGAAGAAATGCTTGAATACATATTTTTCTTCTTATTTTTCTCCTTGCAACATTATATTAATTATGCAGAAATAACAGAAGTTAAGCTGATCTTTAGACGACCTCGACACCATGCGAATTGCAAACGGTGTACACGTTAAGGAAACATTATGATTGCTCATAGACTTGCGTGTAGAAAATATATAACAACGAGGCAAAACATATAAAAACTTCGGAAATGAAAACAGGAAAAGAAATAAACTGGAAATACAAGAGTCAGACTAATTTAATGTTACATTTTCGACTCTTGCAACTTATTTTCGCCAATTAGACTGTTTCAAAAGTGGCTCAGTATCGAAAAGTACTTTTAATTTATATGTAATTAACGCATTATGCTCTCAGCGATGAATCTTTGAAATCAACTCAGGTCGAGGGTGGACAAACTGTACTGGAAGGCGGTAAACTAAGAACAGTTCTGCAATTAGTATAAAAAGGGAGCAAAGGACAATTATTAATTTCCAATCTTCTGATAACATCTAGACTAGAGTAATCATCCAGATAATGAGGTCTCTTCATGATACTTCCTGATTTTGTTTTGTTACACGATCACATAGGTGTGATAGATCTATTACCAATATAAAGACTAGGTGGTGGATTTATGGGATACACAGACAAGTTAATAAGATTATAATCTATTTCACTTTTAGAGAGTGCCCTTAAAGGCCTCAGAAGAACTTTATTTCTTACGAATGTCTTAACCCAAACTTACATGCTTGCCCACAGAAATTTTTTTCACAACATTTGCTCATAGATTATATACACTTACTAACAGATACTAAACGGCATTGAGAAAATTCAAAATTGAAAAAAAATTCTAACTTATGGGAACAGTTTTAAGTCAACATACATTCATGTTTTATATAATGAATGAGATATTTTTTATGAACATATTTTGTTAATAGTCAATAATAATAAATTTGAGAATTATATTTACCTGTTGAATATACTTGGGTGCATTCTCCTCTTTCCGTTTTAACCAGATCAAGTTGGGGCAGTTCGATGTTATCATCTACAGCCAAGGGAACGTTCTTCTCCCAATCAAATACAAGATCATCAGTGGTATAAGATACTGCAGAAAAGAAAATGTATAAAAATTATATATATATATATGTATGTATATACATCTATGTGCTTGTGTGTGTGTTTATGTAACCGACGAATTTATCTTTCACCGATTACACGGGAAATTAGCCGCTGTTATTTGAAATGCCCGGACTTCCTGGGCAATAATAATTCCCAAGTAATTTGCAGTTGCGCAGATCTCAAAGGAAGCTAAGTTCAATGTTGTTTAATTTTAAATTTGTAAGAAAAATGACAGAAGGAAAGAAAAATGACAGTATACTTTATTGATATTAACTGAATAGTAATCAAATATATTGTTTTTTAGACTAGCAAACTTTTGAATGTGCCTCTTTAATCCTTCCAGATATTTTTCTTATCCAAGTTCTTAATAAGGGCTGATTCCAGATTTCTGGAGGTTGGTTTAGCTCATCTTAGGAACTATTTACACCAGTGGGGCTTCTTTATTTTTTCGCCTCTATTATTCTTTCTTCTATTTTAACATTTTAGAAAAAGGAAAAAAATTGATATATTTTTTAAATTAAATATATAGCTACGATAACTCAGTCGGCAAAGGCATCAACTTCCTAATCGGAAGCTTGCGACTTCGAGATTCAAATGAACCAAAGATCTACTGTGTTCATTAAGGTGGTTGGGCACGTAAAATAGGGTCGTGGTTGCAATGTTCTCCAAATTCCCAAATGATACGTCTAGCTGAGATAGCAGTCCAAACCTGAGGGTCTTCTACTTGTTCTCTGTCTCTAATTTATGAGGACCCACTTTGTGTTGATTCAATAGTGCTCCCAGAATAAAACAGCTAACAAATATCTACGGCTTGATAGCAACAAATGCTATAAAAAGCAAGTGCCCTCCACATTGAAGATAATAACAAATTAAATAAAACATTATTAAATAGTACCTGATTTTTATCAATTTCTAGGCTGGTTTTACTCCTCTCATGTTTAAATCCCCTTATACGTAATTAACATACTGTATTGCAGGTTACTAAAGCACATAATACTTGGTCTTTCTTCGATCGCACGTGCAATAGAAGAAATGTCCTTGAAAATCGATTACTTCGGGTACAGAAACCGACATAGTAGAGGAAAGAGAAAGGTATCATTCCATTCGTACATTCGTACATCAGTGGGTAGACAAACTGAGGATCAAGCATGTTTGAGAACTAAACACTGGGGGTTCCACGTAAGGTTGACCACCTAACCGGAACATATGCTTCGCACCCCAGGGCCTTTGGTCTTGGAAACGGAGATTAGCACCGTAGACCCTGGCCCCCTAGGGGCTGTTGCGCGGAGGAGTTCTCCCTTATTATGTTATATACAATTAGTTAATTATTTTTCATAGTTATCATTAATAGTAATATATTTTTTGATGAATTAGCATAAACAGTTAAGATGGTATTTAGTAAAATCATTGTTTAGGAACTAAAGCAATCATATTTTTTTACATTACCTTTGGGAAGAAAAATTGAAATTATTTCAAAAATATGACTGGTATCATTAGTTTTCTACATTTTCTTATATAAAAAAAACTTACTCCGTTTTCTGATCCCTTCAAACTCTTACTAATTATTATTACTAGTCTAGAGACTACTGCTGCAAATCAGAGATGCTTCTCCATTCAAAATGATTTTACTCGCTTTAAAGACATTTTGAAAAAACATTGTGAGCTAGGACAGACTAAGCGTTCTAAACGTGTTCTTGATTGGAAAAGATATGTTAAAGTACGTACCTCAATTCAATAAAAATGCTAATCTTTTGTTTGCCTTAAGAAAAAAGACAGACGAGTAGACTCAGCACAAATATTGTACTTGACTATTTCATAATCAACTCTCAAAGATACATTGTAAGCAATATTATGGTTTTATTACATCACATGGTAAAAAATAAAATGTTAAAATTTATTTTTTTATGAGAACTTGTTTTCTTTTAGCTGCATTATTTTTCTTAACCCGAGAAGATGCAAATGTATTTTAACTTGCAAGTTACATAGTACTTTATATTTATCTTTCGAAATTTATTTTGTGAACATTCACTTAAAATAAACCACGAACCTCCATTGACTTACACTTGTGAAAGGCGCACTTGATTTAGTTGTAGATCTGTTCTTACAGGTCAAGCTAATTGTACTCCATAAAACGCACATGGTCTGTTATCAAGTCAATGCACCGATCCTCAAGGCAAAAAATGTCTAGTAGTTATTTATAAGACCAGAACAAAAATTTCCAAGCTATTCCACACTTTCTAATTACTTGGGCTTGAATTTAATCGAAAATGAGTCTTAGATAATGTAGAATGCCTCTTTGCTCCACGAATTCTATGCATCAGAAGTCGAATACACTGTGTAAGAGTCTTATCCGTCTCTGTCGGTAGTCAGGCTAACTTTTGTTCATTTGAACAATTGAAAATGGCAGTACTGTACCAGTAACGGTCTTTTTGACGCACGGACGATTGGAGGTGTCAAGTGTGCCGTTTTTGTCAACGCACCGACAGTGAAGAGGAATTTTACTTTGATCGAGTCGGCTAGGCACCAGATTCGTGTCAGCTACCCCAAGGACAAGGGTCAAAGGGGTGGGGTGTCAATCTCCCCTAAAACCGAGGTTTCCTGTTTGGAAAAGAAGAAGCGGGAGAGGCTGAACTTCGAAGAGAGCAGGTTAATGTATAATGATCTCCTCTCTGGACGACTTTGCTTCTACACTTTAATATTTCTTTAAATGTTTTTTTTTGTTGTTGTTATTGTAATAAATCAACATTGTTAAGTTTAATCCTCTACGGCTGGTTATTTCGTCTCCCTACCCGTTCCTTATACGAGACCCATGCGAAGTCATATCCAAAATGACTAGGGTGTTACGGACTACCGGACATAGAAACAGCGCGACCGCTCGGGGTTTACACTCTGTAGTCAGTGCAACTTTATACATCTATTACATTTATGGTTCCTTACAAACTCATTTATCGAATAATCTGTCAGTCTCTGCTGTACGTGCCAGTTACTTTGGGTTGTAATTGGATACAACAATAAAACTTACTGTGTACATATAAGTAAGCTAGGGTCATTTTAAAGAAAAACCCAATAATGCCTATTTTTATCCTAGTAAAGTTTGCCGTTCGGTTTTATCTCCAAATTAAACATTATTTTGCCTACTAAATGTTAGCCTATTCATATCTTTATTATTATTATTTATGCATTTTTTAAACACCGTTGAGTCAATTAGCATTTTAAAGACAGTAAGATTGATATCATATTCAGATTCTTTAAAGCTTCATCGCAAAAAGTATGATTAAGAAAAGAAGTAAAATAAACTTACAGCTTTCCATTTGAAGAGAGCAGGTTTGGGTGTCATGTGGATAGCTGGCAAAGTTCATTGCGCAGGAGAGGGTGAGAGTGAGCCTGTACAAAAATTTAACATAAATGAAGTGTTGATGGTGAATTCAAATAAAGCATGCACATTACAGAAGAAAACGGAAAAGAATTAAAATATCTAGGAATTAGAATTGATTCTCTGAGAATAATTTCATTTTTCTGAATGCATCTTCAAAATGGTGAATACAATACATTATCATAGATGCCCCAGGTATGTCCCAGTGTTGCCCCAGTGTTGCCCAGTGTTGCTCCAGTTATGTTCTAACAATGTGATTTCTGTGGAGAAAGTTTTTTAA
>CM063502.1:16485609-16505609 GCA_032207245.1 Pardosa pseudoannulata
TTTTGTGTTTAAGTGGATTTCTATAGTTCTCATTTGGTATATATATTTCACATTGTTGACCTTCAAAATGATTGACTTCGAACAAAAATCTGAAATGATTTTTTGTTCTGAAAAAATCAGGCTAAGCTTCAATTTTTTTTCGAATAGCATTTCGAATAGAATTATTTTATTTCTTGAAACCTGGGTTTGTTGTTATAAACCCTTATTTTAAACTTTAAAAAATATTTTTCAGTTTGATAAATTTTGAATTTAATTAGAAATTTAAAATATTTCGGGTGTATTACTTTTATTTATTTCTTTTTAAAAAATTTAGAGATAGCTTGTTAAAATGTTTGTCAAAAACTGGGTATGCTTTTTAAAATTGTGAATTTAATATCACGAGATAGCTAAAACAGTTACTAAAACATAAGATGAAAAAATAAAAAATGATAAAATAATAATATGAAAGTAATTGGTTAGAATGTTGTGTGCTGGGACCATTTTTAAGGAATATTGTAATGTCGCATTTTAATCAAAAATTATTTTTAATAGATTTTTGTGCTTTATATGTTTTATGTAACGATATTATATATTATCATTATAAGAATATTGTTAAAAATTTAAAAACTAAGATTCAATTTTCCTTGTAGTTTTAAAAGATATAGTGATTCCTGTAACAAAACTAAATTGTTTTATTGAAATTAGACTCATATTAATGACGTAGGAAAAATTTTATTATAAACATAGTAGAACTTTTTATTTTATATCGAATTAAAAATGGGATGTTTTAATGGTGACTTTTCGTACTAAAATGTAATATGTCCCCTTCAAAACTTCCAAATGAAAAGGAAATTTTTAAATCTATATAATTCTACTAGACGACTAACTTCCCTGATAAGGACACATACATCGATATCATATATTTCTGTGTCATTTATTTTGAAAGCATCCTATAAAAGCAATCGTAACAAATGAAGTCTCAAAAGAAGAAAATTTTTCTGGAGTTGTGGCAAATTGGGTTTAAGTCTAGAAATATTAACTGTTTATTAAAAAATCCAACACTTCTATAAATTATCGAACCGCTATTATCCTTTTTTTACAAGTGCATTTAAGCGTATTTACGGTTTCAAACAAGGATATAAAATATTTAACTGTCGAAAAAAAATTCCGGAAAAAAACGTAATTATTAAAAACGAGAATGAGGCTTCTATGATTGCTAAATGTCATTATTTATCGAGTAACATTTCTCTAAATATTGTTTATAACGAAAGCTCTTAGTGATGTTTAGACAGTAGTATTTATTCACATGTGCAATGACTCAAATATGTTTTCCAAAATTTACTGAACAATGCAGTTCATTTGTTCATCTAGTGGGTAAAAGAATTTCTGGAATTATAATTAAAGTTCGCATCTTAATGTCAAATTGAAACGAAACCAAATAATTCTATTAGAAAATGTTTTGTGTGTTCTCGAACTTAAAAGTAACTTAATCGATAGTAAAAACCGCCCTATTGGTCTCTCACTTATTTTCAGAGAGAGATGTCAAAATCAAAAATCGGGATGGAACTATTCTCTTAAAAGTTGTTAACCGTCGTACGTTGAATCAAACTTCGAAACTGCAGCTTTTGCAATCGAATTCCAAAAATGATATAAAAAAATCCGGTTATTTAACTGAAATCTATTAACGCAAGCTCAAAACGGAAAAAATGTACAAGGATTAACTTTTAATAACAGTGATTCAGTAAGGGACCGAAAAATACACAGTCCAGCCACATTAATGTGACTACCTGCCAAAATCCATAATAACTTCTCAGAAAGCGGACTGCTGCGAGACGATCAGGAAGAGAATCAATTAGTTTCCTGAAGGTGTTCACTGGGTCGTTGAACCATTCCGAATCCAGTGTCGTGGTCAGGTGCGCTAGGTTACGCGGGTGGGGATCCATAGTGCGAACAACCCGATCGAGGGTTCCACAGATTTTCGATTGGGTTCAAGTCCGGGGAATTTGCTGGCCAAGGGAGTATGGTAAACTCATCCTGGTGCTCTTCGAACTATGCACACACACTGCGAGCTTTATGACACGTCGCATTATTCTACTGGAAGTTCCCATCATTCTGAGAAAAAACAATTCGCATGTAGGTGTGAACCTGATTCGCAAGGATAGATGGTCACTATGATGTGATGTGTTGATCAATCGTGCCTTCCACAATGATGAGTGAATCCAGAGAATACCATGAAAATATTCCCCAGATTATCACTCTCTCCTTCAGTTTACACCGTGTCTGTAATTGTTGCAGGGTGTTTGCTTTCAGATATTTCATGCTGTATACGCCAACCTGCATCTGTCCGATGGAGGATAAAACGGGATTCATCGGAAAAAGCCACCTGTCTCCACTCAGCGAAAGTCCAGCAGTGGTACTGGTGTTGTGACTTCCCACCAAGTAATCCAATAATTTCATCTCAACAGATGGCGCTGTGTGCGCGTTTTAGAAGTTGAAAAGAATGTACATGTAATCGTTCTATTGTCAGTCCTTTGTTACGTTGTTGAACTGTTACGTTGAACAAAAAACTTAGAAAAACGAAAACGTGACTCGCACTGGATTAATACAAACTTATAGCCTAATACCCCGATTCATAATAACTGGCGTGCAAATTCCAACCTTCGCCGATGAACAGCAGTCAGCATAGGTACATTAACCATGCGTCTTCTGCGGAGGCCCATACGCAGGAACGTTCAATGAACCGTCGTTGCGTAGACATTGTTGGTACCCCCGTGGTTCATATGGGCGGTCGGTTGCTTATGGTTGCACGTCTATGCCCGAACTCATCTCCGCTGTAGTCGTTACCTTCTGCCATCTATGGCTCGTGGTGCACCACATTCGCCACGTCGCTCATTTTAGATAATGCAGTTTTGCCATGCACGGTATACTTTTTCCACGGCGTCCCATTAACAGTTTACAAAATTATCCGTTTTTAAAACACTTCCACCTCGGGCCGAAAGACAATGATCATATCCTTTCGGAGTCTAATAAATCATTCCGTAATGTTTTCCGAATGACTATGACGCACTTTATATGTCCACCAAATTTGCTGATGACACGTGACTTCTGTGATTGTCTATTTAAGTTTCACATCAAAAGTAGGTGGTGGTCGCATTAATATGACTAGATTGTGTATATATCTGAGGTAAAGAAACACTTAAATCACTTAAATTCATTCCTAAAATGTCAAAATTTAAAGTAAAATATTTATTATATCTGGTTCATCCTCATGTTTTCAAACCAATGATGGTTGATTTCATGGACACTCTCGAAATTTTGTATCTTACAACAAATCTTGGTATGTTGAAACAAGCTTCCTGAAATATAGAGATAAAGTAAAAAGAGCACTTCGAAAATTTTATCCTGCTGTTGAAAATCAATCAAGCAGAAAAATTAAAGCATTTCATGCAGATAATGTCCTCGAATACTATAGAGAGAGTTCACTAGATATTAAGACGAACAAGGAATTAGGTGCGAAAAATTAGCTGTTTAACCCCTCAACAGAATGATATCGCGAACGGATGAACTATACTAATTTTAAGAAATGGCCAGATGTTTAATCTGTCAATCAAAACTACCGCCAATTTTTTGGGCTGAAGCTGAAAGCTGTGCTGAACATATAAGAAATCACTCGCCAACTTGCAGTCTTTCTAATAACTTTATTCCATACAATGCATTTTACTGTATCATACCGAGTGTATCGTATTTTCAAATTTTCGACTAGAAACTTATGTTCTAAATAAGAGACTTGAATGCAATTATGATCCTAGATCAAACGAAAATAGTTTTATTGGATATTGATATGAATCAAAACCATATCAGCTTTTGAATAAAGATTCGAGAAAAATAATTACGAATCGAAAGCATGTAAACAATTTTGAAAATTATCTTTTTGGTTCCTTAAATTAAATATAATTAATTTTTTCCTATCCTGTCAGACCTTGCGTCGGAAAGAGGAGTTTCTGACTCCGAACAAATAGGAATGTCTATATCACCACCAAGTATTAATCGTTGAAAGTTAAAAATCAAAACATGAGGAAATTTAACTTTCAGAATAAAAAAATTAAAAACAAACAAATAAATCATTTTAAAGATACAGGTCCGTTAGGCAAAATCGAAACTAGATAATCCGGCAGACTGTGAAAAGAATTTAGACAGTACAAATAATTATTACAGAACAAAGAAATACTACTTTTATAAAGCTTTAAATGGTTTTAATCGACAGAAGTGAAAAAAGCAATGCGACTTGAATAGATAACTCTTGTCAACAAAAAAGCATTGTACATTGTTACACATCCTAAACACGAGTTATAGGTTATATGGTACAAATGGGTTTTAAATACCAAATACAACAAAGAGGAAGCATCCACAAACGGAAAGCCAGACAAAATACAAAATGATGTGCTCAAACACCTAGAATCAGTTATTTAAAAAGTTATTCACCAGTTGCAAGATAAAATTCTATCAGGATAGCCTGCAGCAGCTTATGCTGTTGGAAATAATTTATCCTCCTATCAATTAAATTTTGTAATGTCCTAAATGAATGGAGATTGAGAGGAAGATATATATATAAATACTGGAAGGGTTAAAGACAGATCAACTGCAGGTAAAGTTTATTTGCTATAAAAAAGCACTATATGGTTTAAAACAATCTAATTTACAATGGTATATGAAACTAGATGAAAAATAAAATTATTAGATTATAATTTACTAAATTCAGTATATCATAAGAAATCTGCCTCTATGAAAATTATCATTAGACTTGATGACTTAAGTTGATGACTTTAAGGTACTAACAAATAGCAAAAACAAATATTTGTGTCGATTTTTCAAAATTTTTTAAAATAAAACATATAGATCTCTGGAATTATTTTTTATGTATAAAATTCATTCAAGATAAATCGAATCCAAAATTATGGAAGTTTTGTGATTTTTCGAGTCTCGCACATAAGTTTACTTTAATTCGGATTTAACTTTTTCATTAATATATATTTGTCAGAAATGATTCGGCTTTTATTGATTAAGATAAGATAATGTAAAAAATACATGGGAGACCAATTTTCAACGTTAAAAAAGATAATATAAGGAAAACACCGTAATTTTTACGATTTAAGGACGGTATTTAGCTCAGTCACCAGCGGAATGTACTCCCAAATGGCCGTAACCCCCTCCCCTTTTTTTCCTTAAAGTGTATTTCCAGCCGTTCGTAATTTACTCTAAGCAGTAAGTCACGAAACTAAATTAGATATTCTGTAGCACAACACTAACCTTAGCGCTGCCAATATGGCAAGTTTTCCCTGTTAAATCCCACTTGAGAATCTGTAGAGGGCGCTCCTCAATCCCAATGTGGGGACAGGACCCCTATGTTTTTGTCCGATTGTCGGGGAGAATTGCTTCTTTGGCAATAGGGGTAAGACCTCGTTTTATACAGTCCACGGTAAACCTTTTTGTTAAGTTTTAAATGAACCAGTTTATTTGGTTTATTTACTTACTTTTCAGATCCTATCATTTTTTGGATCCATCGCTGAGCTATCTACCCCCCCCCTGATCTCCCGTAATTTTTTTCTAGTGCTACATATCTATATTATTATTATAAAATACGGATCGATTTTGTCATTTTTCCTTCCCCCACTTGCAATCTGTAATGTCCTCATACATGCAAGCCTAGTACACGTTGAAAAAGCAAGGGATTTCGGTTTACGATTATTTTTCTCGGTGAAAAGTGTCCGGATTTCTCGTGTGATAGCGAAAAATTTCTAACCGATTAAAAGCCTTATCGCACGTTAACCTGAACCAAAAGAAATCGGTTTAAAATTATTCACTATCGCACAAGAAATCCGTACATTCTTCATCGGGAAAGGTAATTGCAAACTCAATCCATGGAAGATTGACGTTTTATGAATGCCTTAAGAATGCCTTAAGAGTGACAGCATGCGAAACACATGTAACACGCGGAATAATGTTTCCAGAATATTTTGGTCATGAAGATATTACAGCCAAGGGTCTCAAAACCCGTTTGAGAATACTGAGAATGAGTGTGTTTTGGGTCAATAAATAAGTAAATGAATAAGCAAATCCCTCTTGAGACGTTAAAATGATTTAAAAGAAAATATCTTATAATTTCAGTCAGTCATAATGGCGTTCTAAAAAGCATTCATAAAAATGAAGAGTTGGGCAGTGGTAAAGCAGAAAAAAATGTCAAATAGCTGAAGCTATATTTTGGACACAAAGCCAATGGATGAGTCTAATTGTTAACATGAATCTTTCCAGATCTTTAGAATCGTGTTTTAGGCTGGACGATTGCCGAAGTGATAACTGATGCTTCCTTTCGGTTCTAGAGTCCATGGGTTCGAATTTCGCTTCTGGCATGGATGTTCATAGGATTCAGTCTTAAACAGTAGGTCACGGTTTAAATTAATTGTCGTGTTGCAAAAGGTTGACCTTAGAGCTCCAAACCTAACCGATATCGGATTTTAGCAGTAAGTTTCTGTCTAGTTTACCTTCGAATAGTAAAATTTCGAGTTCCCAACTAATCAATCATAAAACTCAAATGTATCTAGGCAAAACAAATGTATAATAAAGCATTATTCCTAATTTTCCATCATTTTTACTGGAATTCAAGGGGTGGAGAACGCTTTAAATAATTACAAAGTTCATTACTTTTGTTGATGGAACTAGAATTTTTTCCAAATTTAATTGCTCCTCTGATTTTTCTTTAAATGTTGGCATGTTCTTGGATTAATTGTCAAGAGACAGTCACTAAACAATCTTTGCAGCTCAATGTTTAGAACTTTGTCTAAATTTTGACTGGATTTGGTGGACCTTAGCTCTCCCAAGTGATTAAACAAAAAACTTAACGCAGCTCTCTCAAGAAAACAAATATATTCTAACACATTGAATTTTTCTAATTAATTTAGATTTTTACTGGGATTTAAAAGGCCGAGATCGTTGCAAGTAGCTTTAAGCTATTTTGAAAAGAATTATATGAAATTCATTACTTTCGGCAGACGAACTAGGAATGTTTTCCAAATTTTAACTTCTCCGTCAAACTCTCTTCAAATATTGCTGAAAGATGGCCCGAATGGTTTGGGAGCTGATCTTCAGTACCGGAGTTCGTGGGTTCGAATCCCACTGTGGCATGGATGTTCGTAGCCGTTCGGAATCGGCTTTAAGCAGCCGGTCGCGGTCTCATTAGCCCTTGTGTTGCAAAAAGTAGAACGTAGCCCTCTAAGCCAAACCAAACCAACTCTTCAAATGTTAGAATGATCCTGGATTACTTACCAAGATACATATGCCAAATGGCCGTTGCACTCTTTTAGACTTGATCTAAACTTCGATTGGATCTGGGGTATTAAAAATAATAACACCATTTTTCTTTATTGTTGATTATGTTGGCATGTTTTATATAAATATACATAAATTTAGATCTATGTGTTATAAATCCCAAATATAAATAATTAGAAGGCACAAACGTATAAATCAAGCTTTAATTAAAAATTACTAATAACATTTAAAAATATCTACTTTACCATTGAGCCTTCGTTTATCGAATCTAGACCCATGACTGTCACATGAAAGAAAACTTTGGTAGGTTTGCCTATAACATAGAAAAAAAATCTCAATTAGAGGAATAATACGTAAAGCTACACGTAAAATGTGATAAAAAATTAAGTTTTCTAAAACTGTATCGAGATTGTTTTAATCAAATATTTCCTTTTCATAACATAACTAATCCTTTACCCGTGTCTCCAAGACCACAATTAAAACATTAGTAGGAACAGAAGTTTTAGAAATTATTTGAGTTATTTGAATTTTATCTATATTTCAGAAATATTTGAGGGTGTCTTTGGAAAATACATGATAACTTAGAGTATAAAATTATGAACACTAAAGGCCTTTTCACACATCAACACGTAAGTGTAAGTTTATGATTCCTTTTTCTGAAGAATGTGAAGAATCAATATATTTCTTGAGTTACAGTGAAATATTTTTAATCGATTTATTTTAGTTCAGATTTACTTGTAATAAAGCCTTTAAATGGTTAAAAACTTTCCACTATCACACGAGAAATCTTCATACTTTTCAACGGGAAAGGTATCTTAAACTGAATCTGCTGCTTCTTCAACACGTACATATTGACGTACGATAAGGCCTTCAGAATCCAGACTAGTGCACAAACTATGTAAATGATTTTTTAATTATTATATAAAAACAACTCTTTAATCATTACGCTTTACTTAATACCTAGGATATATTATGAATGTTTTCCACGATCTATTCAAAGTAAGATAGTTTTTTAAAACACTTTAAATGACTCTGCTAGATTCAAGGACGAGAGAATAGCTAAGTTATGCCCTTAATAAAGTATCTCGAAAGCCACATTTTCCTTCTGTGTCTTAATATGTTCCTGTGCCTTCATATCTAACAAGATTACAAAGATTAGTCTGATTATTAAGCACATAATGCAAAAGAAACTTTTTTGTGCATGTGGCAAGTATAATAAAGCTCTGTCTTTGAATCCCAATATTTGAGCTAACCTAACATTGCTGTTACACATGGGTGGATGAACTTTATGTTAAGAGGAATTTTGAATGAAGTGTGGAGGTATAAAATATCACATTAAAGAAAGATCTTGCTAAGGGAACAGGAAAAAATCTCATCCCGTTTCTATAGAAGTCTCTCTACAGGCAAGTAAGGACAATTTTCTGAGTAATCTCAAATTACTAAATCACAGTGCACAGGAATTTTTATGTATATATTTTTTAGTTCAGATCTTATTTTCTTACTATCGGTTTATCTTGAACAATTATTAAAGTCATGACTTTGATATGGTTATGTAATATTATAACAAAAATTATTTTACCATCCTTTTTTGGTGGTTTCATTTTATCATACATTCTAGAGTCCTCTGGCAGAATATCTGTGAAGCTTAAACCTCCTTGGCCGGCACAGTGAATTCTGAAAGGAATTTAGAATAGTAATATCACTAGATATCCAATAATAGTTCATTAAGATATCCACATAATTTATCGGTACATCTTTTAGATCTGAATTATTTGAAAAAGACTACTTTATGTATTTAAACTAAAATATAGTAAAGTAATCATACTCCTTTAAAGAAAATTAAATAAGTCATATTATCTACTTTAAACATGAATGCAAGAGAGTTCAAAGGAAATCATATGAGTAAAATGCTTGCGTACAGTATTTATTCTTAATGAATACACATCTTTTTATGTTAAAATCACATAGCAAAAATTTTAGAGGGGAGACTAGCATGCATTAATTTTATTCCTATTAATTGAAACAAGGAAAATTGACATAGAGTTATTCAATTCAGACTTTTATTTCTATTTGCCTCGGGATCTTCAAACTTTTTTTTCTCCAAGGCATGTGTTGTATATAATACATAATAAAACCAGTTTATTTCAGCAAATTCTATAATGTATTTCTATACTATCTTCCTAATATATGAATACATTTTTATTGTTGAAACACATGTAACAAAAATTGTATTTTTTTGTCCTTGGGTAACAAGTGGTCCTCGCAATGGATTAATAGCCTTTCCAATGGATTCCAAATGAATCCAATGGATTAATAGGAGAAATTGATTTGGCGTATAGTTTTTAATATAAGAGCTCCGTCATACAACTAACTATTTAATTAACGAACTAATTTCAGTCAAGAGATCATTATGCAAATAGAATATAGCTCTTCATGAAAAATCGGGATACGGCTCTCACTGACCTCATGCATGCTCAACCCTGTCATATATTTTGCAAGTAGATTTGTCCAAGCTAACACATTTAACGGGCCGCTTTGCAAATGAATATGACTCCCGTGGGCTACATTATACATACAGCTTGATTTTACGATCATGGGAGAAACTTCGATGGGTGCTATAGCTGACTAAAACATATATTTTTTGTAAAGGAATGTGTGGATGTGACGCATTGAGGCACTAACATTAAAAAAATGAGACATTAAAGAAAAACCTCTTTTATTTAAAATATCATTTCGAATGGCTTCTTTGCAGCAATGTTTGCAATAGATACTCAAAATGGAGGCCACCAACAGTTATACATGTCTTATAGCATCGACGGAGTGATTGCTAAACAGTTCCAAAGATGCCAGGCATTACGCTCCCGCTTGCAGTCGCAACGGATATCAAACAACAAGGTCTTCAACTAAGTCAACTGGAGTCTCGAAAATGATGGCCTACCGATTCCACGATAAAAAGTAATCAAGGCTAGGTAAATTTGGCGATTAGAGTAATTATCGGACTAGTCCACTGCCCCACAAAACGAACATCCAGATATTTGCGAATAAACACTTTGAACTGTGCTAGCACACCCTCATGCTAAAACCACATATTACGAACGACAGGCGATGTATTGCCTTTCTCATTGATTTATATATACGCCTCAATGCGTCACTTCCAATGAGACAGTCCTGTTAATAAAAATAATGTATGTTTTAGCAAGCTATACCACTTCTCAAAATTTGTCTCAGAACTGTAGGATATGCCTATATATATAAGTTTTTAGACATAAATTTACAATACTAAATTATTATTTTAGTTTTCCCCAGAACTATAAAATTTATAAAACTAACAATAGAACAGTTAAGTATCTATAAATAAACATTAGCTATTCTAACAAAAATAATCAATAAAACAATCGAATAGCATATTTTCTATAATCAGTGCTATATTTATTTTAATTATAAATTTCATGAATCCCGCCAAGCTCATTCCTGATTCAAATAATTCTCGAAATGCCTACTTACTCCTTGAGAAAAGAAAGTACAAGTACTGCCAGCCAAGTGGAACTTGTAAATACACATTGGGGACGGATATTCCGCATGTAGGACTGAACCGTTTTCTGTCACGTATTTTGGTTTAATGATAGAGGCATGGAATTATTGAATACTAGCTGCTTTATTTCGTAAACCACCATTTAGGATGAAACTTTTTCGAAGTCTTCAAAGTCGTCATGAGCTAAAAATATAAAGACACAGATAATTAATATAGAAAAGTGCATATTTCTACAACTGTTTTTATTATATTTTTAATTGAACTTTTTAAAATTTTACTTTAGAAAAGAACAAATGGAAATTTTACTAATGAAATATGTTGGCCTTTGTATGTTTCACTCTTATAGTTTCTTTTTGTATTCTAAATTTTAAAAAAGTTGAAAACTGAGAGAAAATTAATATCGTAATGGGTTCATCCTTTTGCAACTTTCTTTACTACATTTAAAGGAAACATGGCGCCCCAAAAGTGGTCAAAATATTCAAGTTTCTTATCAGGTCAAAATATCAATCTAACCTTCTCACACATATACGCGCTTTTAAAATTTATATTTTAAAATGTTTTAAAATCATTTATTTATGTTTTCATTTATAGGGTCGTTTTCAGCAAAAGAAAACTTTATATGTCTTTTTTTCTATGTTTGGTTTTTTTTAAATAAATGCATTTATAACATGAAAACTTTTTTGTATCCAAGATAAAATTGTAAATTTCAGACTTTGAGACTTCATGGTGAACCATTAATTCTCACGAAACTCCACCAGAAACCATGCAACTCAACTCTATTGCCCGCCTAACTGCTGATAAAGATGCTCTCAAAAGATGCTCTGGAAGATGCTCTCAAAACAACGTTCTCGTGTGCATGTCACTTTAGTTCTACGTTTTCTACTTTTCTATTTTCTATGTGGGAATAAATATGAAAATAAAATTAAGTAGCATTATGATTTATCTTAGTGGTGATCCTGTGTACAACTAAAACCTTGCACCTGCAATTTTAGAGAAAATTTTGCCAAGGATAGAAACGAATTGAAACTAGTGCACATGAAGCACGACCGATACTACAAAACATCATTTTTCTTATCACTTGGTTTCTCATATTTAAGTTTCCATGGATAACTTCCGAGGAAACTAAATGCTCCCCCCTAGTTTCGAATATCGATGCAGAAACATTAAATCATGTTAACAGTACAATTTTACGTTTTTCTGCCAACGACAAATGTGATGTGCATAAAAAACGACTTATCTTGGAATTCGCGGATTTAGGGGAAAAACGCATGAAACAAAACTACTAAGCGAGTTGCAACTGAGAGACGGTAAACCTTCTATCTTCTTTCGTGAAATGCGGGATTTAGCCGCAGAAAATTTAAACGATGATTTTTTTTTTTATATGAGATTTCAACGATTAAAATAATTATTACGAGCTTTACCGTCCAGTGAAAAATTTTCTCATCTTGCAATTTTAGAGAATAAAGTTCATGAAGTGACTTCTGACATATTATATGTTTATAGCCCTGAAAAAAACAACACGTCAGCAGTAATCATTCTGGTTACTCTGTACAGTTCACAAAAACAAATCACGCAATTCCAAGAGTAAAAGTAGTTTCCTCACTGAAAGTCGATAAAAATTTAGGCATTGGTTTAGGAAAAGAGATGGGCTGCATGTAAAGACTATAACTCCAGATTTTGTTATCATAACAGTTTTGAAAATGTAAACAGCATTATTACTTATTTTCTCATTCAAAAAACTATTAGATGACATCGGTCACGTAGCGGGAATTGTAGCTCTGCTTACTTAACGAAATTACCAACCATCTCTGTATTAAATAGATACTTTAAGTGATGTTTCATGCATTCTAACGAAAGGGAATAAATTAGGTATCCCGATTGTTTGGGACTTCAGAAAAATGCCAGACTGATTTAAATGACTATCTCAAAGATATACAACTAAAGGATAAAAAGAAAAGAAATATCGATGTCAGACCGTAGGCCACCTAAGTGCAAATTAAAATTAGCCTCCCTTTTAGACAGACTTTAGTTTGATATAAATTGGTTGATAATCATTTCACAGCCCTTAAGAGCCCTAATTAGATGATTCGGAGAAACATGCCTTTGGGATTAGTAAACAAAAATCGGTTAATGCTACTTTGTTAGCACAACCGTCCTCGTTTTGGATGTGAATGCAACAGACTTCCCTATCGCGTGTGTTTTGAATCAAATTACTAACAATCAATTAGAACAAATGGGATTTTTTTCTCGAAAGCTTTAACAAGAGTTAAATTTTATGCAAATTTCTTATAACATCTAGAATAAAATTTGTTCATAGAATTTGCAATAAAGTGCTTATTACTTCTCTAATATCTTAAAAACTGTCAAATTTAGTTTTTTCTTTTTTTTCTAGTTAATGGTAGTATTTTTGTAAAATACAATTTTTGAGATGTTGAAATAGCTGAAACTCAATCCCAGTTCTTTTGTAAAATGCTTTCCTAGATTTCACAAAAATATTTTGGATTGATTTCGTACTGCAATGACTAAATATCATTAGAAATCTTTTCATTACTCTTAAAATATGAATTTTTGAATGTATTCTAAAAGTGAAGAATCATATGTAGTTATTTTAAAAATTAGGAGGACAAAAGGAAACAATGCGAGTTGAACATGATGGACTTTGCATATATTACTGTGTTGTTTTCTTTTGAAGCCTAATTTTTAAAACTTTAAAACAGAAAATTACAATTTAATTACTAGACATCATTTTTTAAAAAATATATTACATTTTAAACTGGTCTTTTTATAATTTTATTCTAAAAATTAATATCGGTGTTTGGTATAAATTAGGATACTAAAGGAATCTATAAGAGTAAAACATGTTAGATTTTACATGTGTATAACAACAATACATATATTTAAAAACTTTAAAATTTAATACTTAAAAATGTTGAAAGAATAATGTTTACATCAGACAAATATTAAAATTACTCACATTAAAAGAACTAATATCTACAAATGAATTAAAATAAGTTTTGGTTGCATAACACTGAATAAAGTAGAAGACACAAAACTAAATTTTTTATCGAATCATATTTCATTATATCTTTCTTCTTCAAAAGTGTTTATATATAAAAGTTACTATACATAGGAATAATTTTTTAAATGAAAATGTGTAAGTATATTTAAATTTTAATATTACTCCCAAATAGTTCTTATTTTTATATTTTTTTTTATTTTTTGAATACACATTTTAAACTAAATTCTACTTGGGTTTACAATATATTCCTCAAAAAAACTTTATTAATTATTAAAACTACAAATATCCTTTTTTAAGGCCCTTTTTGTAGATTTAGTATTTTAAAAAAATTTTTGCTTAATTAAAAATATAAAAGACAGTTAAAAGAAACCATACGAGTATCAAAGAATATCTCTATAATATTGCAAGCTTTTAAGCTGAAATACTGTAGCTGTCCATTCTTTAATAAATCATTTTTAAATAAATGGACTTTAACACCTAGTAGATGTTGTGATGATATTTGCTTGGATTTTTATAGTTAATATGTGGAGTTTTCAATATTATATTTTAAAAATATTGTAGTGTTATTAAAACAAAACCAGTAAAAGGGTGATTGTTTTCGAAGATTTTGTGCCTAAACCCCTTTTAATTACTTATCAACTTTTATTCTTAAAAGGAATATCGATGTTTAGTTTTTATAAGGAAAAGATAATTATGAGTAAAACATCTTGGACTTTGCATGCCGATAATGATTAAATATAATTGTAAAAATTTTAAAAATTAAGATTTGAAGAAATATTTCTGAATTCTAAACGAGGCTTAAATATTTGCATTACACAAGACTATAAAACTATTCATTAATATAGAAAATATTAGTTAGATTATTTGTACTTAAAATAGCTTTGGTTTACAGCATTTAGGTGTTTAATTGCTTCTAGCTTAATCAAAAGGGATTTTACATAGAGCACATGAAACAATAAACTATTTAAAAACTTCTTTTATAAGGAATAACGTAATTAAAATTGCATGATAGATATATTTGTTAAAACATTAGATTTCAATGTTTTAAAATAAAAAAATACCTACTTTTATTTCGTAAGATCAATCCAACATAAACTTAGGCAGTTTTCATTATTCACAACTGTAGAAAAAAATAAACTATTTACATTTCCATATTAAAATAATTATCTCTAAAACATTCATAATACAGTCGAATACTTCTTCAGAAAATTGTAGTTTTCATTTTCAAATATGTGTAATTTATTAGATATGAAAATGCAGAATGTATACAACTAGTTTGTATTTAATAAAGATATAAGTATTTTATAATTTAAAGTTCTTGGCTAAAATGATTTTTGTTTGATAATTTTAAAATTTATAATTTTATATCATTCTATATAATAATGAAGTCATTTTCAGTTATATTATAAATATTGGAAGCAAATGGATGTCAAATACCATGATTATTACTTTATAATCAAATATTTGATCCAAAGAGAAATTTAAAAAATTTCTCTATTATTAGTTATTCGGTAGTAGCCAACTTTTTAACTTGTTTCTCGTAAATGTTATTCTTTCATATATCTACGCAAACATGAAAAATTAACTACAACTCCGAGAGTACAAAGATGCATGTACTATATTAATATTTTGTCTTGAAATTCCACTTGAAATGCAGGTTGATCAGTTTTTCAACAAAAATTGGTTATATGTAACTATCAATAACAAAATGAGCAGTCCTATTTATCAAGAAATACACATACACACATTTCCAAAACAGTAAACGCTTTACTGTGTAGTGTTCAGAATAAGGTGTAAAAACAGTAAAGATGTCCAATGGCAATTGAAACACCACTATCCAGCGAGTAGAATACTGCACTGAATTAGTTCCTAATTGCCCAGAACTAAAGAATGTCGAAAAGTCAAAGTTGTTAAGATTTGTCAACAACTAAATAGGCAATTACTTGTTGACAGTTTTATCGCAGGATGTTCACTACAATAAAATACGGAAGACAGAAACCTAATAAGCAGAAAATGATTGTCAGAAGTATCCAATGGTTTCAGAGGCTGTAAATTCAAAAGTCAGCAGTTATGTCTGACAAATGTAAAGGAATTTTGTTAATCTACAGACGAAAAAAAAGCACAGCTGAACTTTTTCTTCGTTTTCTTAAAACTTGATGACTTGGTAAAGGATATATATAAATTCAGTCGAGATTACATTGTTATTTAAGCACGTCACTAAAAACACTGAAAATCATGAAATACCATAAAGCATCCAAATATATATGTCAAAAAATCAATGTATATCTTTGGCTTTTTATACATGGTACAAGCATAAGTGAATTATGAAGAATTTTTAAAATATATTTCATTACATATTTTCCATGAAAATATTTCAGGTTTTTCGAAAGGGAAGTCAGATCGATGAAAGAGAAATTAAAGCTTGCCAAGCTACTTTCCTCATCACTTTATAACAATAAAAAAAGTGTCTGATGAAAGCCTGCTAGTGTCTGATTAAACACATTCAAACGTAATTTATTTCATCCGTGGTTAAATGGCTCGCTCTCAGTGAAGAACACGTCGATTGCTAGAGAACGGGTGGGGGTGTGTGGCTGTATGAAAGGAATAAATGGCTGACATCGCAGAAAATCGAGAGGTTCGTTAGTTGCGTTGGATCGCGATAATGCACGATTTTTGCCAACATTTTTAAGCTATTGTAGTGTCAGGATTTACCCACGCACAAAGCTCCATCTAAGGAAGTGGTTATTTCTGTCATTGTTATTTAAAATGGAAGACAAATTTTCACATCTTCATGTAACAAATTAAGGTGTGTCTGGCATTTATGAATATATGGAAATATGCCTACAGATAGGGTTTTTTAGTTTGAAATTCAAGGTTCAACAGATTTTGAATGAATGCTAATGCTTAAGAAACCAAAGCTCTTGTAGGTTGGGTTCATTTAAAAGAAAATATATATTTTAAGTAAATACAAGGAAAATTTTGAAATATAATTTAATCCCTTATTTTTGTGTGTAATACCCCATTATTTAAACCAGTTTGAATATCGAATCTACTTTACCATCTTAAATTTTAAAAAGTTCATTAAAACTAATTTGATTACATTTTTAATCTAATTTCATTGAAAAATTCGACATTTGAGTGCGTACAGATTCTAAATTTATGAATTCTTGCCATATACATATTGTATTTCATAAACAAGTACCATGTTACATATATGTGCTTTTATTTCTTATTTTTCTTCCTACGATTTCATGGGATCATAGTTATTAAATTGCCAGAAACTAAATCTATTAGTCAGTAGTATTTCAAGTCAACTAATTCCTTGTTTGTGGAAGTCTTTCGACCATTTTTCATGAAATAAGAGGTTTCAAAACGATTAGTTTCTCCGGCATTTTGATAGACTCCAGTAGTTTGATCGACTTATTTGCCTTTCATGGAACTTTTTTTTATGGTGGTGATGTTAGTGAAAAGACCAGATCCCAGACATTTATACTTTTTTCTAACTGCACCGATACCTTAAAAGAATTTCTTGAAAGCAATTCTTATCATAACTGTAAAAAAAGGCAGTAGAAGAGAGTTCCTATCACTAAAAATATTATTAAATATGTTATTTAAAATACAGTAATTTTTTAATGTACTTCAGTTTCAAAATTATTAAAGATTTTTTTTAAATCTATTACGGTTTCTTTTCAGAATCTACTGCAGTTTTATGAAATGTATTACACAATGAAATGAAAACTGTAACAATATTGTAATGGAAAAAGATAAAAAAATGTGTATTAACAATTAAAGAATAGTACAATTGGAAAGAATCTTAACAATATCGATGACCAAATATTCGAAACTTTTTCAGAAAAATAAAGATTGTATTTAATTGGCTTTTAAACTAAACTGAGGATTACTTATAAAAAATTTAAAAAAATTCATTTATTTTTAAAATTTTATAATGATTAAATGTATAAATATCATTAGATGCAACTTTGTAATGAATGGAAGAGAATCTCTAAAAGTAGGAATGGAAGAATTCATTTTAAGTTGCTTAAAAATAGGCTATGTTTACATTCAGATAATTTTTGTATATTCGGAACACATTTAGAATTTATTAATTTTATTAGACAGCCAATAATAGTAAAATATTCTTCTATATCCTTGCGTAGATTTCATTTAAAATTCACTTAAGAAAATGATCCTAGATGTATCTTAAACACAAAGTCCTGGAGATGTTAAAAGATCTTAAGCCCATATTTTTAGGGCTTTAAATGTTCAGTTTTTTCTTCTACCGTCGCATTGTAGTCAGTAATATTTTCAAAATATATGAAATTTACAAAAAGATAGATATTGGCAGAGATAAAGAGAAAGAGAGTTCGATGGCTAGGCCATGTGGAGAGGATTGAACCTAGTAGAACCACAAGAACACTCCTAAAAGAAAATCCCAGCGATTTTGACCTAGAGGAAGACCAAGGAATAGGTAAATGGATCAGGCAGAAAATGATTTAAAGAGTTGAGGAATCACTAACTGGTAACTAAAGGCATCTAATCGGGAGGAATAGAAAAAAAAGCTTAAAGGACGCTAGGGTCCATCAAGGGGTGTAGTACCAATGAAGATGATAATAATGATGAATATTTTCAAAACGTATTTCTCTGTAATTTGATATTTGTTTCCGAAAGTTGTCTTCCAATAAGTTACATCTCACCTAAAATTGTTTATTTGGTCATTCCAAGAACTATTTTTCTTGTAGTAAAAAAATCTTCCAATTTTTATTTTTAAAATGACAATTTTATAACAAATTAAAGGACATGTACTTTATTTGGCTATCAATTAAGCAATAAAATGAGTAAATAAATGTTATAATAAAATAAATACACACACACACACACACACACACACACATATATATATATATATATATATATATATATATATATATATATATATATATATATATATATATATATATATATATATATATATATATATATATATATATATATATATATATATATATATATATATATATATATATATATATATATATATATATATATATATATATATATATAAATTCAAACACACACACGCACATTCATATATACATATATATAAAGAAATAAAATATTCCTGGCTAAACCAAGGCAAGATTTATGTATATTCGGAAAGAATGATATTTACAACATTCGGGAAATTATTCATTTCAAAATACAAAATAATATTTAAAAGTCTTTATACTTTTTTATAACTGAAATATACCTGTCTAGTAGAATTCGAGTTTCTAAAATCATAATTTTAAAGGAATACTATGTATGAAGTTTTACTGAAAAGCTCATAGATAAGGCATAACAAAATAAATGAAATGCTAAAATGTCTAAAAAATATTGTATGCCTTGCAAGCAAAGTGTAAAGAAAAATATCAAATAAATCGTAAATTCAATTCACTGATTTAATATATATCTTGAAACAGATACTAAATTACTGAATATTATTTACATTTTGAAAAAGTAATAAAAATATTATTTTCTTAAAAAAGCATATCATAAACAGCTTTACTTCATATAAAAAAATTGAAAATCCAAGAAATAAACCAACAATGAAACTGTTCACTTAAATTTAATTTAGAAAGAGAAAATAATGCATTCCACTGAAGCTAAAATAACTTCCGATAAAGAATATGGAAAAATCCCTGCATCATGCTAGGTAAGGCACATTATGAAAGTTTCTCGTTATTTTTAATACGAAACCAAGAATTTTTTTTAATGCAAGAGGCAACACATAAGAAATAAAATCTTAATATTTCAATTTTAAACATAAACTAAATTAAGGTACTAACACAGAAAAATAGAAATAGTGTGAGCTTCTTCTTAACAGGATTTTATCCATTATTTATACTTATATAAGTCCATAGTTTTTGTAAAGCAAGTAAGTGAATATGCATTATTCTAAAGGTGTTTTTTATATGAAAAGTGAAAATTCAACTAACCAACAGTTAAACTGTTCATTGAAAATTTATCTAAAAAAGGGATAACCATACGTTGCAATTGAAAATAAAATAGCTTCATATAAAAGAGATTTAAATATTTTAATGTAAGATAGGATAAAGTATGAAAGTTTCTCATTATTTTTAACAGGAAAAAAATGTCAAATCAGAATGC